>BNST01000250.1:0-241616 GCA_019650275.1 Xylocarpus granatum
AAATAAGCATGAAATACATATGTTAGATGTCCAAAGTCAACCTAATGCTATAGTTCCACACTAGCGGAATGAGCCCACATACAACAATACTTTATGGGTAGATTAATCATAATTAATATAAGTAAATCAAATTTGGACAATTAAATCTACTTAATTATTTAAATATGCCATAACCAAGCCAGGGTTCATTAATTAACAATTAACTTATCATATGGATCGCAAGCCATAACCAAGATAATGTTCTTTTTGTTTTCTAATTCATAATTTAAGTATATGATTAAGGGCAATAATCAAGAGGTTTTAAAAAATTTTGTTTGCCAGTACTTCACCTAATCAATGTTTACACTTACATATCAATACACATGACCACTAAAGAAAGGTCTACATGTAGCATCTTATATGCATATATTGCCCAAAATAATTGCTTCCCAGTGATCTTCAAATGTCAAATTTATAACATAATGAAGACAAAAATACAAGAGAAATACATTGGAATCTGGTTTATCGTTTATCTAATTGTATTTCTTTGGCTTCATGCAGGGGTTTCCTCTCATTGTTTATTGCAACATGCACAACTACAGCAGCTGTGATGGACCAAGAGTGTTTTTGTAGTGGACCATGTTTTTGTTGTGGACAGTTAGGCTTTGGCAAGAAATGAGATCTCTGTGGACCAAGAGTGGAAATAATCTGACTGTAAATGAATGTGACCAAAAAATCCCTGCAGGTGTGGTAGAGGCAGCTGGAGCGTTTGGCAATGCGTGGCACAAACTTTCGGGAGTGACCAGAATATATCCACGGTGTGACAGAGGCATCAGGTGGATTTGACAGTGCGTAGGATGAACTTTCGGGAGCAACCAGAACATCCCCGCGGGCATGGCAGCACTGTGGGGCACATTCTGTAGTGCACGGGACAAACTTTTGGGAGCCAACGAAAAATCGCCGCTGGCTCGGCAGAGGCATCAGACGTGTTTGGCAGTGCCTGGGATGAACTTCTAGGACAAGCTGGAAATCCCTGCAGGCTCAGTAGAAGCATCAGGCATATTCAATAGTGTGCGGGAGGAACTGCCGGGCTCATTTTGCAGTGCACGGGGCAAACTTCTGAGAGTGACCAGAACATCACCACGGGCGTGGCAGAGGTGTCTGGCGTGTTTAGTAGTGTGTAGGATGAACTTTGGGGAGTGACAAGAACATCCCCGTGGGCACGGCAGAGGCATTGGGTGTGTTTGGCAGTGCACGGAATGAACTTCCTGTAGCGACAGGAAAATATCCGCAAGCTAGGCAGAAGGGTCGGAGGCATTTGGTGGTGCTCGGGATGAACTTCAGGGAGCAACTGGAACATCCCCACAGGCATGGCCGAGACGTTGGGCACATTCGGCAGTGCGCGGGATAAAATTTTGGGTGTGACCAAAACATTTCGCGGGCACAAAAGCAGTGTCGTAGATGTTCATGTTGAGAACCTAAGTACGCAGGAAATGCAATGGGCAAAAAATGAGGCAGCAAAGGAGAGCATGGGCCAGAAAAGTTTGCACAACAAGCATGGCAATAACAAGTATGCAGCCCAGCAGTGAGGCCTGGCCAGTATTTGACTTAATCCTAATCAATGAAGGACATTCATGCCAGCAGGAGTTCCAGCAGACAAATGATATTCCTATCAAGAGGAACTTCAGCTGTAGTAAGATGTTTATGTCAAGGAGAGTTCTAGCAGCAGCAGAACATCCATGCCATGGAGAATTCTACCAGCAGCAGGACACACATGATGAATTCCAGTAGCAATAGGATACTCACAACAATAAGAATTCTAAGGGCAGAGGAATATGCATTGAGAGTCCTAGTCCTAGAAGGATAAGCCAAGAGGAAAGTCCAGCTGCTGTAGAATACAAGATAAGGTAGGAATTCTAGTCTAGGTAGAAATTCAAGAAAAACCAAGAATCCTAGTAGAATTAGGAAACATTTGGATAAGGTCTATCTTGATAAGGTTTTAGTTGTGTTAGGAAACCTTGTCGACTTAGGAAAACATATTCTTGCTTACTTTCTTGTTTATATTTTCGGTTATCTTTTAAGAATTGTCTTGAGATAACTTGGGCTTAAGACAAGGTTAAGAGTTGACTTCCTTGCTTAAGAGTTTAGGTTAAAGTTAAGAGTTGTCTTCTTCAATCAAGGCAAGTTGTGATAGGTTTAAGAGTTGTTTTGCCCATCCAAAATATCCTTATATATATATATATATGTATATATATTAGTTAACCTGAAGGACAGCTTAGAGGATGTAAATATAAGAAAAGAACTCAAGAATCAAACGGGACAGCAAGTTAAGAAAGATTCCAGTAGGCATGCTGACCCCTAAGGTGTAGAAAAGTTGGGGAAAAAAATCAAGACCCCAACATGAACACACCAGACACCTCTGTTGTGCCTGAGGCAATGTTCTGGTTAATCAGGGGAGTTCATCTTGCACACTGCCCAACGATACTGCCTTGCCCAAGATGCTGTTCCAGTCAGTCCTCGAAGTTTGTTCCACACACATTCGAACGTGCCAGATGACTCTACCATGCCTGTGGGGATGTTCAGATCTTCTCAAAAGTTCTTTTTGCACATTACCCAATACGCCCGAAGCCTCTGCAACACCAATAAGGATGTTCCGACCACTCTCAAAAGTTTGTCATGTGCACTGGCAAATGTGTCCGACACCGCTGCCACGCCCGCAGGGATGTTTCGGTCGCTCCCAAAAGTTTATCCCACTCATTGTTGGACTGTTGGGGTCCCAATCTTTTTCTCCAACTTTTCTACACCTTAAGGGTCAGCATGCCTACTAAATCCTTCGTAACTTACTGTCCCGTTTGATTCTTGAGTTCTTTTCTTATATTTATGTCCCCTAAGCTGTCCTTTGGGTTAACTAATATATATATATATATAAGGATATGTTGGATAGGCAAGACAACTCTTAAACCTATCACAACTTGCCTTGGTTGAAGATGACAACTCTTAACTTCAACCTAAGCTCTTAAGCAAGGAAGACAACTCTTAACCTTGTCTTAAGCCCTAAGTTATCTCAAGACAACTCTTAAAAGATAACCGAAAATATAAATAAGAAGGTAAGGAAGAATGATAACCTTGATTCTTGATTATTGAATGAGAAATAAACAAAATTTGGAGCATATCTCCTCCTCACAAATAATGGGCTGTATTTATAGTATTTAGACAGCCTTATCTTACTTCAACTAGTACTTAGGTTCCTTATCCACTTAGGATATGTTTTCCTAAGTCAACAAGGTTTTCTAAGATAACTAAAACATTATCAAGATAGACCTTATCCTAATGTTTCCTAATCCTACTAGGATTCTTGGTTTTTGTTGAATTTCTACTTAGACTAGAATTCCTACTTTGACTAAACCTTTCTATCCTTATCTTATCTCCTCTCCTCCAGCTGTTGACCTTCATCTTGCTGTTTCCTTCTAGGATTAGGACTTCCATATGGCATGTCCTTCCATTTCAAGACTCTCTTTGACATGATCATCTTGTTGAAGTCAAACCTGCCATGACGTCCTGCTGCTGCTGGAGTTCTTCATGCCGTCCATGTCCTTCTCTCCTCAGATTGCACCATGCGTATCCTGTCCATACTGGTGTCCTCCTTGGCTTGGATTTCTGCAGTCAATTAGGACAGAGTAAGGGCCTAGCCGTGCTTCACTGCATGCTTGGCATGTTGCTGCCTCTCTTGCTGCTTGGCGCCTCACGCGCATCCGCTCACGCTCCCTTTGCCTCCTAGGGTCCTCAACACAAACTTGTCCGATGCAGCTACCATGCCCGCGGGAATGTTCTGGTGTCTCTTGGAAGTTCGTCTCGTACACTCCCAAACGCAATTGACATCTCTGCCGTGCCTGCAGGGATGTTCCGGTCGCCCCCAAAAGTTTGTCCAGTGCACTGTCGAAACGTGTCTAATGCCTCGGCCAAGCCCACAGGGATTTTTTGACCGCTCCAAGAAGTTCATCCTGCGTGCTGCCGAATGCGCCCAACGCCGCTGCCATGCCTGCGGTGATATTCTGGTCTCTCTTACAAACTCATCCCACAAACTGCCGCACGCACCCAATGCCTTTGTCATGCCACGAGGATGTTCCGGTCACTCCTGAAAGTTTATACCATGCACTGCCCAATGCCCCAAGAGCCCCTGCCACACCCAGGGGGATGTTCTGGTAGTTCTCAGAAGTTCAACCTGTGCACTGCCGAATGTGCCCGATGCCACTGCCGCACCAGCAGGGATGTTCTGGTAGTTCCCAGAAGTTCAACCCGTGCACTG
The DNA here is from genome assembly GCA_019650275.1 of Xylocarpus granatum. NCBI lineage: Eukaryota > Viridiplantae > Streptophyta > Magnoliopsida > Sapindales > Meliaceae > Xylocarpus > Xylocarpus granatum. The sequence continues at coordinate 4,286 of BNST01000250.1, forward strand.
CCGAATGTGCCCGATGCCACTGCCGCACCAGCAGGGATGTTCCTATTGCTCAAGGAAGTTCGTCCCATGCACTGCTGAATTGTTGAGAACCTGAGTTTGCAGGAAATGCAATGGGAAGAAAATGAGGCAGCAAAGGAGAGCATGGGCCAGAAAATTTGCACAACAAGCATGGCAACAGCAAGTATGCAGCCCAGCAGTGAGGCCTGGCCAGTATTTGACTTAATCCTAATCAATGAAGGACATTCATGCCAACAGGAGTTCCAGTAGAAAAAGGATATTCTTATCAGGAAGAACTCCAGCTGTAGTCAGATGTTTATGTCAAGGAGAGTTCCAGCAGCGGCAGGACATCAATGCCAAGAAGAGTTCTATCAGCAGCAGGACATGCATGATGAATTCCAGTAGCAATAGGATAGTCACAACAAGAAGAATTATAAGGGCAGAAGGATATGCATTGAGAATCCTAGTCTAGAAGGATAAGCCAAGAGGAAGTCTAGCCGCTGTAGAATACAAGATAAGGTAGGAATTCTAGTCTTGGTAGAAATTCAAGAAAGACCAAGAATCCTAGTAGAATTAGGAAACATTTGGATAAGGTCTATCTTGATAAGGTTTTAGTTTTCTTAGAAAACCTTATTGACTTAGCAAAACATATCCTAAGTGGATAAGACTGTCTAATACTGTAAATACAATCCATTAATTGTGAGCAGAAAGATATGCTCCAAATTTTGTTATTTTCTCATTCAATAATCAAGAATCAAGGTTAGCATTCTTGCTTACTTTCTTGTTTATGTTTTCGATTATCTTTTAAGAGTTGTCTTGAGATAACTTGGGCTTAAGACAAGGTTAAGAGTTGTATTCTTCAACCAATGACAGTTGAGATAGGTTTAAGAGTTGTCTTGCCTATCCAACATATCCTTATATATATATATATATATATTAGTTAACCCGAAGGACAGCTTAGGGAACATAAATATAAGAAAAGAACTCAAAAATCAAATGGACAGCAAGTTAGGACAGATTTCAGTAGCCACGCTGACCTCTAAGGTGTAGAAAAGTTGGGGAAAAAAATCAGGACCCCAACAGTTCAGCAGTGCACAGGACAAACTCACTAAATGACCAAGACATCCCCGTGGGTGCAGAAGAGGCTTCAAGCGCATTGGGTAGTGTGGGGGATGAACTTCTGGGAGTGACCGGAATAACCTCGTGGGCACAGCAGAGGTGTTGAGCATGTTCAGGAGTGTGCAGAATGAATTTCTGGGAGCAAATGGAAAATCCCTGTGGTTTTGGCAAAGGCATCGGCCACATTAGGAAGTGCGTGGGACGAACTTCCGAGAGTGACCAGAACATTCCAATAGACAGGGCAGCAGCATCGGGCATGTGCGGCAGTGCATAGGGCAAATTTCTGGGAGCAACCGGAGCATCTTTGCAGGTATAGCAGAGGCTTCAGGCGAGTTCAACTGTGCACAGGATGAGCTTCCAGGAGACCCAGAACATCCTCGTGGGCATGGCATAGGTGTCGGAAATGTTCGACAGTGTGCGGGATGAACTTCCGGGAGGGATCGGAACATCCCAGCAGGCACAGCAGAGGCTTCAAGCACGTTTGGCAGTGTGCGGGAAGAACTTTCGGGAGTGACCAGAATATCCCCGTGGGTGCGGCTGGCATGTTCAGCAGTGCATGGGATGACCTTCTGGTAGTGACCGGAAAATCCCTGCAAGCTCGGCAGCATCGTTGGGCGTATTCAGCACTGCACGTGACAAAGTTCCGGGAGTAACCAAAACATCCCCAAAGGTATGGCAGAGGCACTGGGCATGTTCAGTTGTGCGTGGGACAAACTTCGTGCAGCGACCAGAACAACCACATAGGTGCGGCAGCAGCATCAGGCGCATTTGGCAGTGCGTAGAACGAACTTCCTGGAGCGATAGGAACATCCTCGCAGGTGCGGCAGTAGCATCAGGCATGTTCAGCAGTGCATGGGACAAATTTTGGCGAGCTTTCGGAAAATCACCAGAGCATGGCTGGGGCTTCCTGCACATTGGTCTGTGCACAGGAAGAACTTCCAGGAGCAACCAGAACATCCCCACCAGCGTGGCAGAGGCATTAAGCACGATCTTCAGTGCACAGGACAAACTTCTTGAAGCAACTAGAACATCCCCATGGGTGGAAGTGTGCTGTATGAACTAGCGAGATGCTACAGTGACAAGTGGAACACACTTCAGTGCGTGGTATGAACTTCCGAAAGTGACCAAAACATCCTGCGGGTGCGACAGCAGCGGTGGGTGCATTCGGCAGTGCAAGGGATTAACTACCGGTGAGGCATTCGCTGCATTCAAAGAAGCATGGTATGAACTTCCGGGATTGAGCAGAATATCCCCGTGGTCGCAGCAGCATCACTGGACACGTTTGGCAGTGCGCAGGATGAACTTTCAATAGCTAATGTTACATTGACACGGGTGCATCTGAGGCATTGGACATGTTCAGCAGTGTGAGGGACAAACTTCCGATAGTGACCGGAACGTCCCCGTAGGCGTGTCTGAGGCTTTGGGCAAGTTGGCAGTGTGGGGGACGAACTTCTGGATGCGACTGGATCATCCCTGCAGGTGCATCTGCGGCATCAGACATCTTCAGCAGTGTGTGGGACAAACTTCTGGTGGCGACTGGATCATCCCCGTGGGCATGTCGGGAAGTGCATGGGATGAACTCCCAGGAGCGTCCGGAACATTCCCACAGGTGCAGCAGAGGTACTGGGCACAGGAACTTCCGGGAGCAACCAGAACATCCCCACAGGTGCAGCAGATGCATCAGGCACATTCCTAAGTGCACGGGACGAACATCTGGGAGCGATCAGAGCATCACCATGAGCACGGCAGCGGTGTCAGGCACATTTGGCAGTGCATGGGATGAACTTTGTGGGGCAACCGAAAAACCCCACGAGCTGACTAGAGGCGTCGGACACATTCGGCAGTGTGCAGGACAAACTTCTGAGAGTGACTGGAGCATCCCTGCAGGTGCAACAAAAGCATCGGGAGCATTCAGCAGTGTGCAGGATGAACTTCCAGGAGCCACCGGAACATCCCTATGGGCTCGGCAGGGCACGGCATGAACTTCAAGGAGCGACTGGAACATCCAAGCGGGCACAGTGGAGTTTTATGGCGCATTGGCCAGTGTATGGAACGAACTTCCAGGAGTGACTGGAACATCCCCGCGTGCACGGCAACGGCGTTGGGCTCATTTGGCAGTGTGCAGGACGAACTTCCGGGGGAGCAGCTAAAAATTCCCTGCAGGCTTGGATAAGGCATCAGACCTTTCAGCAGTGTTTAGGATGAACTTCCAAGAGTGACTGGAACATCTCTGTGGGCGCTGCAGCAGTGTCTAACACATTTAGCAGTGTGCGAGATGAACTTCTGCAAGCGACTGGAAATCTCGCGGGCATGACAGAGGCATTGGGTGCGTTCGGCCATGCACGGGACGAACTTCCAAGAGCGATTGGAACATCCCTGCGAGTGCAGCAGCGGTGTCTGGCATGCTCGGCAGTGCACTTGAGCACCCCGATGGAAATGGCAGAGGCGTCGGACAAGTTCAGCTGTGCGCTGGATGAACTTTCAGGAGTGACCAGAGCATCCCATGGGCGTGGCAGAGGTGTCCGGTCTGTTCTGGGGTGCACAAGACAAACTTCCAGGAGCAAACAGAACATCCCCGCAGGCGTGGCGGCGGCATTGGGCATGTTGGGCAGTGTGTGTGACAGATTTTCGGGTGTGACCGGAGAAGCCCTGCTGGTGCAGTAGCAGCGTGGGGGCATTCAGCAGTGTGCGGGACTATCTACCGGGAGTTACTGGAACATCCCTGCAGGGACAGCAGATGTCTCGGGCATGTTTGACAGTGCTTGGGACAAACTTCCGGGAGTTACCGGAACATCCTCACCGCCATGGCAGCAGCTTCAAGCGCATTCAGCAATGCAGGGAAGGAACTTCCAAGAGTGATCAGAGCAACCACGCGGCCGCGGTAGCAGCATCGGGTGCGTTTGGCTGTGTGCTGGAACATACCCACAAGCATAGAAAAGACGTCGAGCGCAGGATGAACTTGCAGGAGTGACCGGAACATCGCTGCGGTGCAGCAGAGGAATATGACGCATTCAGCAGTGTGCAGGATGAACTTCTGGGAGCGACTGCAACATCCCTGTGGGTGCAGTACTAGAGTCAGACACATTCGGCAGTGCACAGCACAAACTTCCAGGAGCAAACGAAATATCTTACGGCATGGCAAAGGCATCAGGCATGTTCGGCCATGCATGAGATGAACTTCTGGGAGTGACCATAACATTCCCCCTGTCATGGCAGCAGCATCTGGTGCGCTCAGCAGTGTGCCAAAGCACCCCTGCAGGCATGGCAGTGGCGTCAGTTGTGTTCGGCCGTGTGCTGGAAGAACTTCCGAGCATGTCTGAAACATCTCTGTGGGTGCGGCAGATGTATCAGACCTGTTTGCAGTGCACAGAACAAACTTCTAGGAGCCACCAGAGCATCCCCATGGGTGCTTCAATGGTATCGGGCACATTAGGCAGTGCACGGGACAAACTTCCGGGTCTGACCGGAAAACCCCACAGGTGCGGCAGCAGCATGGGATGCAATCGGCTGTGCATGGGACGAACTACTGGGAGCATCCCTGCATGCGTAACAGTGGCATAGGTGTGTTCAGCTGTGTGGGGAACGAACTTCTGGGAGCAACCAGAGTATCCACGTGGGCACGGCAACGTCGTTGGGCGCGCTTGGCTGTGCACCGGAACATACCTGCGAGCATGGCAGAGGCTCAGGTATATTCAGCTGTGTGCAGTACAACCTTCTGGGAGTGACCGAAACATCCCTGTAAGCACGGGACAGGCGTCGGGCGCATTCAGCAGTGCACGGGACGAACTTGCAGGAGTGACCGGAACATACCTGCGGGTAAAGCAGAGGCTTCAGGCAGACTAGGCAGTGTGTGGGATGAACTTCCGGGAGCGACTGGAGCATCCCCGCAGGTGCAGGAGAGGCTACATGGGCAATGGGCAGTGCATGGGACGAGATTCCAGGAGCGACCGGAACATTACCACGGGCTTGGTAGCGCTGTTGGGGCATGTTCAGCAGTGTGTAGGATGAACTTCCGGAAGCGACCAGAAATTCCCTGCAGGCTCAGCAGGGGCATCGGATGCATTCAGCAGTGTTCGGGATGAACTTCAGTGAGCGATCAGAATATCCCAGCGAGAATGGAACAGGCGTCCAGTGCCTTTGGCAGTGTGCAGGATAAACTTCTGGGTGTGATTAGAACATCCTCGCTGGTGCATCAGAGGCTTCGGGTGCATTGGACAGTGCACAGGATGAGCTTCCGGGAGCAACTGAAACATCCCTGTGGGCATGATAGAGGCTTCAGGTGCGTATGGCAATGCATGGGACAAACTTCCAAAAGCAATTGGAACATCCCTGTGGGCATGACAGCAGCGTCAGACACGTTTGGCAGTGCACAGGATGAACTACTGGGAGTGACCAGAACATGCCTGCAGGCACGGCAGGGGCTTCAGATGCATTTGGCAGTTTGCAGGATGATGAGGATGCTTTACCCAGTTTGTCTGAGGGTTTGATGACCTTGGTTGTGCTTCGGGTGATGCTTCTCCCATCATTGATGAGTCTTGCCAACCGAATGCACTGAGTGAGAGAGTTTGGATCCCTCATCTTCACTTCTCGGCTTAGCCAAGGTACAAGGTCATCTAGAAAAGTGCCAATTAGTGAACTATCTGGCCAATGTCCTACCAATTCGGCCAACCTCTCGAATTCTTCAAGGTAACTTTCTAGAGATCCCTCTTGCCTAATCTTGGCAAGCTGTCCCTCGTAGTTTGTCATGCTAGATGGGCCAAATCTGTTCACTATCTCTTGCGTGAACCTTGTCCAGCATATGCTTCTACCTTTTTGGCCATAGGTGGCCTTAAGCCAATGCCACCATTGGTTGGCTCTCCCACATAGGTGATAGGATGCAAAATCAACCCTTTCACCTCTTTCAACACCTTGTTTCTCAAAATAAAATTCAGCCTTGGAGATGCATTCAGTTGGATCTCTCTTCTCAAACGTAGGGAACTCAATTTTACCTCAGGCCTGGTGTAGGGGCTAGGGCTGTCGTAGTGCCAATCATCCCATCCTTGTGGTGCGCCATGGTTCTGCCTCAGGGTGATTCCGCACCCTTCTTGATTGCCATGATGCTGGCCTTCTGTCCAGCACTTCCTCATTGTCGCTATAATCATTGTAGTGATCATGGGGCAGGTGTTCATTTGGTGAAGTCTCCCTCCTTCTTCCCAAACTCATTATAGTCTTCCGAAACTTGTACGGGGTAATGGCAAAGGTTGTAGCAATCCCTTGTCTTGCAATCTTCTGGTTTTATCCATGGGAAAATGTCACAATTGCTATCTTTCTTCTTGACTTCTGCCTCAATTCCTTCTGACCAAAAGAATATCTTGATTTGTATGTAAGTATGGAACTATCCTGAATGTCCTCCTTTCCATGAGTTGTGGAAGTGATTTAAGATCTTCCCCTTTAGTCCCAGTATGTTTGGTACATGCACCTGATGGTTGTGCCAAATATATCCATTCTTTAGGGTGAATTTACTAACCATAGGGTCAAAATTCTTGATCTTCTCAGTGAGCTCTTGGCTTTGGGGATCAATCTCTATTGCCTCTTTAATTTCTGTCCATACATTCCACTCGGCTCTGCTAATGGCAGTGAGGCATGCGTCATTAGGCTCACATGCTGTCCACAATGCTTCACCTCCATTGCTTCTGGACAATGCATCTGCCACCTTGTTTTTTTGCCTGGTTTGTAGATTATTTCATACTCATACCCTAGCAACCGTGTTCTGCAGACACAGGACAAACTTTCAAGAGTGGCAGAGGCATCGGGTGCATTCGGGTGCATTCGGCAGTGACCAGGACAAACTTCCGGTAGAGACCAAAACATCCCCATGTGCGCAGCATGAACTTCCGGGAGTGACCAGAATATCTCCACGGGTGTGGCAGCGGTGTCGGACACGTTCGGCAGTGCACAAGACTAACATCTGGGAGCAACCAGAACATCCCCACGGGTGAGGCAGAGGCTTACAGTGTATTGGGCTGTGTGCGGGATGAACTTATAGGAGCGACCATAACATCCCCACCGGGACAGCAAAGGCATCAGGTGTGTTCGGTAGTGCATGGGATGACTTCCGGGAGCGACCAGAGCACCACCATGGGGGTGGCAGAGGCATAGAGTGCATTCGGCAGTGTGCGGGAGGAACTTTTGGAAGCGACCGGATCATCCCCGCAGGCGTGGCAGCGGCCTCGGTTGCATTCGGCAGTGCGTGGGAGGAACTTACAGAACATCCCTGCAGGGGTGGCAGTAGCGTTGGGTGCGTTTTACAGTGTGCGGGATGAACTTCAGGGAGCAACCGGAACATCCCCGCAGGCGTGGCAGCAGCATTGGGCTTGTTGGGCAGTGCGTCAGATGAACTTCCGGGAGTGACCAGAACATCCCCGCGAGTGTGGCAGCAGCATCAGGCGTGTTTGGCAGTAAGTGGGATGAACTTCCGGGAGCGACCGGAACATCTCAGTGGGCGCAGCAGAGGCGTCAGGCATGTTCGGCAGTGCTCGGCACGAACTTTCAGGAGCGACTGGAAGATTCCCATGGGCATGGAAGAGGCTTCGAGTGTGTTTGGTAGTGTGCAGGATGAACTTCCCGGAGCGACCGGAACATCACCGCGGGCATGGCAGCAGTGTCGGACAAGTTAGGAAGTGTGGGAGATGCACTTCCAGGAGTAAGCGTAACATCCCCACAGGTGGTGCCTTAGAGGTTTCCAGTGTGTTCAGCTGTGTGCAGAACAAACTTCTGGAAGAGACTGGAACATCCCCGCGGGCATGGCAGAGGCGTCAAGCACATTTGGCAGTGTACAGGACAAACTTCAGGGAGCGATCAGAGCATCCCTGTAGCCGTAGCATCAGCATTAGGCGCATTCGGCAGTGTACGGGATGAACTTCCTTGAGCGACTGGAAAATCACCACAGCCTTGGCAGAGGCATCGGAAGTGTTCGGCAGTGCTCAGGACAAACTTTTGAGATCGACCAGAATATCTTCGCAGGCGTAGCAGAGGCGTTAGGCGCATTCGGCAGTGCATGGGCTGAACTTCCAGGAGCGACTAGAACATCCTAGCAGGCACGGCAGCGGAGCTGGGTGCATTAGGCAGTCCACAGGATGAACTTCTGGGAACAACCAGAAAATTCCCGTGGGAATAGCAGAGGCGTTGGGTGCATTGGGCAGTGAGCGGAACGAACTTTTGGACTGCCCGGGACAAACTTCCCGGAGCAACCGGAACATCTCTGCAGTCATGGCAGAGGCATCAAGTGCATTTGTCAGTGCATGGGACGTACTTCTGGTAGTGACCAGAACATCCCCGCGGGTTTGGCAGAGTCATTGTGCCTGTTCGACAGTGCACAAGACAAATTTTGGGGAGCAACCGAAATATCCCCGAGGGTGCGGTAGTGTTATCGAGTGCATTCAGCAGTGCGCGGGAGGAACTTCCAACAATGACCGGAACATCCCTGCGGGCACAGCAATGGCCTTGGGTGCATTCGGCAGTGTGCAGGAGGAACTTTCAGGAGTGACCGGAATATCCCCGCAGGTGCGGCAGTGGCCTCTGGGGCCTTCAGCAGTGTGCGAGAGGAAATTCCAGAACATCCCTCCAGGTATGGCAGCAGCATCAGGCGTGTTTTTCAGTGTGCGGGAGGTACTTCTGGGAGTGACTGGAGCATCCCCACGAGCACAGCAGCGGCCTTGGATGCATTCAACAGTAAGTGGGGACGAACTTCTAGGAATGACTGGAACATCGCAGCGAGCATGGCAGAAGTGTCGGGTGCGTTCGGTAGTGCTTAAGAGAACTTCCGGGTGCGACCGGAACATTCCTGTGGGCACGGCAGTGACCTCTGGTGCATTCGGCAGTGTGTGGGAGGAACTTATGGGTGTGACCGGAAGATCCCCTCAAGCATGTCTGAGGCTTCAGGCACATCAGGCAGTGCACAGAACAAACTTTTGGGACCAGTCGGAAAATCCCCATGGGCTTGGAAGAGGCATTGGATGCAGTCAGCAGTGAGAAGAGAAGAACTTCTGGGAGCCAGCAGAACATTCCTGCGGGCACGGTTGCGTGTTGGACACGTTTGGCAGTGCGTGAGAAGAACTTCCTGGAGTGACCAGAAAATCCCTGAGGCATGGAAGACGCTTCGGACATGTTTGGCCGTGCACAAAACAAACTTCCTGGAATAACCAGAACATCCCCGCGGGTGCAGCAGAGGCTTCAGGCATGTTGGGCAGTGCACAGGCGAACTTCAGGAGTAACCGGAACATCCCCACGAGTGTGGCAGAGGAGCGTTCATGTTGAGATCCTGATTTTTTTCCCAAATTTTCTACACCTTAGTGGGTCAGCATGCCTACTAAAACCTTCCTAACTTGTTGTCCCATTTGATTCTTGAGTTCTTTTCTTGGATTTTTGTCCCCTAAGCTGTCCTTCGGGATTAACTAGTGTATAAAAGGATATGTTGGATAGGAAAGACAACTCTTAAACCTATCACAACTTGCCTTGGTTGAAGAAGACAACTCTTAACTTCAACCTATGCTCTTAAGCAAGGAAGACAACTCTTCACCTTGTCTTAAGCCCAAGTTATCTCAAGACAACTCTTAAAAGATAACCGAAATATAAGCAAGAATAGAAGCAAGAATGGTAACCTTGATTGTTGATTAATGAATGAAAAAAATACAAAATTCGGAGCATATGTTCTGCTCACAAATAATGGACTGTATTTATAGTATTGGACAGCCTTATCCTAATTCAACTAGTACTTAGGTTCCTTATCCACTTAGGATATGTTTTTCTATGTCAACAAGGTTTTCTAAGACAACTAAAACATTATCAAGATAGAACTTATCCCACTGTTTCCTAATCCTACTAGGATTCTTGGTCTTTCTTGAATTTCTACTTGGACTAGAATTCTACTTTGACTAAACTTTTCTGTCCTTATCCTATCTCCTCTCCTACAGCTGCTGACCTTCATCTTGCAGTTTTCTTCTAGGATTAGGACTTCCATATTGCATGTCCTTCCACTCCAAGACTTTCTTTGACATGATCATCTTGTTGAAGTCAAACCTCCCATGATGTCCTGCTGCTGCTGGAGTTCTTCATGCTGTCCATGTTCTTCTCCTGCTTGGATTGTGTCCTACCAATGCTGGTGTTCTTCTTGGCTTGGATTTCTGCAGTCAGTTAGGGACAGAGTCAGAACCTGGCCATGCTTCACTGCATGCTGCATGCAAGCTTGTTGCGTGCACATTCTGGCCTGTTGCTACCTCTCTTGTTACTTGGCACCTCGCGTGGATTCGCCCATGCTCCCTTTGCCCCCTAAGGTGCTCAACAATTCAGTAGTGCACAGGACATACTTCCAGAAGTGACCAGAACATCCCCGCGGACATGTTTGGCAGTGCACTGGACAAACTTCTAGGAGCGACGGGAACATCCTCATGGGCGGCACAGGTGTCGGGCACATTTGGCAGTGTCCGGGATGAACTTCCGGAAGCGACTGGAAGATCCCCATGGGTGTGGCAGAGGCATCAAGTGTGTTCAGCAGTGCGGAGGGTGAATTTTCTGGAGCAACTGAAACATCTCCGTGGGCACGGCAGCAGTGTCGGACACGTTCAGAAGTGCACAAGACGAACTTCTGTGAGTGACCGCAACATACCTGCGGGCGCAGCAAAGGCATCCAGTGCATTCAGCTGTGCACGAAACGAACTTCCGGGAGTGACTGGAACATCCCTGTGGGACAACAGAGGCATTGAGCGCATTTGGCAGTGCACAGGGCGAAATTCTGGGAGCGACCAGAACATCCCCGCGGGTGTGGCAGAGGCTTTGTGCCAGCATGTTGGGCGGTGACAAAATTTTGGGTGTGAGCTGAACATCCCTGCCGGTGCAGTAGAGGCATCCGGCGCAATCTGCAGTGCGCAGGATGAACTTTTGGGACCTACCAGAACATCCCTCCTGGCACAGCATAGGCTTCCAGCGTGTTGGGCAGTGTGCAGCATGAATTTCCAGGGGTGACAGCAACATCCCTACGGGCGTGGCAGCGTGTTGAGGACCTTAGGAGGCAAAGGGAGCATGAGAGAATGCGTGCAAGGCGCCAGGCAGCAAGAGAGGCAGCAACCAACCAGCAAGTGCGCACAAGCAGCATGCACACAGCAAGCAATGAAGCACAGACAGGTTCTGACTCAGTCCTAATCAATGGCGGAAAGGAAAGCCAAGGAGAATTCCAGCAGCAACAGGAAACGCATGATGAATTCCAGTAACAATAGGATAGTTGCGACAAGAAGAATTCTAAGGGCAGAAGGATAATTATTGAGAGTCCTAGTCCTAGAAGGATAAGTCAAGAGGAAGTCCAGCTGCTGTAGAAAACAAGATAAAGCAGGAATTCTAGTCTAGGTAGGAATTCAAGAAAGACCAAGAATCCTAGTAGGATTAGGACACAAAGGATAAGGTCTATCTTGATAATGTTTTATTTGACTTAGAAAAGCTTGTTGACTTAGGAAAACATATCCTAAGTGGATAAGGAACCTAAGTACTAGTTAAATTAGGATAAGGCTGTCTTAGGACTATAAATACAGCCCATTATTTGTGAGGAGCTCATAAGCTACGAATTTTGTTATTTTCTCATTCATTAATCAAGAATTAAAGGTAAGCATTTGATAAGCCTCAAGGATCTTAATGGTGAATCAAGCTACTCTTTGACATAATCTTCCACACACATGCCCCCTTGCCTTAAACTTTGAAGCTTAAAGTACAGTTCTTGTTTGTAATATTCTGGCAAAAATCTTCTCTTCTTCGCCTAGTTTTCTCGTTTTCCCACCATAAATTGGCATAATCATTGAATTCAAGAGCTGCCAACTTGCACTTGCTTGGTTCAGAATAATCATAGTACTCAAATACTTTCTCTACTTTTTGCACCCATTCTAAGTACTCCTTGGGTGAACTTGTTCCTCGAAATGCTGGAATCTTTGGCTTAAGATCAATTCCATTATCCCTTATATTTCTTCTCTGCCATCGTCTCTCCCCAACTTCATCATCTATTTCTGGCTCATCAAGCTCATCCTCTTCATAATACTCAGGCCCTCTAGTTGCTCGCTGCCCTTGTCGTTCATGTCTTCTGGGTTGTGGCTGAATGGTATTCCTTTCTATGACTTGAATTAAATGGTCAATTTGCTCCCTCATCTCTGCTTGCTGGTGTTCAAGTGCTAGGATCTTAGCTTGATCCAAACTCAATCCTCTTGGAACATGAGGAGTTTCTTCTTCTCCAGACATAATTCGTCCTGAAATTTTCAAGTGAATGAATTTCTTGATTCAAAGAGGCTCTGATACCAAACTGATATGCCTCAAGGATCTTAATGGTGAATCAAGATCTAATGGGTATATTTTTTTTAGGGTTTTGTGGATGGAAAGAGGTGCTGGTATATAGTATAGTTGTTGGGTAGATGAAAATTCGTAATTGGAGTAAGTTAATGGGTCTGTAGGGGTGTTTTAAAGAAAAGCGAAGGGTTATGTACGAATTTTGAAGTGGGAATGTGATAGGGATAGCTTATGAAAAGTTTAAGAAGAGAAAACTAGTTAATCAAGTTTGATAAGATCAAATCGCCACAAACAAGATTACTAGGTTGATTCGCCACACTCTAAGATAGAAAGAAAGAAGAGTGATAAGAATCGATAGATAATTCGCCACTAAACAAGGAATTTGTTTAGATAAGAATTTGGATGCAACGAAGCAAAATTCCGCTTATTCTTCAAAACTGTTTAATTACAAGCACTAATGCCGTATTTATAGTAATGACAGCCTTTCCATGTCTAACTTATACTAAAACGCCTAATTCATCTATGATAAGGATTCCTAAGTAAATAAGGACTACTAAGTCATCTAGATTTCTATGAAGATAAAGCCTAATATATCGGGTTCCTAATCCTACTTAAAATCTTACATGTAAAACCCTACTTGATCTCAAACTCCTTGCCTAGTGATATTTTCTGCTGCTGCTGAATTCTTCTTGGCATGGATATCCTTTGTTAATGAGGATTAATCTTTCTTGGATGGCAGTAACTTCATTTCCATGATTGAGCACATCAGCATTCTTGTTTATATTTCGGTTATCTTTTAAGAGTTGTCTTGAGATAACTTGGGCTTAAGTTAAGGTTAAGAGTTGTCTTCCTTGCTTAAGAGCTAAGGTTGAAGTTAAGAGTTGTCTTCTTCAACCAAGGCAAGTTGTGATAGGTTTAAGAGTTGTCTTTCTTATCCAACATATCTTTATATATATTAGTTAACCAGCCAATTAATCCAGCCAGTGTGCACAATTAATCCGACCAGCAGCTATGTAGATTCAAGGAGTCAAAATAGAGGCGGAACTGCATGTGTTAGCACTGGCAGGTCTTGATGTGGTTTTAGGCAATGCTTGGCTTAAAACCATAGGCAAGATAATGTTCGACTATGAATCCATGGCCATGCATTTCCAATGGAAGGGAAGGGACTGCACATGGGAGGCATCCACCACCAATGCAGCGCATCATTGTGAGGTAAGTACCCTTGAACGATTATACAGAAAAAGGGCACAATGTTTTGCAATTCTATTGAACACAAAAGAGGAAAACATAGCCGAACATCTTACACACGAAGACATACCAAGAGGAGTAAGGGATCTTTTGGAGCAATTCAGAGATGTCTTAGGAGAGCCACAAGGACTACCACCCTCAAGACATTACGACCATGCCATCCCATTAATCGACGAAACCAAGGCGATTAATGTAGCACCTTACCTGTATGCACACTTCCAAAAGAATGAGATCGAAAGACAAGTGGAGGAGATGCTACAGCAAGGTATTATCCGACCTAGCACCTCACCCTTTTCTTCTCCCATTCTACTTGTTAGAAAGAAAGATGGAACTTGGAGGTTTTGCACCGATTATCGGGCACTCAACCAAGCAACTATCAAGGATCGTTTTTCGATCCCAACAATTGATGATATGCTAGACGAGTTACATGGAGCAAAGCTATTCACCAAGCTGGATCTCAAGGCCAGATATCATCAAGTATGCATGAAAGAAGAGGACGTGCAGAAGACAGCATTTCGGACTCATAGTGGACACTACGAGTACCTAGTCATGCCGTTTGGACTATGCAACGCACCCTCCACCTTTCAAGCGGCCATGAATGACATCTTCAAACCTTACTTGCGCAGGTTTGTTTTAGTTTTCTTCGATGACATTTTGGTCTATTCTAGGAACCATAATGATCACATAGAACACTTAGCAAAAGTGCTAGAAGTGTTAAGAAGAAATCGTTTTGTCATCAAGCCATCCAAGTGCACATTCATGCAAGAGGAGCTTGAATACCTCGGTCACATTATATCCGAAGAAGGAGTGAAGGTAGACCAACGAAAAATAGGAGCCATGCAAACATGGCCAACTCCAAAGAATGTCACAGAACTTAGAGGATTTCTAGGTTTGACAGGCTACTATCGCCGATTTGTTCACAAATACGGTGCCATAGCAAAACCACTAACGGATTTGCTAAAGAAAGACGGATTCCTATGGACAGAGAAGAGTGAAGACGCATTCAAGTTGTTGAAGCAAGCTATGTGTGAGACGCCAGTGTTAGCACTGCCTGACTTCAACCAAACTTTCGAGCTTCACACTGACGCATGTCAAGATGGAATAGGTGCTGTCCTGAGTCAAGCTGGAAGACCTATTGCATACATGAGCAGAGTCTTAGGGCCCATGAAAAAGGAATGGTCAGTATACGCGAAGGAGATGTTAGCCATCATCCATGCAGTCAAGGTATGGCGACCTTACCTTCTTGGGAGGAAATTCCTGATCATTACAGATCAACAACCCTTGAGAAGCCTCATGGAGCAGAAAATTACCACCCCGGAGCAGCAAAAGTTCCTTGTCAAATTGCTGGGTTACGAGTATGAAATAATCTACAAACCAGGCAAGGAAAATAAAGTGGCAGATGCATTGTCTAGAAGCAATGGAGGTCAAGCGCTTTGGACAGCATATGAGCCTAATGACGCATGCCTCACTGCCATTAGCGGAGCGGAGTGGAATGTATGGACAGAAATCAAGGAGGCACTAGAAATTGACCCGCAAAGCCAAGAGCTCACTGAGAAGGTCAAGAATTTCGACCCTAAGGTTAGTAAATTCACCCTTAAAAACGGATATATTTGGCACAAGCAGCAGGTATATGTACCAAACATACCGGGACTAAGAGAAAAGATCTTGAATCACTTCCACAACTCACGGGAAGGAGGACATTCAGGATGGTTTCGTACTTACATACGAATTAAGTTATTCTTTTGGTGGGAAGGACTTAAAGCTGAGATCAAAAAGCTAGTCCGAGAATGTGATGTGTGTCAGTGCACCAAACCAGAAGGCGGCAAGATAAAGGGGTTATTACAACCTTTGCCAATACCAGAACAAGTTTGGGAAGATTTGACAATGGACTTCATAACGAGAATGCCGAAACAGCAAGGGTTATACGGTGATATTAACCATAGTGGACAGACTCAGCAAGAGTGCACACTTTGTGCCACTCAAGCAGCCCTACACGGCAAAAGAAGTAGCCCAAGAGTTCATCAAGAACGTGGTAAGACTTCATGGCATACCACGAACAATGCTGTCCGATAGAGACACTGTCTTTATGAGCAAATTCTGGAAAGAGCTCTTCACACAGCTCGGCAGCAACTTGGTCGCCTCATCCGCCTTTCATCCACAAACAGATGGTCAAAGTGAGGTAACCAATCGAACTTTAGAACAGTATTTACGGTGTTTTTGCCATGATCAGCAAAACAAGTGGGAGGAGTACATACCATGGGCAGAATTGTGGTACAATACTACCTATCATGCAGCAATCAAGATGTCACCTTATCAAGCAGTATATGGAAGACTACCCCCGGGAATGTCAAGTTATAACATGGGGAACAGCCACATACATGAAGTAGATATCGCACTTCAATCAAGAGATGAGGTCCTGAAGAAACTCAAGCATGAGCTTGAGAAGGCAAGGGACCGAATGAAGAAACAAGCGGATAAAAAGAGGAAGGAAGTGGAATTTGAGGTAGGTGACTATGTCTATCTTAAGATCCACCCTAGGAGGAAAATCAAGGCTGGAAAGCCAACTACAGCGAAGCTGGCTAGGAAGTACTTTGGACCATATGAGGTGGTAGAGCGAATTGGAGCAGTAGCTTATCGCCTAAGACTACCATTAAACTCCAAATTGCATCCAGTGTTTCACATTTCATTATTGAGAAAAAGGATAGGAGATATGAGACAAGTGAATGAGGGACTGCCCGACGTTTTCAAAGAAGATCACCTGGGGCAACACCCAAAGGAAGCATTGGGATTTCGCATAGTAAGTTATGGGCGCAATAGAAGGCCAGTATGGAGAGTACTCATATGGTGGAGTCATTCGCCCAAGGATGAAGCAACATGGGAAGACTATGACGATATCCAGCAACGTTTCCCTAATTTCCACCTTGAGGACAAGGTGAGTCTCCAAGAAAGGGGGATTGTTGAGGACCTTAGGAGGCAAAGGGAGCGTGAGAGAATGCGCGCAAGGCGCCAGGCAGCAAGAGAGGCAGCAACCAACCAGCAAGTGCGCACAAGCAGCATGCACGCAGCAAGCAATGAAGCACGGCCAGGTTCTGACTCAGTCCTAATCAATGGCGGAAAGGAAAGCCAAGGAGAATTCCAGCAGCAGCAGGAAACGCATGATGAATTCCAGTAACAATAGGATAGTTGCGACAAGAAGAATTCTAAGGGCAGAAGGATAATTATTGAGAGTCCTAGTCCTAGAAGGATAAGTCAAGAGGAAGTCCAGCTGCTGTAGAAAACAAGATAAAGTAGGAATTCTAGTCTAAGTAGGAATTCAAGAAAGACCAAGAATCCTAGTAGGATTAGGACACAAAGGATAAGGTCTATCTTGATAATGTTTTATTTGACTTAGAAAAGCTTGTTGACTTAGGAAAACATATCCTAAGTGGATAAGGAACCTAAGTACTAGTTAAATTAGGATAAGGCTGTCTTAGGACTATAAATACAGCCCATTATTTGTGAGGAGCTCATAAGCTACGAATTTTGTTATTTTCTCATTCATTAATCAAGAATCAAAGGTAAGCATTCTTGCTCACATTCTTGTTTATATTTCGGTTATCTTTTAAGAGTTGTCTTGAGATAACTTGGGCTTAAGTTAAGGTTAAGAGTTGTCTTCCTTGCTTAAGAGCTAAGGTTGAAGTTAAGAGTTGTCTTCTTCAACCAAGGCAAGTTGTGATAGGTTTAAGAGTTGTCTTGCCTATCCAACATATCTTTATATATATTAGTTAACCCGAAGGACAGCTTAGGGGATATAAAATAAGAAAAGAACTCAAGAATCAAACGGGACAGCAAGTTAGGAAGGATTTCAGTAGGCGTGCTGACCCCTAAGGTGTAGAAAAGTTGGGAAAAAATCGGGACCCCAACACAGCGGCATCGGGCGCATTCAGCAGTGCACAGGGCGAACTTCCAGGAGAGTACGGAAAATCTCCAAGGGTGCGGCAGAGTCTTTGGTCACATTGGGAAGTGCAAGGGATGAACTTCCAGGAGTGACCAGTACATCCACTCTGGGCGTGGCAGGGGCATCGCACACATTCGGTAGTCATAGGATGAACTTCATGAGCGACAGAAACTTCGCAGCAGGCACAGCAGCGGTGTCGGGCGTGTTAGGCCATGTGCAAGACAAACTTCTGGATGAAACCAGAACATTCATGCGTGCACAGCAGCAGCATCAGGCGTGTTGGGCAGTGCACGGGAAGATCTTCGGGAGTGACCAAAACATCCCTGCAGGTGCAGTGGGATGGCGTCCGACAAGTTCGGCAGTGCATGGGACAAACTTCTGGGAGCATCTGGATCATCTCCCACGGCCCAATGGAGCATCCAGTAAGTTCGTCCCATGCACTGCCGGACATGTCCGACGCTGCTGCCATAACCATGGGGATGCTCTGATCGCTCTGGAAGTTTTACTGTGCACTGCCAAATGTGCCCAATGCCTCTGCTGCGCCCGCGGGGATGTACAGGTAGCTCCTAGTAGTTCAACCCGCACAATACCAAAAGTGCCTAATGCCACTGCTGCACCGGAGGGGATGTTCATGTAGCTCCCGGAAGTTTATCCCATGCACTGCCGAAAGTGCCCAATGCCTCTGCTGCACCCACACAGATGTTCCGATTGCTCCCAAAAGTTTGTCCCATGCACTAGCGGATGCACCCGTTGCCGTTGATATGGCCACAGCAATGTTCCAGTTGCGGCCACACGGGGATGTTTTGGTCACTCCCAGAAGTTCGTACCGTGCACTGTCAAATGTGTCCGACGCCAGTGCCGCACCCACACAGATGTTCAAGTCGCTCCCAGAAGTTCGTCCTGCACACTGCCAAACGCGTCTGATGCCTCGACCGTGCCCAAGGGGATTTTCCAGTCGCTTTGGAAAGTTTGTCCTGTGCACTGCCGAATGCACCCAATGCCTCTGCTGTGCCTGCAGGGATGTTCTGGTCGCTTTCGGAAGTTTGCCCTGCGCACTGCCGAATGCGCCCAACAACTCTGCCGTGCCCGCGGGGATGTTCCCGTCGCTCCCCAAAGTTCATCCCACACACTGCCGAACACGCCTGAGCCTCTGCTACACCCACGGGGATTTTCAGTTGCTCACGGAAATTCATCCCTGAGCCCTGCTGAATGCGGCCGACTCCTCTGCCGAGCCTGTAGAGATGTTCTGGTTGCTCCCAGAAGTTCATTCCATGCACTGCTGAATGCACCCAACACCACTGCCGTGCCCACCCGGCTACTGAATGCGCCCAACAAAGCTGCCGCGCCAACAGAGTTGTTCTGGTCACTTTCCGATGTTCGTCCCATGCACTGCCAAGTGTACCTGATGCCTATGCCATGAATTCGGGGATTTTCTGGTCGCTCCTAGAAGTTCATCCCGCACACTGCCAAATGCGACTGAAGCCTCCGGCCCGCCAGCAGGGATGTTGCAGTCGATCCTGGAAGTTTGTCCCAAAGCACTGCCAAAGAAGACAACTCTTAACTTCAACCTAAGCTCTTAAGCAAGGAAGACAACTCTTAACCTTGTCTTAAGCCCAAGTTATCTCAAGACAACTCTTAAAAGATAACCGAAAATATAAACAAGAATGTAAGCAAGAATGCTAACCTTGATTCTTGATTAATGAATGAGAAAATAACAAAATTCGGAGCATATGTCCTCCTCACAAATAATGGGCTGTATTTATAGTCCTAAGACAGCCTTATCCTAATTTAACTAGTACTTAGGTTCCTTATCCACTTAGGATATGTTTTCCTAAGTCAACAAGCTTTTCTAAGTCAACTAAAACATTATCAAGATAGACCTTATCCCACTATTTCCTAATCCTACTAGGATTCTTGGTCTTTCTTGAATTCATACTTAGACTAGAATTCCTACTTTATCTTGTATTCTAAAGCAGCTGGACTTCCTCTTAGCTTATCCTTCTAGGACTAGGACTCTCAATGCATATCCTTCTGCCCTTAGAATTCTTCTTGTTGTGACTATCCTATTGCTACTGGAATTCATCATGCGTGTCCTGCTGCTGATAGAACTCTTCTTGGCATAGATGTCCTGCTGCTGCTGGAATTCTCCTTGGCATGGATGCCCTGCTGCTGCTGGAACTCTCCTTGACATGGACATGTTGCTGCAGCTGGAGTTCTTCTTGATGTGATTATCCTTCTTCTGCTGAAACTCCTATTGGTGTGAATGTCCTTCATTAATTAGGATTAAGTCAAATACTAGCCAGGCCTCACTGCTGGGCTGCACACTTGCTGTTGCCATGCTTGTTGTGCACATTTTCTGGCCCATGTTCTCCTTTGCCACCCCATTTTCTGCCCATTGCCTTTCCTGCATACTTAGGTTCTCAACACAAATGCGCCCGATGCCTCTGCCGTGCCGACGGGGATGTTCCGGTCGCTCCCGGCACGGACTGCCATCGCCTGATGCTCTGCCACCCTGCAGGGATGTTCCGGTTGCTCCCGAAATTTTCGTCTCGCACACTGCCGAGCGTGCCCGACGACTCTGTTGCACCACGAGGATGTTTCAGTCACTCTCAGAAGTTCATACTGCACTACCCAACACGCCTGAAACCTCTGCGACACCAATGGGGATGTTCCTGTAGCACTTGGAAGTTCATACCCTGGCACACTCCGGAAGTTTGTCCCGTACACAGCCGAATGCGCCCCGACGCCTCAGCTGCACCTGCAGGGATGTTCTGGTCACTACTTGAAGTTTGTCCTGAGCACTGCCAAACATGTCAGACGCCCCTGCCAAGCCCGCGAGGATGTTCTGGTCGCCCCTGGAAGTTCATCCCATGCATTGCCCAACCTGTCCAAATCCTCTGCCGTGCCCGCGGGGATCTTTGGATTGCTCCCAAAAGTTCATCCTGCACACTGCCTAACATGCCGAATACCTCAGTCGTGCCCACTTGGATGTTTCAGTCACTCCCAGAAGTTCATCCTGGCACTATCGAACTCGCCTGCCACTGCTTTTGTGCCCGCGGGATGTTCCAGTCTCTAGCAAAAGTTCATCCTGCGCACTGCCAAACACACGCGATGCAGCTGCCATGCCCACAAGGATGTTCTGATCACTCCCAAAACTTCGTCCTGTGCACTGCTTAACACGCCCAATGCTGCTATTGTGCATGAGGGGATGTTCTAGTCTCTCCCAAAAGTTTGTGCTGTGCACTGAAGATCATTCTCGATGCCTGTGCCTCACCCTGTGCACTGCCGAATCCAGCCGATGTCTCTGCCGTGCCCTCAAGGATGTTCTGGTCGCTCACGAAAGTTTGTCCCGTGCACTACTGAATGTGCCCAATGCCTCTATTGCACCCGTGAGGATGTTCCAGTCGGTCTAAGAATTTGTACTGCACACTGCCCAATGCACCCGAAACCTCTGCCGCACCAATGGTGACATTCAACTCACTCCAGGAAGTTCATCCCGTACACGCCCCTGGAAGTTCGTCCCATGCACAGCCAAACATGGCCGATGCCTCCGCTGTGCCTGCAGGGATGTTTTGATCACTACCAGAAGTTTGTCCTGACCACTGCTGAAGATGTTAAACACCCATGCTGAGCGTGCTAGGATATTCTGGTCACTCCTAGAAGTTCATCCAGTGCACTGCCCAACCCATCTGAATCCTCTACTGTACCTGTGGGGATGTTCTGGTTGCTCCTGGAAGTTCATCAGGTGCATTGCCAAACGCGCCTGATGCCTTTACCGTGCCTGCGGCGATGTTCCGGTCCCACTCAAAGTTCGTCCCATGCACTGCCAAATGCAACTGAAGCCTCTGCTGCATTGGCAGGGATGTTCCAGTCAGCCCTAGAAGTTCATCCTGTGCACTGCCAACATGCCTGATGCCACTGCCACTCCTACGAGGATGCTCTGGTCACTCCTAGAAGTTTGTCATGCACACTGCTGAGCGTGCCCGATGCCTCTGCCGCACCCATGGGGATGTTCTGGTCACTCTTGGAAGTTCATCCTGTGCACTGCCCAATGCACTTGAAGCCCCTGCTGTGCCCACGGGGATGTTCCGGTTGCTCCTGTAAGTTCATCCCTGTGCACTGCCGAACGCACCTGATGCCTCTGCCACGCCTGTAGGAATGTTCCGGTAGCTCCCGGAAGTTCATCCCGCTCACTGCCGAACATGCCCGATGCCTCTTCCGCACCCGCGAGGATTTTTCGATCGCTCCAGGAAGTTTGTCCCATGAACTGTTCAACACACCCGAAGCCTCTGCTGCAGTGCCCGCGGGGATGTTTGGGTCACTCCCGGATGATCGTCCAATGCACTGCTGAACGCACCCCTACACCTCTGTCTCACCCGCGGGAATGTTCTGGTCACTTCCAGAAGTTTGTCTCGTGCACTGCTGAACTGTTGAGGACCTTAGGAGGCAAAGTAAGTGTGAGCGAATGCGCACGAGGCGCCAAGCAACAAGAGAGGCAGTAACAGGCAAGAAAGTGCACGCAACTAGCATGCACGTGGCATGCAGTGAAGCACGCCCAGGTTCTGACTTTGTCCTAATTGACCACAGACATCAAAGGCAAGAAGGACACCAGCATTGGCAGGATATGCATGATGCAATCCGAGCAGGAGAAGAACATGAACGGCATGAAGAACTCCAGCAGCAGCAGGATGTCATGGTAGGTTTGACTTCAACAAGATGATCACGTCAAAGAGAATCTTGGAATGAAAGGACATGCCATATGGAAGTCCTAATCCTAGAAGGAAATGGCAAGATGAAGGTCAGCAGCTGTAAGAGAGGAGATAAGATAAGGACAGAAAGATTTAGTCAAAGTAGGAATTCTAGTCTAAGTAGAAATTCAAGAAAGACCAAGAATCCGAGTAGGATTAGGAAACATTGGGATAAGATCTATCTTGATAATGTTTTAGTTGTCTTAGAAAACCTTGTTGACTTAGCAAAACATATCCTAAGTGGATAAGGAACCTAAGTACTAGTTGAATTAGGATAAGGCTGTCTAACACTATAAATACAGCCCATTATTTGTGAGCAGAAAGATATGCTTCGAATTTGTAGTCTTTTCACTCATTAATCAAGAATCAAAATGGCAGAGAATGTAGAAGGATTGGCTGGACAAGGTTCACACAAGAATTGATGGACAGATTCGGCCCATCCAGCATCACAAATATTTGCTCCGAGTTTGATGGGAACCAAGTCTTTCCTTCATCAAATCTGAAGAGTGCTGCACCAGTTCAGAACTTGGAATACTCATCTCTACCTCCTGAGATGCCAATCTTGAGAGCGAGTGAAGACGTTTCATCACCAGCAATTTCAGTTGATGACAGTGGAGGAAAAAAATTGCACACAGAAGATGCGTATGCATGCCCAAGTGATGGTAACGCTAAGGACACAAGCGTTCCAGGACCTGACTTGGTATGTCCGAATGCCAAGTTAAAGGTGCAGATGTCTTGTGATAAGTTGAACAATGCATCTGCCAAACGTCCTAATTCATCTGTTCATGTTCATGCTGCTACTTCTACATCTCTACCATATCAGTTGCAGAACAATGACTTAAGAGCTCCAATAGTTTCCACTGGACTGCTGTCTACATCTTCATTAGAACTGACCAGGATGGAGAGACAGCGAATTGAATTGGATGCAGGATCAAATAGGTCTTCGAATGGATTGCAAGAACATTCCAATGCTTCTACAAATTATCCACCAGAAAATACTCCTACAAGGACTATGCAGGACCAATCTGCCTTGTTGGCTAAACCTGGATCAGAAGACAAAATTGCTAATCATAATTCTGTCCAGATTGAAGGACTTGCTGATCTTTCACGGACAACTTCGCAAAATTGAGTTCGCTACCTTTGAGAAGGGAGATCTAACTGAATGGATCTCTAATGCTGAATTTTATTTTGAGAAACAAGGTGTTGAGAGAAGTGAAAGAGTTGATTTTGCATCCTATCACCTATGTGGGAGAGCCAACCAATGGTGGCATTGGCTTAAGGCCACCTATGGCCAAGAAGGTAGAAGGATAGGCTGGACAAGGTTCATGCAAGAGCTAGTGAACAGATTTGGCCCATCTACCATGACAAAGTTACGAGGGACAGCTTGCCAAGATTAGGCAAGAAGGGATCTCTAGAAAGTTACCTTGAAGAATTTGAGAGGTTGGCCGAATCAGTAGGACATTGGCCAGATAGTGCACTAATTGGCACTTTTCTAGACGGCCTTGTACCTTGGCTAAGCTGAGAAGTGAAGATGAGAGATCCAAACTCTCAGACTCAGTGCATTAGGTCAACAAGACTCATCAACGATGGGAGAAGCATCACCCGCAGCACAACCAAGGTCATCAAACCCTCAGACAAACTAGGTAAGGCATCCTCATCAAGTAAGACAGCACCCTCAAAAACAAAAGATCCTCTCAAACTATCCTTTGAAGAAATCAACAGGAGAATCAAAAGAGGCCTATGTTTTAGGTGCAATGATAAGTGGCAAGTTGGCCACAAGTGCAAAAAAGGGCTGTTCAACATCATTGAAGTGGTAAGTGATGAAGAACATGAGGAAAGCTAGCTGAGAGGAGGAAGCAGAGGCAGAACACTCCCTGATCATGTGGAGCAAGGCGAAATCAACTTGCATGCAGTAGGGGCAACCACCAAGCCTACTGCCATGAGGTTGTTCACAACCATTAATGGAAAGAATGTTTAGGTGCTGATAGATAGTGGAGTTACCCATAACTTCATCAACACAAAATTAGTCAAAACACTTCACCTATGTCCAAAAAGGATTGCACCCTTTGAGGTAAGAGTGGCAAGCAGACAGAAGCTCAAGGTGCACAAGTTATCCAGGCAGTAGCAATGCAGATTCAAGGAGTCAAAATAGAGGCAGAACTGCATGTGTTAGCCTTGGCAGTCCTTGATTTGACTAATTTTGGCAGGCTGAAAGCAGGATATGCATGATGCAATCCGAGCAGGAGAAGGACATGTACGGCATGAAGAACTCCAGCAGCAGCAGGACGTCATGGCAGGTTTAGCTTCAACGAGATGATCATGTCCAGGAGAAGTCTTGGAATGAAAGGACAAGCCATATGGAAGTCCAAATCCTGGAAGGAAACAGCAAGATAAAGGTCAACAGCTGTAGGAGAGGAGATAAGATAAGGACAGAAAGGTTTAGTCAAAGTAGGAATTCTACTCTAAGTAGAAATTCAAGAAAGACCAAGAATCCTAGTAGATTAGGAAATATTGGGATAAGGTCTATCTTGATAATGTTTTAGTTGTCTTAGAAAACCTTGTTGACTTAGGAAAACATATCCTAAGTGGATAAGGAAGCTAAGTACTAGTTGAATTAGGATAAGGCTGTCCAATACTATAAATACAGCCCATTATTTGTGAGCAAGGGGATATGCTCCGAATTTGTATTCTTTTCATTCATTAATGAAGAATCAAGGTTAGCATTCTTGCTTTTATTCTTGTTTATGATTCAGTTATCTTTTAAGAGTTGTCTTGAGATAACTTGGGCTTAAGGCAAGGTGAAGAGTTGTCTTCCTTGCTTAAGAGCTTAGGCTTGAGAGTTGAAGTCAAGAGTTGTCTTCTTCAACCAAGGCAAGTTGTGATAGGTTTAAGAGTTGTCTTGCCTATCCAACATATCTTTTATTCATTAGTTAATCCGAAGGACAGCTTAGGGGACATAAATCTAAGAAAAGAACTCAAGAATCAAATGGAGACAGCAAGTTAGGAGAGGTTTTAGTAGGCGTGCTAACCCCTAAGGTGTAGAAAAGTTGGGACAACAAATCGTGACCCCAACAATTCAGCAGTGCGCGGGAATGAACTTCCTGGACCTATCAGTATATTCCCACCAGCATGGTGGAGGGTTTGGGCACATTCGGCAGTGTGGGGGGCAAACTCCAGGGAGTTACCGGAACATCCCCGTGTGAGCGGCGCCGTCTGTGGACATGTTCGGCAGTGCATGGGATGAACTTCCGGGAGCGACTGGAACATTCTGTGGGATCGGGGTGTTCGGGTCTTTTCCTAGACTCTATCATCAGGCGATGAAAGCCGACACCCCGATATCTTTCTGGGCATTTTGACGTGTTGTATCAACACGCTTTGATCAATCCAACATCATAACAACGCTCACGTCCTGCCAGACCAGTTGTGATTGTGCTTAGAATACACCCCACGCTTACTTGCTACAATTATATCAACCACTACCACCAATATTGACTTGCTAAGTCATACTCGTCCTTGGGTATATCTCAAATTGAAATCCCTCCAGCATTAATTGGCCCTGAAGTCTCATCTGGAAGTATATGTACCCTTTGAATCACATACTTCAACAATCTGTCGACCACGACCAAGATTAACTTATAATCGTCTCCTGCCTCAGGCATTCCTAATATGAAATCCATCAAGATTGATTGCCAAGGTCTCTCTGGTATAAGTAACGACTAAAGAAGGCCTGTTGGTCTTCTTCTCCACTTGTATGTCAAAACTTGTCTAGTATGCCAATTAGACAAGGATGTCCTGCCTATCTTGGATCATCAGTTTCTCGCAAGAGTGTCTTGTGAAGTTCCCCTCCACTAAAGAAACATATAATCTCCCTCGTCGAGCATAGACTACACCATTTTCTAGCCAATATCTCTGCAAAATTCCTTCATGGATTTTCCTTACAAAGTTGTTCGTATGTTAGATCCTGGTGCACATACTGCCTCACTTTGTTTACAAAGTCAGAAGTGAAGGTTGTGAGAGCAACCACATACCCTTTTACACTTTTCCTACTGAACGCATCTACCACTTGGTTTTACCTTCTCGCCTTGTGAACCCATACAAAATCAAATTCGACAAGATATTCCTGCCATTTTGCCTGTTTGGGCATTAACTTCTTCAGCATCTTGAAGTAAGTATTGGCCACATTATCCGTCATGATTGTGAAACAAGTACCCTGCAGGTAATGTCTCCACTTCGTCAAGCAATGTACCACCGCTGTCATCTCTTTTTCATGCGTAGAGTGCCTTTATTCTGCATCCTTTAGCTTTCTGCTCTCAAAAGCGATAGGACGTCCATCTTGAACAAGCACACCACCAATGGCCCTATCCGAAGCATCCATCCATACCTTGAATGGTTTATCAAAGTCAAGCAACTTAAGCACCCGTTCACATGCCTTAGTCCATTCCCACTCCTTTCCTTCTTCAGCAAATCTGTCAATGTCCCTACTTTCCTTTAGTAGCCTTCCAAGAATCTCCTGTAATAGTTCACCAATCCTAGGAACGACCTCAACTGAAGGACTTGTTTAGGGATTGGCCAATCAAGAATTGCCTGAATCTTCCCTTTGTCCATCCAAATTTTGGCTTTGCTGATTTAATGCCCTAAGAATAGCACCTCTCTTGTAAAACTCGCATTTCTCCTTCTTTATGTAAAGCTTGTGCTCCCTTAGCCTTTAGAACACTTGCCTTAGATGCTCAAGATGACCCTCAAAGGTCTTACTGTGTACCACGATGTTATTGAGATATACTACCATGAAATGATCCAGGAACTCATATAGCACATCATTCATGAGATTGCAGAATGTAGCTGGTGCATTGTCAAGCAGAATGGCATCACTAAGAACTCATAGGATCCATGCCTTGTTATGCACATTGTCTTGGCCTCGTCTCCCTCAGCAATCCTCACTGGCCAATATCCTGATCTCAAGTCAAGTTTTGTGAAATAGGAAGCCCCACTAAACCGATCAAATAAATCATCCACATTGGGCACTGGATACTTGTTCTTAATTGTCACTTTGTTGAGTGCCCTGTATACACATCCTCAATGAACCATCATGCTTTCTTTGAAATAGCATTGGTGCACCATATGGTGCTTTCGACGGTTGGATGTACCCCTCATCCAATAGCTCATCAAGTTACCTTTACAACTCTTTCAACTCACTTGGTGCCATTTTATAAGGTACTTGGGCAGAGGGTTTTGCTTCAGGCTCAAGATTAATGTGACAATCCACTGCACGTCGTGGGGGTAACTCGTTGGCGGGTTTGATGGCATCACATTAGCATACTCATTCAATATAGTAGCATACTCATTGGGCACCTCCTCAACCTAATCTGGCTTGATCTCCATAAGCATTGTTATGTAGGATAACTCATTTCTCTTAAGTCCTCTATTAAACTACTTGGCAGATTAGAGTGATAGTCCCAATTTGTTGTTCTCCAATAATTCGTACCATACAAATTTTAGAGGTCTCCCTATAATTAGTAGTCCTCTCATGTGTGGCATCAAGCACGCTACCACTCCCACGAAAAACTCAAGACCAAGTATCAAATTAATGTCTTCCAATCTGAGTATTAAGAACTTTACCTTGTCCTCCTAATAACTGATCTTGAGGGACCCTATGACTATATTAGTAGCATTAACAGGCCTTACTTGACATTGTGTGTCCTCTACTTTCAATCCCAAGCACTGCACCCCACGCCCAGCAATGAAGTTATTTGTGGCACTCATATCTGGCATAGCCCTAATATCCTTCCCATGAACTTGCGCTTTCACATATATAAGGCCTAGATAGGATTTGTCAATCCTTAGCATATTGTGCCTTTGTTGCTGTAATGGGTTGAGTTTAGGCACATTTGTCTCTACCTTCGAGGCCTCTTTCTCTTCGGTCACTGCGGTATTCAACATGGCCTGTTTAGGGCACTCTCTTGCCCTATGGGATCCATCACAAATAAAACAACCCATTCTTCCTTGCATAGGGAACTTTGATTGGCTGGCTTCCCTTTCTCCTTAGGCCCTGGAAGCTTTTGCTCGCCAACCTTCTTCTTCCTCTTGCTTTTGCCTGATTTTCTTGTCTTGGATTGAGCTACAATCTTATAATCTACCAAGCTATCCGTCGTTGCAATAGCCGAAGTCAGGTGTTAGAAAGCAGAATTAGTGGCCGCTAGGTCCTCACTTGTGCTGACCATCCGCTCATGGCATTCCGTCTCAAGGTTCCTTAGCAAATCCTTGATTTCTGCCATCTCATCTCTCATCCTAGAGATTTTGGCCCTTATGGCCACCAACTCCCGCGTTGCGGCCTCCACTTAAGCAACAATCATTGGGCTCTACGGTATTACCATCCCTACTGTACGCTCCAACCTTTCCATGCGTTCCTTTAATGTCTCTCCCAAAATTTTGTGTTATAACGAGTGATCTAGTATGGCTCCTCCCTAGCCACACTTATTTTATCACTATCCCACGATTCCTGGCACCAACCAAGAACCAACTTGTGCTAACTGGGCGTTTATAATAGTAACCCAGCGTTAACTCACAGTCAACCAGGCTCTAGTACCAACTGTCACAAGGTCTTTGTTTATAGCGGCTCCCTTTGATGCATTAAGGCTCTCCTTAACCAGCACACTCAATTTTTTTGCTCTTTAACTTGCACAGCGCAAGATATGGGGCATAAAAGAGCAAACACACAAGATTAAAGCAACGCAACAAGCAATCACAATGCACACAAGAGTTACAAAGGCACTGACCTTCAACCTTTTTATTACTCACAAAAAGGAATTACAAGTGCTGCGTAGCTCACACTTGCCTCACGCGTCTATGAAATTCCTATAACAAGTGTTACCTAGCTCACACTTGCCTCATGCGTCTATGGAATTCTTATAACAAGTGCTACCTTCTCACACTTACCTCACAAATCTATGTTCACAAGGTTGGCATTGGCTCCCCCAAGCATGGCGGTAAGTCCACGCAACCAGTAGTGTTACCTCGAAAGAGGGCGTCGCACCGTGCAAGGTTTACTGCAGCCTTAGCCTATACTTTTGACATTTTAGCTCATGGCACAGGTTCAAGCATTGGCAACGCCAAGCACGGGACTAGGTCCTCAATTCCATGGCTAAAAAGCTTAATTTTGCAACATTTGGGGTGGTGGGGGAGGGGCTGCCAGAGCTGCGATCGGAAATGGTGGCTAGTCACTTGAGAATAAAGGGTCTCATGCCATGCTTTGCCAACACACCCACCAAGGGTCAACAAGGTGTATGGATGAGGGGCATGCATGGCTAGGCAACTTTGGCCCCTACTATAGTGAGTTACCCTT
The DNA here is from genome assembly GCA_019650275.1 of Xylocarpus granatum. Lineage (NCBI taxonomy): Eukaryota > Viridiplantae > Streptophyta > Magnoliopsida > Sapindales > Meliaceae > Xylocarpus > Xylocarpus granatum. The sequence goes on from BNST01000250.1 coordinate 33,972, forward strand.
GCCCCACTAAACAGGGTTTTGTGACATTTTCTAAGTGGTAGGAGGAGACAGACCCCATGTTTGAGCTATCACACCCCTTCTAAAATAAAAAATAGTAGGTATTTTGGGCTAAAAATTTGCAGTCCTTGCATTTTTTTCCACCCCAGAATAATTTTTACAATTTTTTAGGGGCCGAAAATGGAAAAAATTGGGAAAATTATGAATGGGGGTCGGAATGGGGAGAAACCGCTGAGATGGAATTCGAAAATGTTGAACTAAATTATCTTGTCATTTTATTGAAAATGGCATGGTGAAAAATGAAAAAGTTGTGGAAAAAACATTTTCATGTTGAATTACAGCAGCACATGCAGTAGCACACGCCCAGGCTGCACACTGCCCACACACACGCCTTTGTCGTGAACACACCTCGGCTGCACACTGCCCATGCACACGCTGCTACTGCACAATGCCCGCGTAAATGCCCAGGCCGCATGATGCCCTCTGTGTTGGGGTCCCGATTTTTTTTTCCCAACTTTCTACACCTTAGGGGGTCAACACATCTACTGGAATCCTTCCTGACTTGATATCCCATTTGATTCTTTGTTTTTTTCTTATATTTACGTCCCCTAAGTTGTCCTTTGAGTTAACTAATATATATAAGGATATATTGGATAGGCAAGATAACTCTTAACTTCAACCTAAGCTCTTAAGCAAGGAAGACAACTCTTAACCTTATCTTAAGCCCAAGTTATCTCAAGACAACTCTTTAAAGATAACCGAAACATATAAACAAGAATGTGAGCAAGAATGCTAACCTTGATTCTTGATTATTGAATGAGAAACAACAAAATTCGTAGCATATATCCTTCTCACAAATAATGCGCTGTATTTATAGTCCTAAGACAGCCTTATCCTAGTTCAACTAGTACTTAGGTTCTTTATCCAATTAGGATATGTTTTCCTTAGTCAACAAGCTTTTCTAAGTCATCTAAAACATTATCAAGATAGACCTTATCCCATTGTTTCCTATTCCTACAAGGATTCTTGGTCTTTCTTGAATTCCTACTAAGACAAGATTCCCTACTTTAACTAAGTCATTCTGTCCTTATCTTATCTTCTCTCCTACAGCTGCTGACTTCTTCTTGCCCTTTCCTTCTTGGATTAGACTTTTGCTGTGGCGTCCTTCCTCTCCAAGACTTCTCTTTGGCATGGTCCCCTTGCTGAAGTAAACCTGCCAAGACGTCCTGCTGCTGCTGGAGTTCTTCATGTCGTCACTCTTCTTCTCCTACTGGGATTACTTCATGCGTGTCCTGCCAATGCTAGTCTTCTTCTTGGCTTGGCTTTCCGCAATCACTTAGGACTGAGTCAGAACCTGGCTGTACTTCACTGCTTGTTGCGAGCAGGCTTGTTGTCTGCTCTTGCTGGCCTGTTGCTGCCTCTCTTGCTGCCTGGCGCCTTGCACACATTCTCTCGCGCTCCCTCTACCTCCTAAGGTCCTTAACAATCCCCCTTTCTTGGAGACTCACGTTGTCCTCAAGGTGGAAATTAGGGAAACGTTGCTGGATATCATCATAGTCTTCCCATGTTTGCTTCATCCTTAGCGAATGACTCCACCATATGAGTACTCTCCATACTGGCCTCCTATTGCGCCCATAGCTTACTATGAAAAATCCTAATGCTTCCTTTGGGTGCTGCCCCAGGTGATCTTCCCTGGAAAACGTTGGGCAGTCCCTCATTCACTTGTCTAACATCTCCTATCTTTTTCTCACCAATAAAATGTGAAACACGGGATGTAGTTTGGAGTTTAATGGTAGTCTTAGGCAATAAGTTACTGCTCCAATTCGCTCAACTGCCTCATATGGTCCAAAGTATTTCCTAGCTAGCTTTGCCATAGTTGACTTTCCAGCCTTGATTTTCGTCCTAGGGTGGATCTTTAGATAGACATAGTCACCTATCTCGAATTCAACTTCCTTTCTCCCTTTATCAGCTTGTCTCTTCATATGGTCTCTTGCTTTTTCAAGCTCTTGCTTGAGTTTCTTCAAGACCTCATCTCTTGACTGAAGTGTGACATCTACTTCATGTATGCGGCTGTTCCCCATGGTATAACTTGACATTCCTGATGGGTATTCTTCGTATACATCTTGATATGGTGTCATCTTGATTGCCGCATGATAGGTAGTGTTATACCATAGTTCTGCCCATGGTATGTACTCCTCCCAATGGTTTTGATGGTCATGGCAAAAGCATCTTAAATACTGCTCTAGAGTTCAATTGGTTACCTCACTTTGTCCATCTGTTTGTGGATGAAAGGTGGATGAGGCGACTAAAGTTGCTGCCGAGCTGTGTGAAGAGCTCCGTCAAGAATTTGCTCATAAATACAGTGTCTCTATCTGACAGCATTGTCCGTGGTATGCCATGAAGTCTTACCACATTCTTGATGAACTCTTGGGCTACTTCTTTTGCTATGTAGGGTTGCTTGAGTGGCACAAAGTGTGCACTCTTGCTGAGTCTGTCCACTACGGTTAATATTATCGTATAACCCTTGCTGTTGGGCATTCCTATGATAAAGTCCATTGTCAAGTCTTCCTAAACCTGTCCTGGTACTGGCAAAGGCCATAACAACCCTTTTATTTCGCCACCTTCTGGTTTGGTGCGCTGACAAACATCACATTCTCGGACTAACTTTTTAATCTCAGCTTTAGGTCCTTCCCACCAAAAGAATAACTTAATCCGCATGTAAGTACGAAACCATCCTGAATGTCCTCCTTCCCTATGAATTGTGGAAAGTGATTCAAGATCTTTCCTTTTAATCCTGGTATGTTTGGTACATATACCTATTGGTTGTGGCAAATATATCCATTTTTAAGGGTGAATTTACTAACCTTAGGGTCGAAATTCTTGATCTTCTCTACGAGCTCTTGGCTTTGAGGGTCAATTTCTATTGCCTCCTTGATTTCTGTCCATACATTCCACTCTGCTTCGCTAATGGCAGTTAGGCATGCGTCATTAGGCTCACATGCTGTCCACAATGCTTGACCTCCATTGCTTCTAGACAATGCATCTGCCACTTTGTTTTCCTTGCCAAGCTTGTAGATTATTTCATACTCATAACCTAGTAACTTGACAAGGAACTTTTGTTGCTCTGGGTGTGGTAATTTTCTGCTCCATGAGGCTTCTCAAGGGTTGTTGATCTATAATGATTAGGAATTTCCTACCCAAGAAGCTAAGGTCACCATACCTTGACTGCATGGATGATGGCTAACATCTCCTTGGCGTATACTGACCATTCTTCTTCATGGGCCCTAAGACTCTGCTCATGTATGCAATAGGTCTTCCGGCTTGACTCAGGACAGCACCTATTCCATCTTGACATGCGTCAGTGTGAAGCTCGAAAGGTTTGGTTGAAGTCAGGCAGTGCTAACACTGGCATCTCACACATAGCTTGCTTTAACAACTTGAATGTGTCTTCACTCTTCTCTGCCCATAGGAATCCATCCTTCTTCAGCAAATCCGTTAGTGGTTTTGCTATGGCGCCATATTTGCAAACAAATCGTCTGTAATAGCTTGTCAAACCTAGAAATCCTCTAAGTTCTATGACATTCATAGGAATTGGCCATGTTTGCATGGCTCCTAGTTTTTGTTGGTCTACCTTCACTCCTTCAGATATGATGTGACTGAGGTATTCAAGCTCCTCTTGCATGAATGTGCACTTGGATGGCTTGATGACAAAACAATTTCTTCTTAACACTTCTAGCACTTTTGCTAAGTGTTCTATGTGAGCATCGTGGTTCCTAGAATAGACCAAAATGTCATCAAAGAAGACTAAGACAAACCTGCGCAAATAAGGTTTGAAGATGTCGTTCATGGCTGCTTGAAAGGTAGAGGGTGCACTGCATAATCCGAAGGGCATGACTAGGTACTCGTAGTGTCACTGATGAGTCTGAAATGCAGTCTTCTGCACATCCTCTTCTTTCATGCGTATTTGATGATATCCCGCCTTGAGGCCTAGCTTGGCGAACAGTCATGTATATCATCAATTGTTGGGATCAAGAAATGATCCTTGACAATTGCTTGGTTTAGTGTCTGATAATCAATGCAAAATCTCCAAGTTCCTTTTTTCTTTCTAAAGAGTAGAGCAGGAGAAGAAAAAGGGGATGAAATGCCTCAAGGATCTTCAAATGGTGAATCAAGATCTAATGGGTATATTTTCTTTTAGGGTTTTGTGGATGGAAATAGGTGCTGGGATATGGTATAGTTGTTGAGTGGATGAAAATTCGTAATTGAAGTAAGTTATTGGGTCTGTAGAGGTGTTTTAAGGAAGCTGAAGGGTTATGTACGAATTTGAAGTGGGAATGTGATAGGGATAGCTTATGAAAAGTTTAGGAAGAGGAAATGGAGTTTCAATCAATATCAAGAATCAAAATAAAGAAATTAAAAACTAGTTAATCAAGTTTGATAAGATTAGATTGCTGCAAACAAGATTACTAGGTTGATTCACCACACTCTAAGATAGAAAGAATGATGAGTGATAAGAATTTGTTTAGATAAGAAGATCGTTGAGGCATATCAGCTGGTCTTCTTTTTGGCTTGGCTTTCCGCAATCACTTAAGACTAAGTTAGAACCTGGCCGTGCTTCACTGCTTGCTGCGTGCTGGCTTGTTGTGTGCTCTTGCTGGCCTACTGCTGCCTTGGGCCTTGCGCGAATTCTCTCACACTACCTTTCCCTCCTAAGGTCCTCAACACCCTGTCACGGGACGGTAAGTTTTTTTACTAAACCTGTGTTGCGCTTAGCTAGTATCACACTTTGGCTACTATAGTAAGCAAAGCCTTATTTGATGCGCGGAAGATCACCTTTGGCAAGTTAAGATGTTTAGGTGACTAGAGGAAGCAATAGATTAGAAAATTGCAAGGGAAACTTGAAGAAGAAAGCTTTTTATTGAATGAAAGAATCACAAGACTACAATGTTATACAACTGTTCTGGACAACTTTTGGTGGATGGTTTGGCCAAAGGAAGTGAGGCCTATTTATAGTTGAGGATAGGGGAAATGAATGGCTAGGATTTACTTTACAAAGGCCACTTTGGATAGCTAAGATTTGTTCAACAATTTCTATGCAAATGGGAGGGAAAATTCAAACTCAAATGTTAAAATTTCCTTCCAATTGTTCCCTCCATTGCTAGATATTTTCTTGAGTTGGGCCTTCTAGAAGCTTGGCCAAGTTTAAGCAAATTTAGGTCTTCTTTTGGGCCATTTTTATGCTTTGTTGTTGCCTTTCCCATGTGGTCCAGCCCACATTCTGTCACATCCTCCCCCATTGAAGTCCTTGATGCCCTAATCAAGTTTCCTTTGCTTGTATACTTTGATTGCGTTGTGAACCTACCATAGGTCATCCTCTTTTTTCCAGTTAGCTTCATGGCTTAGTAAGTTTTTCCTTTTAACTAGGTACTCCATGTACTTAGGAACTCCACTTTTTCGAACGAGTCAATCCATGAAGATTTCTTAAACTTAAAGTTTGAAGGAGGCTAGGTAGGTGAGGGCTGCTGTATGGGACTAACTACGACTCGTGTTTTCCTCGTGTACATGAAAGACCATATGGATTTGTAGCTTCTGCGGCAACTCTAGTTTTTACAAAACCTTTTGACCTTAGCAAGGATAGGAAAAGGCCCTTTATACTTGCATACCAACCCTAGATGTACTTGGCATAAAACCTTGAATTGACGAGGTGGTACCTTAACAACGACAAGGTCTCCCACTTAGAACTCCAACGGTCTTCAACTCTTGTCCGCCCATTTCTTCATTTTCTTGGAAGCCTTTTCCAAGTAAGCTTTTGCCACATTGATTTGCTCTTGCCAACCCTTGACCCATTTGTAAGCTGGAGGACTAGAACCTATGTACCCCTTTATCAATGCTTATGGTATTACAGGTTGTTGGCCCATCATGATCTCAAAAGGTCTATGTTGAGTGGCTTCACTCTGCTGTAAGTTGTAAGAGAATTGTGCCACATCCATCAACTTAACCCAATCTTGTTGACTAGCACTTATAAAATGCCACAGATACATCTCTAACAATGCATTCACCCATTTAGTTTGAGGGTGGAAGCTTGTGAAGAAGTGAAGATCCGAGCCCATGAGTTTGAATAACTCCCTCCAAAATCTCCCAGTGAGTCTCGGATCTCAGTCACTAACAATGCAATGAGGCAAGCCCCAATACTTCACCATATGTTTGAAGAACAAGCGTGCGACTTCTTTAACATTGCGGTCTCATGGGGTAGGGATGAAGGTGCCATATTTTGACAGTTTGTCCACCACAACAAAGATGGGCCCGCATTCTTCAAAAGTTGAAAGTGTAGAGATGAAGTCTAGAGTGATGCACTCCCATGGATGCTCAGGGATAGGAAGAGCGAGCAAACCTACTGGATGTTTATCCTTGACCTTATCTTGTTAGCATACAAGCCAAGTCTTCACGTATGCTTCTACATCATCCCTCATCTAAGGCCATAGTGCGATAAGCTCCTAGATGTCCCACCTATTTAGAGTCGTGGAACTCTCTCATCAATTCCCTTCGTAAATTTCCCCATTTTGGAATGTATAGGCGATTGTCGACGGTGTAGAGAATGTCATTGTGCTCCCAAAATTGCCTTGTCTTACCTTCCTTGGTAATCTCTATTAAACTCTTTGTGAGTTGATCCTTGGTCAAGCCTTCCTTCACACAATCGATGATGTCACATTCAGGCCAATTGATGTTGGAAAACTCCACTTTGCGACTCAAGTGATCAGCCACAACATTTGCTCGACCAAGCTTGTACTCCATGACATAGTCGAATTCTACCAAGAAGTCTTGCCATCATGCTTGCTTGGAGCTGAGTTTCTTCTGACTTTGAAAGTAACTCGTCCCCACGTAATCATTTTTGACCACGAACAAGTAGTGTCACCATATCCACAAGGCATGACTAGGAACTCATATGATCCGTACCTTATCACACATGTTGTCTTTGGCTCATCTCCCTCAACAATGCGCACTTGCCAATAATCGGACCTTAGATCAAGATTGGAGAACCATATAGCATTCCCAAGGTGATCGAATAGGTCATCCATGCGGGGGATTGGGTAACGGTTCTTGATCGTAACCTCATTGAGTGCAGATAGTCGATGCACATTTGCAAGCTACCATCATGTTTGCGTTGGAAATAGACTGGAGCGCCGAATGGTACTTTTAAGGGCCTTATGAATCTAGTCTCTGTGAAAAAAATATTGATCAAGAAACAAAGAAGTGTGAAAGAAAGTATTGATGAAAGAATAAAGAAGCTTGTTTTTCACTTTACACATCTTGGGTATATATATACAACATCCTAACGGCTAGGTACAAGTTGATTTTACTTTTCTAACAGCTAGGTACAACACATAACAGCATAGCTTTCAATTTCAAGAACTAGCCGTTATTTCGTCCATTAGTGATTAGCTTACTAGCCGTTATTTCGTCCTTTAGTGGTTAGCTTGAAATGGGCTTTTGGGCTTGATATGGGTGTCCATAGACCAATCAAAGAGTTATTTGGGCTTTTTATCTTCACCCTCAATCTCTTCATCTTCAACACTCCCCCTCAAGTTGGGCTTGAACAAATTGATCAAGTTCAACTTGCATACAAACTTTTGAAGTTGTTGAATACTCGGAGGTTTGGTGAATATGTCCGCCAATTGATCTTCACTCTTGACATAAGGCATTGAGATTGTCTTGTTCAAATATTTTTCTCTTATAAAGTGACAATCTACCTCTATATGCTTGGTCCTCTCATGAAACACCGGATTGTTTGCAATATGTATCGCCGATTTGTTATCACAATGTAGCTTCATAGGTGCCTCGACATTAAAACCCAAATCTTCAACCAATGCCTTCAACCATATCAATTCACTGGTGGTTGAAGCCATTGCTCTATATTCAGCTTCGGCACTTGATTTGGCCACCACGGTTTGCTTTTTGCTCTTCCAAGTCACTAAATTCCCACCAACAAAAGTACAATATCCAGTTGTAGACTTGCGATCTTCAATGCTTCCTGCCCAATCAGCATCCGTGTAGGCAAAAATTTGGTGATGTCCATGTTTCTTCATTAGTATTCCTTGTCCTAGAGTTCCTTTGAGATATTTGAGTATTCGGTCCACCATTTCCATGTGATTGGTCATTGGACAAGTCATGAATTGGCTTACCTGATTCACAGCAAAAGAAATGTCAGGTCTTGTAATAGTTAAGTAGATTAACTTACCCACAATTCTTTGATATTGCTTGATGTCTTCAATTGGTTTGCCCTCCTTCTTTTTGGCTTGTCCTTCAATTGGAGTTGATGCTATCTTCCCTCCAAGCTTACCTGTCTCTTTCAAAAGATCAAGTGTGTATTTTCTTTGGGATAGAAATAGCCCTTTATTAGAATGGGCTATCTCTATACCTAGAAAATACCGTAAGTGTCCAAGGTCTTTAATATCAAAAGTAGACTTTAAATAACTTTTAGTGCTGTTTATTCCCAAAGTATCACTCCCTGTTATAATGATATCGTCCACATATATTATCACAACAGTAATACCATTATTGGAGTGTTTTATGAATAAAGAGTGATCAGCACTACTAACCTTAAAGTGTTGAGAAGTTAAAGCACCTAACAACTTAGAGTACCAGGCCCTAGGAGATTGTTTTAAGCCATAAATGGCTTTTCTAAGCTTACATACATGCGGTTTTGGTACTTTAATGTTGTATCCTTGTGGGATATCCATGTAAACCTCTTCTTCTAATTCCCCCTGGAGAAAAGCATTTCGAACATCCATTTGATACATTTCCCATTCATAATTAGTGGCTAAGGACAAAATAACTCTAATGGTGTTCATTTTGGCTACTGGGGCAAATGTCTCAGTGTAATCTAAACCATAGGTTTGAGTGAATCCTTTAGCAACCAATCTAGCTTTATGTTTCTCAATGGAACCATCACTCTTCAGCTTGGTTTTGTACACCCATTTACACCCAACTGTTTTCTTACCTTGGGGAAGAGTAACAATTTCCCATGTCTTATTCTTAACTAAAGCTTCCAACTCCTCATCCATGGCATTTCTCCAAATAGGAATGTCCTTGGCCTCGTTGTAGCAAGATGGCTCTTTCAAACTATCCAATTTGCTTAAAAACACTCTATAACTCTCTTTAACATTATCTAAGGTATAATAATTTTGTATAGGATGTGCTGTGACTTTGTTCCCATAAAAGAATACCCTATTTTTCTGCCATTCGGATGGAGGCTTCCTAATTCTTTGAGATCTTCTAAGAGGAAAATTTTGATCATGTGATGAAGAATCGGACTCTCTCTCATTTTGACCCACCGGTGAGGAACTAAATGGGATTTCATGCTCTAAAACTAATTGATCATTAGGGTTCTCATCACAAGGTGTTTCCTCACTTTGACTTTCGCTAACTATGTTTTGTTCTTCATTTGATTCCAATGGTTCATGAATATCACCATTCTGTTGTGTTGAATCTTCATAGATAAAATCCTCTTTTTCGCTTTCATTCAAACTAACTCCATTATTGATTTGATCGTTATTCCTTAACAAACTCAACCGATTACCTACAATAGATAGGGGAAGAGGATCCCCTTTCATTTCTCCTTCATTTCTCACTTTATCAAAGTAAGGATCACTTTCCAGAAAAGTAACATTTCTTGACAAGAATTTCTCATTTCGTAAAAGGATCTAAACATTTATAACCCTTTTTATCAATGCAATACCCTAAAAATATGCACTTTACACTCCTATGACTCAATTTATCTCTAGCATGATTAGGGATGTGAACATAACAAGTACAGCCAAATACCTTTAGATAAGATAAGTTTGGTTGCCTATTATGCAACAATTCAAAAGGAGATTTTCCATTCAACAACTTCGAAGGCATACGATTTATCAAATGTATGGCAGTGAGAATGGCTTCATTCCAATATCTTTTAGGGACATTGTGATGAAACATTAGTGACCTTCCTACATCTAAAATGTGCCGATTTTTCCGCTCGGCCACACCATTTTGTTCAGGTGTGTAGGGGCAAGTCGTTTGATGAACTATCCCTAAAGTGCTCAAGTAATTCTCAAAGGCATGACTAGTATATTCTCCCCCATTGTCGCTCCTAAGAATCTTAATCCTTTTGCCAAGTTGATTTTCAATTAAGGAAACATACTTTTTAAAACATGATAAGGTCTCTGATTTGTTTTTAATCAAGTATATCCAAGTGTATCTCGACTTGTGATCAATGAATGTGACAAAATATCTAAAGCCATTGTGAGATTCTAAAGGAGAAGTCCATAGATCAGAGTGAACAAGATCAAATATTTCATTATAACAAGTTTCCGAATGTACAAAAGGAAGTTTAGTCTGTTTTCCAAGATTACAAGCCCTACATTGTTTAAAATCACTAAACTTCATTTTCGGAATCATTTTACACAGAATGTTACTAGGAGGATGGCCTAGTCTTGCATGCCAAAGTTTCTGAAGTCCACTGTCTTCCTCAACTCTAAGGGCTTGATTGGTACTATCCAAAAAATATAGGCCGTCATGTAAGGTTCCCTCACCAATCTTCTTCCCGGTTGACATGTCCTGAAATATCACCTTATTGGGTTCAAAGGTGACACAACAATTTAAGTCTTTTGTTATTCTACTAACCTGACAACAAATTTGATGAAAAATTTGGCATATAAAGGCCACTTGTTTTCTTGGATAAAACTTTAATATCTCCTAATCCCTTAATGGGTATTTCACTACCATTGGCTATTGTCACATTTCTAATGTTTCCTAGGGTTTCTATTCTAGATGCCATATTTTTATTTCTAAACATATGATTAGTAGCACCTGAATCAATAACCCAAGGGTCAAACTTAAAATGTGAGTTGGAAATCATACCTTGAGAGGAGCTTGGAAGATGGTTCTGAAGTAGTTTGGCCAAATCCTCAAGGAGTTTTGAGTTCCCTTTTTCGATCTGCATTTTGAGCACCTTGTGGTGGTGCCTTTTCCTTGAAGTTGATTGGCCTCAAATGTGAATTAAGGACCCAAAATTTTTCCTTAGTATGACCAAGCATCTTGCAGTGCCCACACTTCCAACATTTGTCTTTGAGGTTGTGCATCCGTCCACATTTATCACACTTAGCCTTGACTTTTGCTCCTTGGACCATCCTGCCTTCTTCCTTGCTGTCCACCAAACTACCTCTCTCAACCTTGCTTGAATTCCCATTCAAAATCTTTCTTAGAGGTACTCTTTATTAACCTTGTTTGCAACATCGTCATAATGAGGCAAAGGTTCAATTCTAAGAATGTGATTCGAAGATCTTCGTAGTCAGAACCCAAACCCATCAAATACGATATCACAAGATCTTCATTGGCCTTTTTTTCCACCTCTTCAATATTGGTAGTATTCGGCCTTAACGATTGAAGTTCATCCCCATGCCTCCTTAATTTTGGTGTTATATTCTATCGGATCACCTCCACTAAGGTTGATATTGTTGATGAACTGCTTCAACTCGTATATTCTCATCAAGTTTCCTTGATGACCAAATTGTCTCTTGATAGACTCCCAAAGTGCTTTAGAAGTTTCAGCCTTTGAGAATGCACCTACCAAGGATGGTTCCATGGAATTTAAAATCAATATGAAAAAATGTTGAAGAAACAAAGAAGTGTGAAAGAAAGTATTGATGAAAGAATAAAGAAGCTTGTTTTTTCTCTTACTAAATATTTACACATCTTGGGTATATATATACAACATCCTAATGGCTAGGTATAAACTTATTTTACTTTTGTAACAGCTAGGTACAACACATAACAGCATATTTTTCAATTTCAAGAGCTAACTGTTATTTTGTCCTTTAGTGGTTAGCTTGAAATGGGCTTTGGGCTTGATATAGGTGTTTATAGACTAGTCAAAAAGTTATTTGGGCTTTTTATCTTCACCCTTAATCTCTTAATCTTCAATAGCCTCTAACAACTCTTTGAGTTGCTTTCAAAGTTCCTCAAGCTTGGGTAGTGCCATGCGATATGGTCCAATGGCCAAAGGTTTAGCACCAACTATGAGCTTTATTTCATGGTCCATCTAGCTCCAGAGGCATCATGTCACGCCCCCTAAACTAGGGTTCGTGAATTAGGGTTTCTATGGAAAAAAAAATATAAGGAAAATTATTGTGTTTAGGAAAAATTTGGCAGAGTTTTGCTAATAGAAGCGATATCCATATGAACCTGCAATATGGTAAAATTTTAAACATTCCCAATATATTTCATTAACTCCAACCACTGCTCCCACAATATAATATCAAAAAAGTTTCATATTATGATAATTAAATTTGTACAGTCTACAAATTGTTCTTAACATTTACCAATTACACTATGCATCACAAAATAATACACTTCATGATACTTCTAGCAATATTTTCACCTCCCTCATGGTCTACGTGTGTCTACTACATCCAAAACCCAGTAGATATTCATATATAACTAATATTCATCAAATAAATTTAACAATAATTATACTACCACTTAATCAAGTCAAATAACAAGAATAGATATAAATAAATATATATATATATATATATATATACTACAACGATAACCCAAGAATGGTTATCACTATGTATCATATAATTTTGGGGTACTATTCCCAAGGACTACCGTCCAAGGCGCGTATTCACCTACCCTTGGCCAAGATGAATTCGTTAAATTAACAAAGAGGTATAACCGGTTTAATTAAGCGCAAAAAAGGTGTACCGTTTGTAGGGGATAAGTGATTATCTGGGCAATAATACCGCCACCTGCTCCCGCCAGCCCATTCGCTATGGCACTGGACATTCTCGTCTTTCTGTCTTTCTTCTTTCGCTTGCAATCGCACCCGGTGACTCCGAATTCTTTCGGGTGTTACTCCTTCGCATGCAATGTAACACTTGAATGAATTTATATTTCTTCTCTATCGTGTTTTAAAAATTTGAGGCTGTAGACAATGAATGAATCCGACTGCATGACAACCGTGACAGAGCTTCCCACCATGGAAAACAACACGTGGGACCATGTGCCTTTGGTGAAGAGTTTCGATTGATGAATTTTAAAAATAATTTTCTTAAATTAAAAACTTATTTTATATTATTTAAAGCTAAAAATAATATAAAACATACTCAAATATATGTTAATTTTAAAAATATATATATATAATTAAGCAGTATTTTTACTTGTGTTTTTCTGCTTTCACTGGTATTGTTTTCAACCAAAAAACTGCACACTTAAATTTTATATCTAAAGTTTATTTATAATCTAAATTTACGTAAACATTTCTAAAATTTATAATATTACATATTTTGTTATTAAACATATCATTTAAAATTAAAAAAAGGGCCTATTGTAAATTCGAATTCAAAGATAAAGGCATCAATATTAAACTCATTATAAATAAAATTTAATTTAATTTATAAATTTATTTATTCTATTTAAAATATATATTTATTATAAATTTATATTTATAAATAAATATAAAATAATTTTATTTATGTAATTTATTTATATATTAAATAATTTTAACTGTTTTAATAAAAAAAATTATATTTAAAAAACAATCAACAAACAAATATTGCGATATTTAAAACGCAGAGTACAATGGTAAAGAAGCATGAAGAAATAGAAGCACAACGCGGAATACACAGAGAGGATGGTCAACTTGAAGGAATCAGAGATCAAGGCGTGAAAGTGTAGCCCATCCTTTTTGCCGTGAAGGCTGAGAATTTATACTACTTTTCTATCATTTCTGACGCCGCATCCGTATTTTTCTTCTCAAATTGGTAGTCTGATCTTTTGGATAGTAAATCGAAGAAACTTGTCAGTTTTTCTCCGAGTCAGTGATGGTAAAGGAGACGGAATACTACGACGTGCTAGGGATCAGCCCAACCGCTACAGAGGCCGAGATCAAGAAAGCTTACTACATGAAGGTATCCTATCCTCACTATTTCCAATTTATTTTTAATTTTTTTACTTAATTTATGGATGTAGAAGGGCTTTGTGGTTCAAAATCACCTAAAAATTTATGTCTGCATATTGCATAACTACTGAGAAGAAACTTTTTATACCCAGGACTGAAATCAAGTATGTAGTCACTAGTACTAACTAAGGCCATACTATATTTTATGATCCAATCACACACAATAATAACAAAGAAAACTATTTATATCAATCCATAAAATTTCAAACATCAGAGCATAATTCAACAACAATGACATTACTGAATTTTTTCAAGAATTTAAGCATTCTATTAAAACATTCAATTATATGTAAATTACCTACCTTGATCAAAAGTGGGTGTACTTTTACAATTCTCTTGTTCCTTATTTCTCTTCTCGAACACCACCTAATATCATTTTTTTAATCAATACATAATCACTAGAACAAACTACTTAAATTACTCAATTAAAAATTTTTAATAATGGTAAATTACGAAAATCTCTAAAATATAAATAATTATAGAAATACTCATAATTATTTACACTTAAGGTCAAAAAATTTCTAAAATTTACTATCTCGCCCTAAATTATAAGAAATTCTATTTTGACCTCAAAATGTTTTTATTGTTTACAAATTTTTTTTTAATTTACGAAATAGAATAAAACTTTTAAAATCTTTACATTTTAACCCTAGTCAAAATTTTACAAATTTTCATCTGATTTCCGAAACACTTTGACAAAACTCCCGATAAAACAGTCAAATTTAACGCAAAATCTATAAATCTAGTATCCAATAGCTTAAAATAGTAACAATTTTTATTATTAAGCTAATAGGACAAAGTTTAATTATTTTCTGTAAATTTTTCAAAATACAAAAAATCTTACCTTCTTTTTTTCTTCTCTTTTCTTCTCCTCTTTTCTTCTTCTTTTTCTTTCTTCCTTCTTCTCTTTCTTTCTTCTCCTCTTCTTTCTTGTAACTTCTGAATGTCTCCCAAATTTTTTTCACTGTTCACCTATATAATAAACACTAATGGGCTTGGGTTTTTGGCTTGGGTATGACACATCACATCATCATACTCTTGGAGAATGTCTTGCACTTTCTTCGAGACATTGAGAGTGGTTGTGGAAGTATCATCTTCCTTTAATATGGTAAGGTAGGTGTCCTCCCCTCTCTTTACTCCTTTAATAACTTAAAGTGCGAATAACACCTTGGCACTGACGTGTCTCTGCTCAATTGGCACCTTATGGGGCATCCCCACATCATAGACTTCCGTGCACCCATCGTTTGTGAAGGTGAAAGGTAGCATGCGATCGATGAACTCGTCGCCCAACACCATGTCAAAGTTGCTCATCATGATGATGGTTAAGTGGACCATGCCATGACATGTCCCAATCTGTATCGGTACATGTCGAGCAACTTCGTGAATCAACCAAGGAGGTTGGTTGACGACCTTTATCCATCCCGACTCCTTGACGTGAGCTAAACCCAACAGCTTTGCAAGACTTTCAATGATCAAGCATTGATTACCGCCAATTTGTTCGCAAATATGGTGCCGTAGCAAAACCACTGACAGATTTGCTAAAGAAAGATGGATCTCTATGGACAGAGAAGAGTGAAGACGCATTCAAGTTGTTGAAGTAAGCTATGTGTGAGATGCCAGTGTTAGCACTGCCGACTTCAACCAAACCTTCGAGCTTCACACTGACGCATGTCAAGATGGAATAGGTGCTGTCCTGAGTCAAGCCAGAAGACCTATTGCATACATGAGCAGAGTCTTAGGGCCCATGAAGAAGGAATGGTCAGTATATGCCAAGGAGATGTTAGCCATCATCCATGCAGTCAAGGTATGGCGACCTTACCTTCTTGGGAGGAAATTCCTGATCATTACAGATCAACAACCCTTGAGAAGCCTCATGGAGCAGAAAATTACCACCCCAGAGCAGCAAAAGTTCCTTGTCAAGTTACTGGGTTATGAGTATGAAATAATCTACAAACCTGGCAAGGAAAACAAGGTGGCAGATGCATTGTCCAGAAGCAATGGAGGTCAAGCATTGTGGACAGCATGTGAGCCTAATGATGCATGCCTCACTGCCATTAGCGGAGCGGAGTGGAATGTATGGACAGAAATCAAGGAGGCAATAGAAATTGACCCTCAAAGCCAAGAGCTCATGAGAAGATCAAGAATTTTTGTCCTAAGGTTAGTAAATTCACCCTTAAGAATGGATATATTTGGCACAACCAGCAGGTGTATGTACCAAACATACCGAGACTAAGAGGGAAGATCTTGAATCACTTCCACAACTCACGGGAAGGAGGACATTCAGGATGGTTCCGTACTTACATGCGGATCAAGCTATTCTTTTGGTGGGAAGGACTTAAAGCTGAGATCAAAAAGCTAGTCCGAGAATGTGATGTTTGTCAGCGCACCAAACCAGAAGGTGGCAAGACAAAGGGGTTGTTACAGCCTTTGCCAGTACCAGGACAGGTTTGGGAAGACTTGACAATGGACTTCATCACAGGAATGCCCAACAGCAAGGGTTACACGTGATATTAACCGTAGTGGACAGACTCAGCAAGAGTGCACACTTTGTGCCACTCAAGCAACCCTACACAGCAAAAGAAGTAGCCCAAGAGTTCATCAAAAATGTGGTAAGACTTCATGGCATACCACGGACAATGCTGTCAGATAGAGACATTGTCTTTATGAGCAAATTTTGGAAGGAGCTCTTCACACAGCTCGGCAGCAACTTGGTCGCCTCATCCCCTTTCATCCACAAACAGATGGACAAAGTGAGGTAACCAATCAAACTCTAGAGCAGTATTTAAGATGCTTTTTGCCATGATCATCAAAACTATTGGGAGGAGTACATACATGGGCAGAACTATGGTATAACACTACCTATCATGCGACAATCAAGATTATGTCAAGCAAAACTATTGCTCCATGACTAGTCAAAGCAAGAGGACCGTATGAAGAGACAAGCTGATAAAGGGAGAAAGGAAGTTGAATTTGAGATAGGTGACTATGTCTATCTGAAGATCCACCCTAGGAGGAAAATCAAGGCTGGAAAGCCAACTACAGCGAAGCTAGCTAGGAAAGTACTTTGGACCATATGAGGTAGTTGAGCAAATTGAAGTAGTGGGTTATTGCCTAAGACTATCATTAAGCTCCAAACTACATCCTGCGTTTCACATTTCATTGTTGAGAAAAAAGATAGGAGATGTGAGACAAGTGAATGAGGGACTGCCCGACGTTTCCAAGGAAGATCACCTGGGGCAGCACCCAAAGGAAGCATTAGGATTTCGCATAGTAAGCTATGGGCGCAATAGGAGGCCAGTATGGAGAGTACTCATATGGTGGAGTCATTCACCCAAGGATGTAGCAACATGGAAAGACTATGATGATATCCAGCAACGTTTCCCTAATTTCCACCTTGAGGACAAGGTGAGTCTTCAAGAAAGGGGGATTGTTGAGGACCTTAGGAGGCAAAGGGAGCGTGAGAGAATGCGCGCAAGATGCCAGGCAGCAAGAGAGGCAGCAACAGGCCAGCAAGTGTGCACAACAAGCCTGCACACAGCAAGCAGTGAAGCACGGCCAAGTTCTGACTCAGTCCTAATTGATTGCGGAAATCCAAGCCAAGAAGAAGACCAGCATTGGCAGGACACGGGTGAAGCAATCTGAGTAGAGGAAGGAGAGTGATGCCGTGAAGAGCTCCAGCAGCAGCAAGACGTCTTGGCAGGTTTACTTCAGCAAGAGGACCATGCCAAAGAGAAGTCTTGGAGAGAAGGACAGCCACAGCAGAAGTCTAATCCAAGAAGGAAAAGGGCAAGAAGAAGTCAGCAGCTGTAAGATAGAAAGATAAGATAAAGACAAAAAGGACTTAGTCAAAGTAGGAATTCTAGTCTTAGTAGGAATTCAAGAAAGACCAAGAATCCTAGTAGATTAGGAAACAATGGGATAAGGTCTATCTTGATAATGTTTTAGATGACTTAGAAAAACTTGTTGACTTAGGAAAACATATCCTAAGTGGATAAGGAACCTAAGTACTAGTTGAATTAGGATAAGGCTGTCTTAGGACTATAAATACAGCCCATTATTTGTGAGGAGAGATATGCTCCAAATTTTATATTTTTGTCATTCATTAATCAAGAATCAACGTTAGCACTCTTGCTTCCATTCTTGTTTATATTTTGGTTATCTTTTAAGAGTTGTCTTCCTTGCTTAAGAGCTTAGGTTGAAGTAAGAGTTGTCTTCTTCAACCAAGGCAAGTTGTGATAGGTTTAAGAGTTGTCTTGCCTATCCAACATATCCTTTATATATTAGTTAATCCCAAAGGATAGCTTAGGGGACGTAAATATAAGAAAAGAACTCAAGAATCAAACATGACAGCAAGTTAGGAAGGATTCTAGTTGGCGTGCTGACCCTTAAGGTGTAGAAAAGTTGGGGAAAAAATCGGGACCCCAACAAATTGGTGCTTTTGTTGAGAAATCAGTACAATCACTAGTTAAGAGGTAGCACAATCACCCCAACAGATTAGTGTTCTAGTTAAGACATCAGCACAAACATCAATCAATTGCAAGGCATCACGATTACCATGTCATTCAGGCAACATTCACCTTCACCACAATAGCAAACTAACAAGGACTTTCAAAGAATTTTGACCTTAAAGAGGAATCGATGCTCTCTCGATGTCTATTAAGTGATATCAAATATCAATTATCTTCTATCATCCATTCCCTGGAGCAATGGAAGAGGATACACCCCAAGTGGCAGGAAGGCAAAGCCAAACCGAGCAAAGAAGGAGCAACATATTGCCACAGCAACCTAAAAGGCTGCGTTCGAAGATCTCACGGCACCATGAGCAAGAGGAAGAAAGAGGGAGAGTGTGCATGAGTCTAGGGAGTCAGAAGGGAGGTGTCACCAAATTTACACCAGCCCCATGATCCCTATAATGACTATAGTGACAATGAGGTCTTGGATCGAAGGCCAGCAGCATGGCAGCCAAGGAGAATGCAGAGTCATCACGAGGCAGATGTTGGCGGACAAATAGGAGAGAGGAATGGCAGCACTACGACAGCCCAAGCCACTGCACCCAACCAAAGGTAAAAATCGAATTCCCTACCTTTGAGAAAGGAGATCCAACCAAATGCATCTCCAAAGCTGAATTCTACTTTGAAAAACAAGGTGTAGAGAGGGGTGAAAGGGTTGATTTTGCATCCTATCACCTATGTAGGAGGGCCAATCAATGGTGGTGTTGGCTTAAGGCCACCTACGGCAGTGAAGGTAGACAGATTGGTTGGACAAGGTTCACACAAAAATTGATGGACAGATTTGGCCCATCCAGCATCACAAATATTTGCTTCGAGTTTGATGGGAGCTAAGTCTTTCCTTCATCAAATCTGGAGAGTGCTGCACCAGTATAGAACTTGGAATTCTCGTCTCCACCTCTTAAGATGCCAATTTGGAGAACAATTGAAGACGTTTCATCACCAACAATTTTAGTTGATGATAGTTGAGGGAAAAAAAATTGCACACAGAAGATGCATATGCATGTCCAAGTGAAGGCGACACTAAGGACACAAGTGTTATAGGACAGGACTTGGTGTGTCTAAATGCTAAGATAAAGATGCAGATGTCTAGTGAAGAGTCAAACAATGCATTTGACAAACGTCCTGATTCATCTATTCAAGTTTATGCTCTTACTTCTACATCTTCTTTAGCACTACCAAAAGTGGAAGACGTTGCTTGATTACTTTTACCTTTTTCGTAGTCTCCTTTAGCAATTCAGGACCAACTAAAGAAGCTTTACCAACTTCTGCCCAACATACTGGTGATCTGCAAGGTTTTCCATACAATGCCTCAAATGGTGCCATTCTAAGACTAGACTGATAACTGCTGTTGTAAGCGAATTCCACCAAATGCAAATGTTTAGCCTATGAGCCTTTAAAGTCCAAAACGTAAGATCTAAGCATGTGTTCTACTATCTGTATAACTGATGTGCTCCATCATGGAAATGAAGTTGCTGCCATCCAAGAAGGATTTAGGCTTAATCCTCATTGACAAAGGACATCCACGCCAAGGAGAATTCCAGCAGCAGCAAGAAATGTCACAAGGCAAGGAGTTTGAGATCAAGTAGGGTTTTACAAGCAAGATTTTAAGTAGGATTAGGAAACAAATATATTAGGCTCATCCTCGTAGGATTCTAGATGACTTAGTAGTCCTTATGTACTTAAGAATCATTGTCATAGATGAATTAGGAGTTTTAATATAAGTTAAACATGGAAAGGCTGTCATCATTATAAATACAATATTATTGCTTATAATGAGGGAGTTTTATGAATGAGCAGAATTTTGCTGAGTTGTATCCAAATTCTTGTCTAAACAAATTATTTGTTTAGTGGTGAATTATCTATCGATTTTTATCACTTTTCTTTCTTTCTATCTTAGAGTGTGGCGAATCAACCTAGTAATCTTGTTTGTGGCGATTTGATCTTATCAAACTTGATTAACTAGTTTTTAATTTCTTTGTTTTGATTCTTGATATTGATTGAAACTCCATTTGCTCTTCCTACACTTTCCATAAGCTATCCCTATCACATTCCCACTTTAAATCGTACATAACCCTTCAACTTCTTAAAACACCTCTATAGATCCAATAACTTACTCCAATTACGAATTTTCATCCACTCAACAACTATACCATATCCCAGCACCTCTTTCCATCCACAAAACCCTAAAAGAAAATATACCAATTAGATCTTGATTCATCATTTGAAGATCCTTGAGGCATATCAATAACTCTTTCAAATTGTCCATCCATTTGGGGATGATATGCCATACTAATATTTAACTTGGTACCCACAGTCTTTTGCAAGCTTCTCCAGAATCCTGATGTAAATCACGGGTCTTGATCAGAAACGATGGATATTGGTACTCCTTGCAATCTAACTATCTCTTGAATGTACAATTTACTCATGACTTCTAGAGAATCTGTATTCTTAACAGGTAAAAAGTGTGCAGATTTCGTTAATCTATCTACAATTACCCATCTACTATCATACGCTTTTTGAGTTTTTGGAAGTCCCCTCACAAAATCCATAGTCACATGCTCCCATTTCCATTCTGATACTAGGAGAGGTTGATGTAATCCCATTGGCTTCTGATGTTCTGTCTTTAGTTCTTGACATACTAGACATTTGGTTACAAATTCGACCACATTCTTCTTCATTCCTTTCCACCAAAATTGCTTATGTAATATCTGATACATTTTTGTGCTCCTAGGATGAATGGTAAATTTAGGCTTATGGACCTCATTTAGAGTAGCATTTCTAAGTGAATCCATAGTGGGCACAAAAAGTATATTTGCAAATGTTAAACCCTCAAATGAATCAATTGACCATCCATCAATAGTCTCACCCTTTTTCAACTTGACACGTATTGATTGTGCCTTAGGGTCACTTTGTTAAGCTTCAATCACCTTTTGAATAATAGTAGGCTGGGCTATTAGATTAAATAAACAAGGCTATTCTCTTGCCTCACCAATTCTTAAATCAAAGTCCTCTAACTGTCTACAGAATTTCCATTTATGACAAGATAATTCAGCCAAATGGCCTTGAGACTTCCTATTTAATGCATCTACCACAACATTAGCTTTACCCGATGATAATGTAAGTTGAAATCATAATCCTGCAAAAATTCCATCCATCTAATCTGTCTCAAGTTTAAGTCTTTCTAGGTGAACAAGTATCGAAGGCTTTTTGTGATCAGAAAATTCATCGAACCTTTCTCCATATAAGTAATGTCTCTATATTTTTTATGGTAAATACAATAGTGGCAGTTCTAGATCGTGAGTAGGGTAATTCTAATCATGTGTCTTTAGTTGACGTGAGCCATAAGCTACAACTCTTTATGTTTCTGCATTAAAACACAACCAATGCCCACTCTTGATGCATCACAATAGACAGTATACCCTACACCATGCTCAGGAATAATCAGAATTGGAGCAGAAATTAGTCACCTTTTCAATTCCACAAAGACTTGTTCACATTTATCACACCACTAAAACTTCACTCCTTTTCTTCTAAACCGAGTCAATGGTGCAGCAATTTGAGAAAAATCTTTTACAAACCTTCGATAATATCCTACCAACCCAAGAAAATTTCTTATCTGCATCATACTTCTTGGCCTATTCCAATTTTGCACTGCTTCCACTTTAGCATGGTCAACTGAAATACCCTCTCAAGACACCACATGCTCTAAAATTTAACTTCAGTCATCCAAAACTCACATTTAGTCCTTTTTGCATACAATTGATGCTCCCTCAACACTTGTAAAGAAATCCTCAAGTGTTGCTTGTGTCTTTGAGTAAATCAAAATATCATCCATAAACACTACTACAAACTTATCAAGATAGGGGTAAAAAACAGGATGCATCAAATCCATAAATGCTGCAAGAGCATTTGTTAACCTAAATGGCATTACAATGAATTCAAAGTGTCCATATCTCGTACGAAAGGTAGTCTTTGGAATATCTTCATCTCTAATCCTTAGCTAATGATAGCTTGATTGAAGATCAATCTTTGAGAAATATTTGGAACCACACAGCTGATCAAATAATTCATCAATTCTAGATAACAGATATTTGTTCTTTACCGTCACCCAATTCAGCTGTCTGTAATCCACACACAGCCTTAAACTGCCATCCTTTTTCTTAGCAAATAAAACTTGTGCACCCTATGGCGAGGAACTAACTCTTATAAATCCTTTATTCAACAATTCCTGTAACTATCCTTTAAACTCTCACAATTCTACTGGAACCATTCTATAAGACATCATTGGGAAAGACATCAGGAAATTCATTGATTATAAGAATAGGTTGTGTTTCCAATTTACTACCCTCTTGGCAACATAAATTAGCCATCCATCCCAATTAATCCTTACGCTCTTTATACTGAGCATAAGCATATGGTTGGCTACCACATACACTACCAAATATATGAAATTTATCACCACAAGGAAGAGTAATAGATGCTCTCTTTTTCTGACAATCTATATTTGCATTATGATAACCAATCCATTCCAAGAATTACATCATAATTTATCATTCCCATCACCACTAACCCAAAAGATATTTTATAATCCCTTGTATCAATTTCACAATCTTGACTTATGCGATCAAGATTCATATTAAGCCCAACAAGCATTTCAACTAATAATTTAGATTTTAAAGGCATAGTTTTTAAACCCAAAGAAGACACTAAATCTGAAGATATGAAAGAATGGGTAGCACTAGAGTCAAACAAAACTTTAATTCTTATATTAAACAAAAGAAAGGTACCTTCAACCACTACATGATCAGACCCGATCACTTCTCGTGTAAGTGCAGAAACTCTACCTTGAGTTTTAAGTCTACCACGATTCTGAGATTGCTGAGATTTTTGAGATGACTGTTCCTTGTGTTCTTAGTATAGCTGTCTACTGTTGTTGACATTTTGAGCATTATTTTTACCAGAACTAGCCACTTGACTTTGTGCTCGACCTAAATGCGGACAAGAATTCCTATAATGTCCTGACTACCCATACTCAAAACAAACTCCAGTAGCTAGACAAAAACTTCTATTATTCTAGGATGTGAATTGACCTCTCATCTACCTCTTTTCACCCCATCTTGCTGGTTTTTGTTCAAAATTTATCTTTTTAGACTCTCTTGTGCTCTACTTTACTTCCTCTTCATCTTGTTCAATCATTCGAGCACTTTGACGCATATAAAGGGTCCTGGGGAATAAATCTCTGCAAAACACTTTGACGCATCACTCTCCTTGCTCAAGGGAGATGAGGAATGAGAGTCTACATTCAGGTTCACTTCGGATGAACACGAGCCCTCAGAAGGGTCAGTCTCTAATGTAATCTTTGAAGGATCACTATCACTATTGGAAAAAGCTAGTACAAGCAACTCTAAATTAGATGGTGATAGAGATGCATGAATGGTAAGTCAGACAGGGAATGGATCTACTTTTCATGGGGGAAAAAAGATCTAACTTTCTCATTGGAATGCTCCCATAAGTAATCCCTTCTATTCATAGTTGGATCTAACATCTTTATCAAACCTTCTCCCCTTTCATCAATGGTGCCAGACCCTTCTAATGCAAGTGCCATGATTCTATCATGCTCTTCTTGAGCTAGGGCCACTCTCTATTGCCTTTCAGAGCGATACCTTCTCTTTCCTCTTCTAATATAATAAATCCTAAGAGTCATTAATTTATTCTTGTTAATGCCCTTCCCATAAACTTTCACACCTTTTAGAGCATTTCTTTTTCTCTGCTCAGTGGCTCTAGGACCTGGATTCGTATGTGAGTAGAAGGTGTTTCTATTTTTCCCGTCCCTTCTAATCTTTTCATTCTCCCTCTCAATAAGTATTTTCTCGAAGTCCCTTACCATGACCCCACTAATCATAGTGTTCTCTTGTCGATTGACAAAAGTTCAAGCATTGAATCTTGGTCTGGGTGTAGACATAACCTACAACCATATATAATCATCCCATTATATTTAGTCTTTATCATATTACAGGACCAAGCAAGAAAATAGACCTGAGATAAATGACATGCCTCAAGGATCTTCAAATGGTGAATCAAGATCTAATAGGTATATTTTCTTTTAGGGTTTTATGGATGGAAAGAGGTGCTGGGATAGTTAGTTGTTGAGTGGATGAAAACTCATAATTGGAGTAAGTTATTGGATTTGTAGAGGTGTTTTAAGGAAGCTGAAGGGTTATGTACGAATTTGAAGTGGGAATGTGATAGGGATAGCTTATGGAAAGTTTAGGAAGAGGAAATGGAGTTTCAATTAATATTAAGAATCAAAATAAAGAAATTACAAACTAGTTAATCAATGTGATAGTGGTTGGCTTGGCTGTGCTTCCACCTTGTGAGGTCGGTCACCCCCACTTTTGTCATGGCTACCTCATTTAGAGTTTGGAGTTGTCTTTTTTCCCTTATCACGCTTGGATGGCTCGCGATGAAATTCGATCGATGTTTCAGCTGCTGCTATCGCCAAAGCAAGGTCTTGGACATTTCATCACTTCAATTCTTGCTCAGCCCAAGATTGTAGTCCATCAAGTAAGAACAACAATCGATTCTTCTCAAGCATATTGGGTATTTCTAGCATTAGGCAGTTGTATTCCCTAACGTAGTCCTTGATTGATCCCTGTTGCTTGAGCCCGCGAAGCTTCCTCATCGCCATCTATTTTGCATTCTTAGGGTAGAATTGCCTCTTGAAATCCACCTTGAATGCATCCTAGGTGTCGATCGTGCATAGTCCCCTCTCTATTTTGATACGGCAACATCTTCACCATAGCACTGCATCATGTTTGAAGTAAAGGGTGCATATGTTAATCTTGGCAGCATTGTCATCTATGCTCATTGGATCAAGGTAGTACTCCATCATCCAAAGGAAGTATTCTATTTCCTTGGCGTCGCGTTTTCCTTCATACTTTGACGGGCTGGGAACTCAAACTCTCAGCACACTATTTGTTGTAGCCCTAGATCTTGCGTTGGTGGCACTTATTTCCATTGCCATGCTCTGCTTGAACTCCTCCATGGCCAAACATCGGAGCATAATTCAACAACAATAATATTACTGAATTTCTTGAAGAATTTAAGCATTCTATTAAAACATTCTATTATATGTGAATTACCTACCTCGATCAAAAATGGGTACACTTTTACAATTCTCTTTTTCCTTGTTTCTCTTTTCGAGCACCACCTACTATCATTTTTTTGTCAATACATAATCACTAAAACAAACTACTTAAATTACTCAATTAAAAATTTTTAATAATGGTAAATTACAAAAAAAGTCCCTAAGATGTAAGTAATTTAAAAAATACCCCATAATTATTTACACTTAAGGCAAATTTTTTTTGAAATTTACTATCTCACCTAAATCATAAGAAATTCTATTCTGACCCCAAAATGTTTTTACTATCTACACAAAATTTTTTCTAATTTATGAAATAGAATGAAATTTCTAAAATCTCTACATTTTCACCCGCAGTCAAAATTTTACAAATTTTCATTTGATTTCCAAAAATCTTTGACAAATTCTCTAGTCAAATAGTCAAATTTAACCCAAAATCTATGAATCTAGTGTCCAATAGCTTAAAATAGTAATAATTTTTATTGTTAAGCTAATAGGACAAAAATTTAAATATTTTCTCCAAAATTTTTCAAAATACAAAAAATCTTACCTTTTTTTTTCCTTTTCATCTTTTTCTTCTTCTTCTTCTTCTCCTCCTCCTTCTTCTCCTTATTTTTTCCTCTTCTCCTCTTTTCTTCTTCTCTTTCTTGTTTCTTTTCTTCTTCTTTTTCTTTCTGCTCTTCTTCTTTCCCGTAACTTCTGATGTCTCCCTAATTTTTTTGCACTGTTCACCTATATAATAAACAATAATGGGCTTGCGCTTTGGGCTTGGGTATGACACATCACATATCACTCTTGGAGAATGTCTTGCACTTCCTTCGGGACATTGAGAGTGGTTGTGTTAGTATCATCTTCCTTTAATATGGTGAGGTAGGTGTCCTCCCCTCTTTACTCCTTTAATAACTTAAAGTGCGAACAACACCTTGGCACTGATGTGTCTCCACTCAATTGGCACCTTGTGGGGCATCGCCACATCATATAATTCCATGCACCCATTGTTTGTGAAGGTGAACTGTAGCATGCAATCGATGAACTCATCGCCCTGCACCATGTCAAACTTGATCATTGACATGATGGTTAAGTTGACCATGCCATGACATGTGATAATCTGTATCAGAACATGTCGAGCAACTCTATGAATCAGCCAAGGAGGTTGGTTGACGATTGTTACCCATCTCAACTCCTTGACGTGAGCTAAACCCAACCGCTTTGCAAGACTTTCAGCAATCAAGCATTGATTAGTGCCACAATCGATAAATGCCTTGAAGCTTACCCCATTGATGTTGGCATCGACATATTTGAGTGTCTTGTCAGGATTTATCTTCCTAGCTAGTTTGGCTTTTGACATAACCCCCTTGGATGTCTCGTTAGCCTTGATCAAATTGAGGATGTGAATCAAGCTTAGTTGTGCATCCTCCTGCGACTTCTCATAGGCGTTGATGATGGCATTTAGCTTGGAGCGTTGAGGGCATTCCTTGGTATGGTGCACTCCTCCAAAAAGGAAGCAATTCCATTTCTACTTTTTATGTGCCTTATGCCCCTCATTGCACTTGTCGTCGTTTAGTGGTTGGCTTGGCTATGCTTCCACCTTGTGAGGTCGGTCATCCCCCACCTTTGTCATGGCTACCTTTATTAGAGTTTGGAGTCATATTTCTTTTTCCCTTATCACCCTTGGACGGTTCGCGGTGAAATTCGATCAATGTTTTAGTTGCTGCTATTGCAAAAGCAAGGTCTTGGACATTTCATCGCTTCAATTCTTGCTCAGCCCAAGACTGTAGTCCATCAAGTAAGAACAACAACTGATTCTTCTTAGGCATATTGGGTATTTCTAGCATTACACAGTTGTATTCCCTAACATAGTCCTTGATTGATCCCCATTGCTTGAGCCTGCGAAGCTTCCTCATCGCCATCTATTTTGCATTCTCAGGGTAGAATTGCCTCTTGAAATCCACCTTGAATGCATCCCAGGTGTCAATGGTGCATAGTCCCCTCTCTATTTTGGTATGGCGGCATCTTCACCATAGCACTGCATCATGTTCGAAGTAAAGGACGTATGTGTTGATCTTCGCAGCATTGTCATCCATGCTCACTGGATCAAGGTAGTACTCCATCATCCAAAGGAAGTATTCTATTTCCTTGGCGTCGTGTTTGCCTTCATACTTTGATGGGTCAGGAACTCAAACTCTCAATACACTACTTGTTGTAGCCCCAAATCTTGCATTGGTGGCACTTATTTGCATTGCCATGCTCTGCTTGAACTCCTCCATGGCTTGGTTCATTGATATAATAAAAGAGTTAAGGGTATCATGGAATTTACCTTCCATATTGGCAGTGTTGGCCTCTTGCTCGCACTCGTCAACCTTTGGCTCGAGAGCATCAAGGCGATCTATCACATCCCCCACTGCTAGATTTACCTCGGCTAATGTCGCCTCGGCAAAGCATTATACGTCCTTGGACTGATTGTTCTTCGCATCATGACCCTTTCCGTGGCTGCGCTCCTCCTGCAGCACCTCATTTCCATGAACCATGATGATCACATAGAACACTTAGCAAAAAGTGCTAGAAGTGTTAAGAAGAAATCGTTTCGTCATCAAGCCATCCAAGTGCACATTCATGCAAGAGGAGCTTGAATACCTCGGTCACATCATATCCGAAGATGGAGTGAAGGTAGACCAACGAAAAATAGGAGCCATAGCAAACATGGCCAATTCCTAAGAATGTCACAGAACTTAGAGGATTTCTAGGTTTGACAGGCTATTACCACCGATTTGTTCACAAATATGGCGCCATAGCAAAACCACTGACAGATTTGCTGAAGAAGGATGGATTCCTATGGACAGAGAAGAGTGAAGACGCATTCAAGTTGTTGAAGCAAGCTATGTGTGAGACCCAGTGTTAGCACTGCACAACTTCAACCAAACCTTCGAGCTTCACACTAACGCATGTCAAGATGGAATAAGTGCTATCCTGAGTCAAGCCGAAAGACCTATTGCATACATGAGCAGAGTCTTAGGGCCCATGAAGAAGGAATGGTCAGTATACGCCAAGGAGATGTTAGCCATCATCCATGCAGTCAAGGTATGGTGACCTTACCTTCTTGGGAGGAAATTCCTGATCATTACAGATCAACAACCCTTGAGAAGCCTCATGGAGCAGAAAATTACCACCCTAGAGCAGCAAAAGTTCCTTGTCAAGTTACTGGGTTATGAGTATGAAATAATCTACAAGCCTGGCAAGGAAAATAAAGTGGCAGACGCATTGTCTAGAAGCAATGGAGGTCAAGCATTGTGGACAGCATGTGAGCCTAATGACGCATGCCTCACTGCCATTAGCAGAGCGAAGTGGAATGTATGGATAGAAATCAAGGAGGCAATAGAAATTGACCCTCAAAGCCAAGAGCTCACTGAGAAGATCAAGAATTTTGACCCTAAGGTTAGTAAATTCACCCTTAAGAACGGATATATTTGGCACAACCAGTAGGTATATGTACCAAACATACTGGGACTAAGAGGAAAGATCTTGAATCACTTCCACAACTCACAGGGAACGAGGACATTTAGGATGGTTTCGTACTTACATGCGGATCAAGTTATTCTTTTGGTGGGAAGGACTTAAAGCTGAGATCAAAAAGCTAGTCCAAGAATGTGATGTTTGTTAGCGCACCAAACCAATGGTGGCGTTATACCATAGGGAACAGCTGCATACATGAAGTAGATGTCACACTTCAGTCAAGAGATGAGGTCTGGAAGCAACTCAAATAAGAGCTTGAAAAAGCAAGAGACCGTATGAAGAGACAAGCTGACAAATGGGAGAAAGGAAGTTGAATTTGAGATAGGTGACTATGTCTATCTGAAGATCCACCCTAGGAGGAAAATCAAGGCTGGAAAGTCAACTACGGCGAAGCTAGCTAGGAAAGTACTTTGGACCATATGAGGTAGTTGAGCGAATTGGAGCAGTGGCTTATCGCCTAAGACTACCATTAAACTCCAAACTACATCCGATGTTTCACATTTCATTGTTGAGAAAAAAGATAGGAGATGTGAGACAAGTGAATGAGGGATGCCCACTTTACCTGGGGCAGCACCCAAAGGAAGCATTAGGATTTTGCATAGTAAGCTATGGGCGCAATAGGAGGCCAGTATGGAGAGTACTCATATGGTGGAGTCATTCGCCCAAGGATGAAGCAACATGGGAAGACTATGATGATATCCAGCAACATTTCCCTTAATTTCCACCTTGAGGACAAGGTGAGTCTTCAAGAAAGGGGGAATTGTTGAGGACCTTAAGAGGCAAAGGGAGCATGAGAGAATGCGCGCAGCTAGCCAGGCAGCAAGAGAGGTAGCAACAGGCCAGCAAGTGTGCACAACAAGCGTACACGCAGCAAACAGTGAAGTACGGCCAAGGTTAAGAGTTGTCTTCCTTGCTTAAGAGCTTACGTTGAAGTCAAGAGTTGTCTTCTTCAACCAAGGTCAGTTGTGAAAGGTTTAATAATTGTCTTGCCTATCCAACATATCCTTATATATATTAGTTAACCAAAGGACAGCTTAGGGGATGAAAATATAAGAAATGAACTCAAGAATCAAACGGGACAGCAAGTTAGGAAGGATTTCAGTAGTTGTGTTGATCCCCTAAGGTGTAGAAAAGTTGGGGAAAAAATTAGGACCCAAACAAATTGGTGCTTTCATTGAGAGATCAGCATAACCACCAGTTGAGAGGAAGCATAAACACCTCTACAAATTAGTGCTCTAGTTGAGATAGCAGCACAGACACCAGTCAATTGCAAGGCATCGAGGTTACCATGTCATCTCGGCAGCATTCACCTGCACCACAGGAACAAACCAGAGAATATTTCTCAGCCACCAACCACGGAAGAATCCTTGCCTTGGAGAGAAACTAGAATGCGATCAATGACCAGGTAGGTGATATCAAACACCAACTATTGTCTATCATTCATTCTCTTGAACAATTGAAAAGAGACACACCCCGAGTGGCCAGAAAACAAGTCCAAACCGAGCAGGGTAGAAACAGCCACCTACCACAAACGTCTAGGAGGCTTCAATCCAAAATCACACAGCACCAAGTGCATGAGGAAGATTCTGACCAGGAGCAGTTTCCCTCTCAAGAAAGGGGAAAAAGGCGCACAAGTTTGGGAAGTAGGAGGGAGACTTCACCAAACAAACACCCACCCCATGATCGCTACAATAATTATAGCGACAATGAGGAAGTGCTGGATAGAAGGCCCGCATCATGGCAACCAAGAAGAGTGTGCGAATCACCCTAAGGCAGAACCATGGCGCACCACAAGAAGGGAAGATTGGCACTACGACAGCCCAAGCCATTACACACGGCCTAAGGTAAAAATTGAATTCCCTACCTTTGAGAAGGGAGATCCAACCAAATGGATCTCCAAGGCTGAATTTTACTTTGAGAAACAAGGTATTGAAGAGGTGAAAGGGTTGATTTTGCATCCTATCACCTATGTGGGAGAGCCAACCAATGGTGGCGTTGGCTTAAGGCCACTTATGGCTGAGAAGGAAGAAGGATAGGCTGGACAAGGTTTCACACAAGAGTTAGTGAACAGATTTGGCCAGTCTAGCATGACAAACTATGAGGGACAGCTTGCCAAAATTAGGCAAGAGGGATCTCTAGAAACCTACCTTGAAGAATTCGAGAGGTTGGCCGAATTGGTAGGACATTGGCCAGATAGTGCACTAATTGGCACTTTTCTAGATGGCCTTGTACCTTGGCTAAGCCGAGAAGTGAAGATGAGGGATCCAAACTCTCTCACTCAGTGCATTCTGTTGGCAAGACTCATCAACGATGGGAGAAGCATCACCCGCAGCACAACCAAGGTCATCAAACCCTCAAACAAATTAGGTAAAGCATCCTCATCAAGTAAGACAGTACCCTAAAAACAAAAGACCCTCTCAAACTATCCACTCAAGAAATCAAACAGGAGAATAGAAAGAGGCCTATGTTTTAGGTGCAATGATAAGTGGCAGGTTGGCCACAAGTGCAAGAAAGGGTTGTTCAACATCATTGAAGTAGTAAGTGATGAAGAACATGAGGAAAGCAGCGAGGGAGAACAAGAAAGCTGCATGGACAACGAGGAGGAAGCAGAGGCAGAACACTCCCCTAATGATGCGGAAGAAGGCGAAATTAACTTGCATGCAGTAGAGGCAACCACCAAGCCTACTTCCATGAGGTTGTTCGCAACCATTAACGGGAAAAAACATTTTGGTGTTGATAGATAGTGGAGCTACTCATAACTTCATCAACACAAAATTGGTCAAAACACTTCAGCTACGTCTGAAAAAGATTGTACCCTTTGAGGTAAGAGTGGCAAGCGGACAGAAGCTCAAGTGCGCACAAGTAATCCAGGCAGTAGCAATACAGATTCAAGGAGTCAAAATAGAAGCAGAACTGCATGTGTTAGCTCTGGTAGGTCTTGATGTGCTTTTAGGCAATGCTTGTCTTAAGACCATAGGCAAGATAATGTTCGACTATGAATCCATGGCCATGCACTTCCAATGGAAGGGAAGGAACTGCACGTGGGAGGCATCCACCACCAATGCAGCGCATCATTGTGAGGTAAGTACCCTTGAACGACTACACAGAAAGAGGGCACAATGCTTTGCGGTTCTCTTGGCCACAAAAGAAGAAAACACAGCCAAAACATACACATGAAGACATACCAATAGGAGTAAGGAATCTACTGGAGCAATTCGGAGATGTCTTAGGAGAGCCACAAGGACTACCACCCTCAAGACATTATGACCATGCCATCCCATTAATCGATGAAACCAAAGCGATTAATGTAGCACCTTACCGGTATGCACACTTCCAAAAGAACGAGATCGAAAGACAAGTGGAAGAGATGCTACAGCAAGGTATTATCCAACCTAGCACTTCCCCTTTTTCTTCTCCCTGTTCTACTTGTTAGAAAGAAAGATAGAACTTGGAGGTTTTGCACCGATTATCGGGCACTCAACCAAGCAACTGTCAAGGATCGTTTCCCAATCCCAACAATTGATGATATGCTGGATGAGTTACATGGAGCAAAGTTGTTCACCAAGCTGGACCTCAAGGTGGGATATCATCAAATACGCATGAAAGAAGAGGACGTGCAGAAGACAGCATTTCAGACTCATAGTGGACACTACGAGTACCTAGTCATGCCCTTTGGATTATGCAATGCACCCTCCACCTTTCAAGCAGCCATGAACGACATCTTCAAACCTTATTTGCGCAGGTTTGTCTTAGTCTTCTTTGATGACATTTTGGTCTATTCCAGGAACCACGATGATCACATAGAACACTTAGCAAAAGTGCTAGAAGTGTTAAGAAGAAATCATTTTGTCATCAAGCCATCCAAGTGCACATTCATGCAAGAGGAGCTTGAATACCTCGGTCACATCATATCCGAAGAGAGTGAAGGTAGACCAACAAAAAATAGGAGCCATGCAAACATGGCCAATTCCTAAGAATGTCACAGAACTTAGAGGATTTCTAGGTTTGACAGGCTATTACCGCTGATTTGTTCGCAAATATGGCGCCATAGCAAAACCACTGACAAATTTACTGAAGAAGATGGATTCCTATGGACAGAGAAGAGTGAAGATGCATTCAAGTTGTTGAAACAAGTTATGCGTGAGATGCCAGTGTTAGCACTGCCCAACTTCAACCAAACCTTCAAGCTTCACACTAACGCATGTCAAGATGGAATAGGTGCTGTCCTAGTCAAGCCGAAAAGACCTATTGCATACATGAGCAAAGTCTTAGGGCCCATGAAGAAGAAATGGTCAGTATACACCAAGGAGATGTTAGCCATCATCCATGCAGTCAAGGTATGGTGACCTTACCTTCTTGGGAGGAAATTCCTAATCATTACAGATCAACAACCCTTGAGAAGCCTCATGGAGCAGAAAATTACCACCCTTAAGCAACCAACGTTCCTTGTCAAGTTATTAGGTTATGAGTATGAAATAATCTACAAGCCTAGCAAGGAAAATAAAGTGGCAGACGCATTGTCTAGAAGCAATGGGAGGGTCCAACATTGTGGACAGCATGTGAGCCTAATGACGCATGCCTCACTGCCATTAGCAGAGCGGAGTGGAATGTATGGACATAAATCAAGGAGGCAATAGAAATTGACCCTCAAAGCCAAGAGCTCGCTGAAAAGATCAAGAATTTTGACACTAAGGTTAGTAAATTCACCCTTAAAAACGGATATATTTGGTACAACTAGCAGGTATATGTACCAATATACCGGGATTAAGAGGAAAGATCTTTAATCACTTCCACAATTCACGAGAAGGAGGACATTCAGGATGGTTTTGTACCTACATGCGGATTAAGTTATTCTTTTGGTGGGAAGGACTTAAAGCTGAGATCAAAAAGCTAGTCCGAGAATGTGATGTTTGTCAGCGCACCAAACCAGAAGGTGGCAAAACAAAGGGGTTGTTACAGCCTTTGCCAGTACTAGGACAGGTTTGGGAAGACTTGACAATGAGACTTTATCATAGGAATGCCCAATAGCAAGGGTTATACAGTAATATTAACTATAGTAGACAGACTCAGCAAGAGTGCACACTTTGTGCTGCTCAAGCAACCCTACACAGCAAAAGAAGTAGCCCAAGAGTTCATCAAGAATGTGGTAAGACTTCATGGCATACCACGGACAATGCTGTCAGATAGAGACATTGTCTTTATGAGCAAATTTTGGAAGGAGCTCTTCACACAGCTCCAGCAGCAACTTAGTCACCTTATTCGCCTTTCATCCACAAACAGATGGATAAAGTGAGGTAACCAATCAAACTCTAGAGCAGTATTTAAGATGTTTTCTCCATGACTCAGCAAAACTATTGGGAGGAGTACATACCATGGGCAGAACTATGGTATAACACTACCTATCATGCGACAATCAAGATGACACCATACCAAGCCGTATACGGAAGAATAGCACCAGGAATGTCAAGTTATACCATGGGGAACAGCGCATACATGAAGTAGATGTCACACTTCAGTCAAGAGATGAGGTCTGGAAGCAACTCAAATAAGAGCTTGAAAAAGCAAGAAACCGTATGAAGAGACAAGCTGAGAAAGGGAGAAAGGAAGTTGAATTTGAAATAGGTGACTATGTCTATCTGAAGATCCACCTTGGGTGGAAAATCAAGGTTGGAAAGTTAACTATGGCGAAGCTAGATAGGAAAGACTTTGGACCATATGAGGTAGTTGAGCAAATTGGAGCAGTGGCTTATCGCCTAAGACTACCACTAAGCTCCAAACTACATCCTGCGGTTCACATTTCATTGTTGAGAAAAAAGATAGGAGATGTGAGACAAGTGAATGAGGGACTGCCCAACGTTTCCAGGGAAGATCGCTTGGGGCAGCACCCAAAGGAAGCATTAGGATTTCTCATAGTAAGCTATGGGCGCAATAGGAGGCCAGTATGGAGAGTACTCATATGGTGGAGTAATTCGCCCAAGGATGAAGCAACATGGGAAAGACTATGACAATATCCAGCAACGTTTCACTAATTTCCACCTTGTGGACAAGGTGAGTTTTCAAGAAAGGGGGATTGTTAAGGACTTTAGGAGGCAAAGGGAGCGTGAGAGAATGCACGCAAGACGCCAAGCAGTAAGAAAGGCAGCAACAGGACAGCAAGTGTGCACAACAAGCCTGTACACAGCAAGCAGTGAAGGACGGCCAGGTTCTGACTCAGTCCTAATTGATTGCAGAAATCCAAGCCAAGAAGAAGACCAGCATTGGCAGGACACAGGTGAAGCAATCCGAGTAGTAGAATGAGAGTGATGCCATGAAGAACTCCAACAGCGGTAGGACGTCTTGGCAGGTTCACTTCAGCAAGAGGACCAGGCCAAAGAGAGGTCTTGGAGAGATGGACACGCCACACTAGAAGTCTAATCTAAGAAGAAAAGGGCAAGAAGAATTCAGTAGTTGTAGGAGAGAAGATAAGATAAAGACAAAAAGACTTAGTCAAAGTAAGAAACTTGTCTTGGTAGGAATTCAAGAAGGACCAAGAATCATTGTAGGATTAGGAAACAATGGGATAAGGTTTATCTTGATAATGTTTTAGATAACTTAGAAAAGCTTATTGACTAATGAAAACATATCTTAAGTGGATAGGGGATCTAAGTACTAGTTAGATTAGGATAAGGTTGTCTTAGGACTATAAATACAACCCATTCTTTGTGAGGAGAGAATAAGCTCCGAATTTTGTTATTTCTCATTCAATAATAAAATATCAAGGTTAGCATTTGATATGCCTCAAGGATCTTCAATGGTGAATCAAGATCTGACGGGTATATTTTTTTAGGGTTTTGTGGATGGAAAGAGGTGCGGGGATATGGTATAGTTGTTGGGTGGATGAAAAGTCATAATTGGAGTAAGTTATTGGGTCTGTAGAGGTGTTTTAAGGAAGCTGAAGGGTTATGTACGAATTTGAAGTGGGAATGTGATAGGGATAGCTTATGAAAAGTTTAAGAAGAGGAAAAAAAAAGGAATTTTAATCAATATCAAGAATCAAAATAAAGAAACTAAAACTAGCTAATCAAGTTTGATAAGATCATATCACCACAAACAAGATTACTAGGTTGATTCGCCACACTCTAAGATAGAAAGAAAGAAGAGTGATAAGAATCGATAGATAATTCACCACTAAACAAAGAATTTGTTTAGATAAGAATTTGCATGCAACTAAGCAAAATTTCACTTATTCATCAAAACTGTTTATTTACAAGCAATAATGTTATACCTATAGTGATGACAGCCTTTCCATGTCTAACTTATACTAAAACGCCTAATTCATCTATGATAAGGATTCTTAAGTAAATAAGGACTACTAAGTCATCTAGATTTCTATGAGGATAAGCCTAGTATATTGGGTTCCTACTCCTACTTAAAATCTTACTTGTAAAACCCTACTTGATCTCAAACTCCTTGCCTAGTGACATTTCTTGCTGCTGCTGGAATTCTCCTTTGCATGGATATCCTTTGTTAATGAGGATTAATCTTTCTTGGATGGCAGCAACTTCATTTCCATGATTGAGCACATCATCTTCCCCTTGTTGAATTGGATTTGCCCTCAAATCCTTCTCCTCGGTGTTTTTGAAATCATCTTCTAAGTAAGGACAAAGGTCTCTGACATTCAATGTAATAGAAACATTATAATCTTCAGGTAATTCAATCTTATAAGCATTATCACCTTGTCAACAACTCTAAAAGGACCATCAGCCCTTGGCATTAGTTTTGATTTTCTTTGTGTTGGAAACCTTTCCTTGCGTAGGTGAATCCAAACTAAATCTCCTAGTGTAAATTGAATTCTTGTTCTTCTTTTGTTTGCTAACCGTGTGTATTCTTCATTTTTCTTTTCAATTTGTTTCTTCACACTCTCATGTAGAGATTTAACAAACTCAGCCTTTTTGTTTCCATCAAAACAAATTCTCTCTTCAATAGGCAGTGGCAACAAGTCAAGAGGAGTTGTAGGATTGAATCCATAAATTATCTCAAACGGAGAATGCTTCGTTCTAATGTGCACACTTCTATTATAAGCAAACTCAACATATGATAAACAATCATCCCAATTCTTCAAATTCTTGTTGACAACAGTACGAAGTAAAGAAGAAAAGGTTTGATTTACCACTTCGGTTTGAGGATGACATGTTGTGCTAAAGAGTAGTTTTGTTCCAAGTCTTTTCCATAAAGTCTTCCAAAAGTAACTTAAGAATTTGACATCACGGTCTGAAACAATACTTTTGGGAATCCCATGCAATCAAACAATCTCCTTGAAAAATAAATCAGCAATATGTTGAGCATCATTTATCTTGTGGCACGGAATAAAATGAGACATCTTGGAAAACCTGTCAACAACTACCATAACTGAATCCTTTCCCCTCTGTGTTCTAGGCAAACCAAGAGCAAAATCCATGCTTAAATCTTCCCACAGTTGGTCTGGTACAAGCAATGGCATGTATAACTCTTGTGACATCTCCTTACTCTTCACTTTCTTACATATCACACATCTTTCTATGACTCTTTTAACATCTTTGATCATGGTTTGCCAATAAAAATGACCAGCTAAACCTTCACCATGAGTTTCCCTCACTAAGCGCTCATGGATTGAATAATTTGAGATGGACAGTCTACCTTGCTTGAACAGATAGTCATCATGTAGATAAAATCCTGGCATGGCTCTTTTCTTGCACTCTTCATATATTGATGCAAACTTTGGGTCATTTTTATACTGATCTACAAGCATCTTAAAACCCATTAGTTTAAAATTTAACATGGAAATTAAAGAGTACCTTCGAGATAGTGCATCAGCTACAATGTTCACATTTCCTTTCTTGTACTTGATCATGTAAGGAAAAGACTTTAAAAGTTCCACCCATTTGGCATGCTTTCCATTCAGCTTGCTTTGCCTCGTAATCTTGTTGATTGCCTTACTATCCACACACATCCACATGGTTCCATCCTTCTTCCGTACCAACAAAGCCGGTACGGAACAAGGACTCATGGATTCCCTAACATATCCCTTATTAATCAGCTCAGAAACTTGCTTTTGCAACTCTTTAGTCTCTTCTGGATTGCTTTTATAGGCTGGTGGATTTGGCAAAGTTGCCCCTAGTATGAGATCTATTTGGTGCTCAATTCCTTTGTTTAGTGGTAACCCTTTCAGTATGTCTTCTAGAAATACATCAGCAAACTCCTTTAAAATTTCTTTCACTTGAGTTGGTAGAGTAACATCTCTATTTTGAGTTGCTTCTTTGACTACCAAAATAAAGATTGACTCTTTATCAAACAAAGTTTGCTTTATTGACAAACAAACTCTCTTTCTTTTTGTTCTCAAATTTAATTTTATCCTTCTGAATATGTTGTGGATTAAGAGGTGCTAACACAACTTTCTGCCATCCTCAACAAAAGAATATGTATTCTTATAACCATCATGAAAAGCTCTTCTATCATACTGCCAAGGTCTTCCCAGTAAAAGATGACTTGCATCCATAGGGATGACATCACACAATACTTCATCTTTGTATCTACCAATATAAAAAGGGACAACAACTTGCTGAGTAACCTTCACATCACCATTGTTATTTGCAATCTATAAGGTTGGGGATGTTTTATAGTAGTTAAATTTAGTTTTTCTACCAAGGTAGTGGAAGCCACATTTGTACAACTACCTCCATCAATTATAACTCCACACACCTTGTATGAAAGATATTCTCACGCTACTCATCTTCCGTTTTTGCTTGTGTAGTCATGGTGTGGCAAACTACAAGCATTCCTCCAATTTCGGCATGTTCTACCTCTTCGCCATCATCCACTCCCTTTTCTTCTGTAGCCTCGTCTTCACTCTCCAATTCTCCTTGTGAGTCCTTAAGCACCATTACCCTCCTATTTGGACATTTAGAAGTAATATGCCCATGTCCAAGGCATTTAAAGCATTTGATGTCTCAGCTCCATTTTGGAGGAATGGTTTCTACCACTTTCTCTTTTCCTTTATCAATAGCTACTGCTGACTTGCTAGGACCACTTTTCTCTACTGACTTTGCTATCTTCTTTGAAAGGGAAGTCGAATAAGTAGATGATGAATAGATATTTTTGGTAGAACCTGATCTGTACACTCCACTCATTAGTTGTCTCTCCACCTTGATAGCAAGTTTAATCACATCTTGCAAAGAAACATATGGTTGCAATTCTGCTCTACTTGCAATTTCATACTTTAGCCCGCCAAGAAACCTTGCAATCATTAGTTCTTTCTGGTTCTTGCAAGTTACATCTCATCATAAGCATCTCATACTCTTTGACATAATCTTCCACACACATGCCCCCATGCCTTAAACATTGAAGCTTAAAGTACAGTTCTTGTTTGTAATATTTTGGCAAAAATCTTTTCTCCATTAATCTCTTCGTGACTCTCCAACTTGTCACCTCACCTAAACCTTCCCTTCTTAGCCTAGTTTTCTCGTTTTCCCACCATAAATTAGCAAAATTATTGAATTCAAGAGCTGCCAACTTGCACTTCCTTGGTTCAGAATAATCATAGTACTCGAATACCTTTTCTACTTTTTGCACCCATTCTAAGTACTCCTCGGGTGAACTTGTTCCTCAAAATGCCAGAATCTTTAGCTTAACATCTATTCCATTGTCTCTCCCCAACTTCATTATCTATTTCTAGCTCATCAAGCTCATCCTCTTCATAATAATCAAGCCCTCTAGCTGTTTGCTACTCTCGTCGTTCTTGTCTTCTGGGTTGTTGTCGAATGGTATTCCTTTCCATGACTTGAATTAAATAGTCAATTTGCTCCATCATCTCTGCATGCTAGTGTTCAAGTGCTAGGATCCAAGCTTGATCCAAACTCAATCCTTTCAGAACTGGAGTTTCTTCTTCTCCAAACATAATTCTTCCTAAAATTTTCAAGTGAATGAGTTTCTTGATTCAAAAAGGCTCTGATACAAACTGATATGCCTCAAGGATCTTCAATGGTCAATCAAGATCTAATGGGTATATATATATTTTTTTAGGATTTTATGGATGGAAAGAGGTGCTGGGATATGGTATAGTTGTTGGGTAGATGAAAATTCGTAATTGGAGTAAGTTATTGGGTCTGTAAAGGTGTTTTAAGGAAACTGAAAGGTTTTGTACGAATTTGAAGTGGGAATGTGACAGAGATAACTTATTAAAAGTTTAAGAAGAGGAGAAAAAAAAAGGAATTTTAATCAATATCAAGAATCAAAATAAAGAAATTAAAACTAGTTAATCAAGTTTGATAAGATCAGATCGCTACAAACAAGATTACTAGGTTGATTTGCCACACTATAAGATAGAAAGAAGGAAGAGTGATAAGAATCGATAGATAATTCACCACTAAACAAAGAATTTGTTTAGATAAGATTTAGATACAACTAAGCAAAATTTCACTCCTTCATAAAACTCCCCAATTACAAGCAATAATGTTGTATTTATAGTAATGACAGCCTTTCCATGTTTAACTTATACTAAAATGCTTAATTCATCTATAACAAGGATTCTTAAGTAAATTAAGGAAAACTAAGTCATGTAGAATTCTATGAGGATAAACCTAATATATTGGTTTCCTAGTTCTACTTAAAATCTTGCTTGTAGAACCCTACTTGATCTCAAACTCCTTGCCTTGTGACATTCCCTGCTACTGCTGGAATTTTCCTTGGCATGATGTCCTTTGTCAATGAGGATTAATCCTTGTTGGATGGCAACAACTTTATTTCCATAATTGAGCACATCACTGATGATCAATTAGTTTTTGAACATGAAAACCCATGTAGTTCCTCACAGGTTGGGTCAAAATGAGAGAGAGTATGATTCTCCATCACATGATCAAAACTTTTTCCTTAGGAGATCTTAAAGAATTAGGAAGCCTCCATCTGAATGGCAAAAAATATGGTATTCTTCTATGGGAACAAGGTCACATGCACATCCTATAAAAAATTATTATACCTCAGATAATGTTAAAGAGAGTTACAGGGTTTTCCTAAGCAAATTGGATAGTTTGAAAAAGACATCTTGGCCAAGGACATTCCTATTTGGAGAAATGCCATGGATGAGAAGTTGGAAGCTTTAGTTAAGAATAAGACATGGGAAATTGTTACTCTTCCCCAAGGTAAGAAAACAGTTGGGTGTAAATGGGTGTACAAAACCAAGTTGAAGAGTGATAGTTCTATTAAGAAACATAAAGCTAGATTGGTTGCTAAAGGATTCACTCAAACCTATGGTTTAGATTACACTGAGACATTTGCTCCAGTAGCCAAAATGAACACCGTTGGAGTTATTTTGTCCTTAGCCGCTAATTATGAATGGGAAAATGTATCAAATGGATGTTTGAAATGCTTTTCTCCAGGGAGGGAATTAGAAGAAGAGGTTTACATGGATATCCCACAAGGATACAACATTAAAGTACCAAGATCGCATGTGTGTAAGCTTAGAAAAGCCATTTATGGCTTAAAAAAATCTCCTAGGGCTTGTACTCTAAGTTGTTAGGTGCTTTAACTTCTCAACACTTTAAGGTTAGTAGTGCCGATCATTCCTTATTCACAAAACACTCTAATAATAGTATTATTGTTGTGATAATCTATGTGGATGATATCATTATAACTGGGTGTGATACTTTGATAATAAACAGCACTAAATGTCTACTTTTGATATTAAAGACCTTGGGCACTTACGGTATTTTCTAGGTATAGAAATAGCCCATTCTAATAAAGGGCTATTTCTATCCCAAAGGAAATGCACACTCAATCTTTTGAAAGAGACAGAGTAAGCTTGGAGGGAAGATAGCATCAACACCAATTGAAGGACAAGCCAAAAAGAAGGAAGGGCAAACCAATTGAAGACATCAAGCAATATCAAAGAATTATAGGCAAGTTAATCTATTTAACCATTACTAGACTTGACATTTCTTTTGTCGTGAATCAGGTAAGCCAATTCATGACTTGTCCAATGACCAATCACATGGAAATGGTGGACCAAATACTCAAATATCTCAAGCAAACTCTAGGACAAGGAATACTCATGAAGAAACATGAACATCACCAAATTTTTGCCTACATGGACGTTGATTGGGCAGGAAGCATTGAAGATTGCAAGTCTACAACTAGATATTGCACTTTTGTTAGTGGGAATTTAGTGACTTGGAAAAGCAAAAAGCAAACCATGGTGGCCAATTCAAGTGCTGAAGCTGAATATAGAGCAATGGCTTTCAACCACCAGTGAATTGATATGGTTGAAGGCATTGGTTGAAGATTTGGGTTTTAATGTCGAGGCACTTATGAAGCTACAACAAATTGGTGATACATATTACAAATAATCCAGTGTTTCATGAGAGGACCAAGTACATAGATGTAGATTGGCGGACATATTCACCAAACCTCTAAGCATTCAACAACTCCAAAAGTTTGTGTGCAAGTTGAACTTGATTAATTTGTTCAAACCCAACTTAAGGGGGAGTGTTGAAGATAAAGAGATTGAGGGTGAAGATAAATTGCCCAAATAAGTCTTTGACTGGTCTATGGACCCTATCAGCCCAAACCCATCAAGCTAACCACTGAAGGACGAAATAACGACTAGTTTTTGAAATTGAAAGATATGCTGTTATATGTTGTACCTAATTGTTAGAAAAATAAAGTAAGTTTGTACCTAGCTATTAGGATGTTGTATATATATACCGAAGATGTGTAAATATTGAAAGATAGAATAAAAAAGCTTCTTTGTTCTTTCATCAATACTTTCTTTCACACTTCTTTGTTTCTTCATCAACATTTTTTCAGGAAGTCCATGTCAAAAAGAGTTCCAGCAGCAATAAGACATCCACAAGAGTTCTAGAAATAGTAGGCCATCCATGTCAAGAAGGATTCTAGCAACAGTAGGACATCCATGTCAACAAGTGCAAGAAGGGCTTATTCAACGTCATTGAGGTCGTTAATGATGAAGAGAATGATTGAAGCAGTGAGAAAGAACAAGAATGCTACTTGGACAGTGAAGAAGAAGTCGAGATGATACATTCCTTGGAGAATGTGGTAGAAGGTGTGATATGCCTTAAGAATCTTCAATGGTGAATCAAGATCTAATAGGTATATTTTCTTTTAGGGTTTTGTGGATGGAAAGAGGTGTTGGGAATATGGTATAGTTGTTGAGTGGATGAAAATTCATAATTAGAGTAAGTTATTGGACCTGTAGAGGTGTTTTACTGAAGCTGAAGGGTTATGTATGAATTTGAAGTGGAAATGTGATAGAGATAGCTTATGAAAAGTTTAGGAAGAGGAAATAAAGTTTCAATCAATATCAAGAATCAAAATAAAGAAATTAAAAACTAGTTAATCAAGTTTGATAAGATCAGATCGCCACAAACAAGATTACTAGGTTGATTCACCACACTCTAAGA
The DNA here is from genome assembly GCA_019650275.1 of Xylocarpus granatum. Lineage (NCBI taxonomy): Eukaryota > Viridiplantae > Streptophyta > Magnoliopsida > Sapindales > Meliaceae > Xylocarpus > Xylocarpus granatum. The sequence goes on from BNST01000250.1 coordinate 77,562, forward strand.
TAGAAAGAAGGAAGAGTGATAAGAATCGATAGATAATTCACCACTAAACAAAGAATTTGTTTAGATAAGAATTTGGATGCAACTAAGCAAAATTTCACTCCTTCATAAAACTCCCCAATTACAAGCAATAATGTTGTATTTATAGTGATGATAGTCTTTCCATGTTTAACTTATACTAAAATGCCTAATTCATCTATAACAAGGATTCTTAAGTAAATTAAGGAGTATTAAGTCATCTAGAATTCTATGAGAATAAACCTAATATATTGGTTTCCTAATCCTACATATAATCTTGCTTTTAGAACCCTACTCGATCTTAAACTCTGTGCCTTGTGACATTTCCTGTTGTTGCTGGAATTCTCCTTGGCATGAATGTCCTTTGTCAATGAGGATTAATCCTTCTTGGATGGCAGCAACTTCATTTCCATGATGGAGCACATCAAGGTGAGATAAATTTGCGTGCAGTAGGGGCAACCTTTAAGCCTACTGCCATGAGGTTGTTCTCAATGATCAATGGACAGAATGTATTGGTGTTGATAGACAGTGGAGCCACCCACAACTTCATCAATACTAAACTAGTCAAGACTCTTTAGCTATGTCTAAAGAAGATTGCACCCTTTAAAGTGACAATAGCAGGTGGACAGTGACTCAAGTGTTCCCAAGTGATCAAGGCAGCAGAGATGCACATTTAAGGAGTTAAGATTGAAGTTGAGTTGCATGTTTTAACCTTGGCAGTTCTTGATATAGTTTTAGGCAATGCTTGGCTCAAAACAATAAGGAAGATCATGTTTGACTATGAGACCACAGCCATGTACTTTTAATGGAAGTGGAAGCATTGCGCTTGGAAGGCATCAACATCAATTCAACACATCATTGTGAGGTAAGTACTCTTAAATGCTTATACAAAAGGGGGGGCACAATGTTTTGCCATGCTTTTTGCCAAAAGAGAGGCAAACATAGCTGAACACCAATAAGGGTAGAATATGCATGAAGACATACCTTTGGTTGTAAGGTATCTATTAGAGCAGTTTAAGGATGTCTTAGGGGAACCACAAGGGCTACCACCCTCAAGACATTATGATCATGCAATCCCATTAATCGATGAGACTAAGGTGATTAATGTAGCACCTTACTGATATGCACACTTTCAAAAGAATGAGATGGAAAAACAAGTAGAAGAGATGCTACAATAAAGTATTATTTAGCCTAGCACTTCCTCTTTCTCATCTTTTATTCTGCTTGTTAGGATGAAGGATGGTACTTGAAGGTTTTTCATCGATTACCAAGCACTAACCAAGCTACTATCAAGGATTGATTTCTTATTCTGACCATCGATGATATGCTAGACGAATTGCATGGAGCCAAGCTATTTAACAAGTTGGATATCATTAAGTTCAGATGAAGGAAGAGAATATGTAGAAGGCAACATTTTGGATGCATAGTTGGCACTATGAGTCTCTTGTCATGCCTTGCCAGTTATGCAATGCACCCTCAACCTTTCAAGTAGCTATGAATGATATCTTCAAACCTTACTTGTGCGGGTTTGTATTATTTTTCTTTGATGACATCTTGGTCTATTCTAGGAGCCATGATGATCATATGGAACACTTAGCAAAGGTTCTGGAGGTATTAAAAAGAAACCAATTTTTCATATAGCCATCCAAATGCACGTTCATGCAAAAGGACCTTGAATATCTTGGTCACATTATATTCGAAGAAGGAGTGAAGGTGGACCAACGCAAGATTGGAGCCATGTAATCATGGCCAACTCCTAAAAGTGTCGTTAAGCTTAGGGGATTTTTAGGCTTGACAGGTTACTACTGTCGGTTTATCTACAAATGTAGCGCCATAGTAAAACCTTGAAAGATTTGCTGAAAATGAACAGTTTCCTATTGATAGAGAAGAGTGAAAGATGCTTTCAAGACTTTGAAGTAGGCCATGTGCGAGACACCAGTGTTAGCACTGCCCGACTTCAACCAAACGTTCGAGCTATACACCAACGCATGCCTAAATGGAATTGGTGTTATCCTTAGTCAAGCTAGAAGACTAATTGGTTACATGAGCAAAGTTTTAGGGCCCATGAAGAAGGAATGGTCAAAATATGCCAAGGAGATGTTGGCAATCATCCATGTAATCAAGGTATGGCGACCTTATCTTCTTGAGAGAGTTTCTGACCATTACTAATCAACAGCCTTTGAGGAGCATAATGGAACAACAATCACCACACTTGAATAATAAGTATGAGTATGAAATAATCTACAAATCAGGCAGATGCTTTGTCCATAAGCAATAAAGGACAAGTGTTGTGGGCAGTATACGAGCCTCATGATGCATCCATCACTACCATTAGTTGTGTAGAGCGGAATGTGTGGGCTGAGATAAAGGATGCTATAGCACTTGATAACTATAGCTAAGAGCTCACCGAGAAGATCAAGAATTTTGACCCTACGGTTAGTAAATTCACTCTTAAACACAAATATATTTGGCATAACTAGTAGGTATATGTACCAATCATACCGGGACTAAGGGGAAGGATCTTGAGCCATTTTCACAACTCACAGGAAGGAGGACATTTAGGTTGGTTTCGTACATACATGCAAATTAAACTATTCTTTTGGTGGGAAGGATTTACCTTTCTTGAAGACTCACCTTGTCCTCAAGTTAAAAGTTGGGAAAATGCTACTGGATGTCCTCAAGGTGATCTTGCCACCTTCTAGTTTACTCCTTTGGCAAGTCTCACACTCATGGACTATCTTCTTGACTTTTGCCTTGAGTCCTTCACACCAAAAGAATAACTTAATCTGCATGTATGTACAGAACAAACCCGAATGTCCTTCTTCCCATGAGTTATGGAAGTGGTTAAAGATCCTTCCCCTTAGTCTCGATGTGTTTGGTACATTTACCTATTGGTCATGCCAAATATTTCTATTCTTAAGGTCGAATTTACTAACCTTAGGGTCGAAATTCTTAATCTTTTTGATAAGCTCTTGGCTTTGAGGATCAAGTTCTATAGCCTCTTTTATCTATGTGCACACAAATTCAGGCATGAAGGTCGTATATTGCCCACAACACTTATCTTCCATTGCTTCTTGATAAAGCATCTGCCACCTTATTTCCTTCGCCCGGTTTGTAAACTATTTTGTACTCATACCTTAGTAACTTGACAAGGAACTTTTGCTATTCAGGTGGGTTAATTTTTTGCTTCATCAAGCTCCTCAAAGGCTGTTAATCTGTAATGATCATAAACTTTCACCCAATAAGGTAAGGATGCCATACCTTATTGGGTGAAAGTTTGTGAGGCTAGTAAATTGTGACTTTCAATTTACCACCACCATTACCTTATTGGGCACATTACTTTATTAAGCACCACTATTAGCCTCACAATCTAACAACTTAAATGCTCATCAACAAGCCGAGTTGATGAGCATTTAGGCTATTTTAGTGACTTTCTAATGGAAACTCACTAAAACAAAAAGTTTATCAGCCTCACAATCGTTGGTCTATCTTGTTTAACAGCATTTTGATATTATTCATTCGATTAAAAGGGGGATGGAAATCAAGGGTGAGCCTATATTGTTACCTCCATCTAGTATTATTGAACTTCATACAATAATGCTAGATGGAGATAGAATTATGATTAATAAAACTTTGCTGAATGAGCGCATTATGATCTATGATAAATTTGGCAATAGACATAATTGTGCTTAGCATTCCTAATTCGGACATGATTTTAGGCATGGACTTTCTAGTAAAGTATGGTGTAGAAATTGATTGTAAAAAGAAGAAAGCATGATTTCAGCTGGATGATGGGAATCAATTCAGCTTTGGAAAAGGTCATCAGATGAATATGATGATTAGTAGCATACAAGCTCAAAAATTATCAAGAAAAGGGTGTATGAGGTATTTAGCTCATACTGTTCAAGAAGGTGGAGAACTAAATCTTGGAATCCAAGATGTACCAATAGCTAAAGACTTTCCAACTAGAAGCTAAAAAAGGGTATCCTGAGTAATTGCAATAATTGGGTTCATTGATATTCCTGGTGTAGTAGATGTTATCACACATACAATCATACTCAATTCGATGGAATTGTTTGATCTTAAAGGGGATCCTCTATAATTTCGCACGTGAGGGGTTATTTCTTGCTTTCGTCCAGTCATTAATAACTTGATTATTTTTAGATAATAGTAGATAGAAACAACGCTCGTAAGGAGTCCTATTGAAACCAAGAAATATAGGCCTGCCTCCCATCCACACTAGAATAAATAGAGTTTTTCAAAAAAACTTGCTAGTAGAGGAAGGCCTCCTAGGGATAAGAGACATAGAGCTAAAGAGATAGCCAAAAAAGGAACTTTTGTGTATAATCCTGCATAATCTCGAATGTTATCAGTTTTGGTATGTAGACCAAATATACAATATATTCCCAAATGAGTTACCTGTTAAAATAAAGTCGAGTGAGCCGATTGATCAATCTCCAGATTTATACCAGCATCGCGATTGTGTTACATTGGAGATGAAAAGATTGAGGGTGAAGATGAAAAGCCCAAATAACTCTTTGGGTGATCTATGAGTACCCACATCAAGCCCAAAGCCCATGTCATACTAAATCACTAAAGGACAAAATAACGGCTAGTCTTTTAAAGTTAAAAGATGTGCTTTTGTATGTTGTACCTAGCTGTTAGAAAAGTAAAGTGAGTTTGTACCTAGCCGTTAGGATAGTGTGTATATAAACACAAGATGTGTAAATGTTTAGACAATTTGAATAAGAAGTAGAAAACAATTCTCTCATCTTCTTCATCTTTCTCTCTTTAGTGAAAGTTCTCTCATTCTCTCATCAAACTTAACATGGTATCAGAGCAGTAAGCTCCTATCATTCTTCTTGTTCTTTATTCTTTCACATTGGTGCTTTAAAGAAAAAAAAATATCCCTCATTTTTTGCCCAAATCTAAATGGCAAATGAGGGACCCTCTTTAGGCACCAACAAATCCAATGAAGCACCTTCTCAAACCACCATCAACACCTCTACTAGAACCAATTCCATGATAATGGAAGTAGATGCTAACACCTCCCTTAAACTCACCACAATTCTACTAAACAACCACAACTACCCCATATGGGTCAAGGCTGCAACAAACGCTTTGTGTGGTAAAAGTAGATACGGGTTTGTCACAAGAAGGGTTAAGAGACCGTTTGGATGATGATGGATTTGAAGAATGGTTCCAAGTAGACAAAATGGTTCTAACTTGGATCCTTAACTCAATAGAACCAAGCTTGATTGGTATCTTCTCTAATGCCAAGACTTCGAAAGAGTTGTAGGATTCTATCAAGAGAATCTATGGTCAACAAAAGAATCTCATGAGAGTGTATGAGCTTAAATCTTTCTCTGAATAAGCTTAATCAAGGTGAGATGAGCTTAGTTGAACACCTCGGAAAATTTGTAGAGGCATGGGATGAGCTTCACTCCTATAGGCTAGAAACTAATGACATTGCCATTATTCTTGCACGTGCTAATGAAGATAAGGTATTTACTTACCTTGCTAGCTTAAACTTCAAGTTTAATGACATTCAAAACCAAATACTGAGAAGCAATGAAATACCTCCCTTTGAAGAGGTTTGTTACATGATCAATAAGGAAGAAACAGCTCATTATGTCTTGGACGTAAATGGCCATGACCATAAGGTGGGAGACAAATGCTTTTTTGGCTCAAGAGAAGCTTAAAACTGAAGCCTTAGTGACCAAGTCAAAGGGAAACAGCAACAACCAAAACCAAGCTAGGTGTGACCATTGTCACAAGAATGGTCACTCTAAAGATCGATGCTGGCATCTTCACCCAGAACTCATGCCTTCACGGTTCAAGAAGGGTAAAGTCTCAAATCAAAGTATCCACAGTGTTCCAAGTGCCCATTCAGCTCCCATCACCGAGACTTCAAGTGTTCACTCCTTTAGCCTCGATGATATTGCCAAGGTGATACGGAGCCAACTCCAAATCAATATGGAAGCACTTGGAACCCAACACCATGCTCATAAAGGCAAATGGGAGGACGATACTCTTCTTGGCTCTCACTTTTACTCCTGCAATGATCATGAACCATGGATTATAGACTCAGGTGCTAGTGATCATATGTTTAGAAACATAAACAAAGCGTCTAAACTATATCCTTTATGGAAAATACAAAGTGTCAAAGTTGCTAATTGAAAGCATGTTTCCCATTAAGTATTCAGCGGATTTAGATTTATTGTCAAAACATATTAAAGGGTTCTATATATCTAATTTTGATTCTAATATATTATTGGTTAGTAAACTCACTAAAGACTTAAATTGTATTGTTATATTTAGTCCTAATAAAGTGATTTTTCAGGATATTATAACCAGGAAGAAGATTGCTGAAGGTTTCATTGAAAATGGCCTCTACATGCTAAATGACACAAAAGAAGCTTTTAGGGTCACTAAAGAAATTAATTCACATGAGTTATGGCATGCATAGGTAGGACATCCTTCTAATCACATTTTGAATAGTCTAGTTCCTGATTTAAATGATTGTTACATTTCTAAGTGTGAAGCATGTATTTTAGGAAAACAAACTAGACCTCCTTTTGTACTGTCAGAACATGAATGTGATGATGTTTTTGATTTAATTTCATTCTGATTTATGGACTGCTCTTGTGACATCTCATGATAACTATAGATACTTTGTTACATTTATTGATCACAAATCTAGATATACGTGGGTATACCTTTTAAAATGCAAATCGGACACATTACCATGCTTTAAACGCTTTATGCTTTTTGTCACTAACCAATTTGGCAGAAAAATTAAAATGATTAGAACTGATAATGGTGGAGAATATGTCAATAATTCCCTTTAAGGAATACTTGGTAAGTGAAGGGATTGTACATCAAACTACATGCCCATACACTCCAGAACAAAATGGAGTGGCAGAGAGGAAGAATAGACATATCTTGGAAGTTGGAAGATCAATGATGTTTTACCATAATGTTCCTAAGCATTTCTGGAGCAATGCTGATATGCCTTAACGATCTGCAATGGTGAATCAAGATCTAATGGGTATATATTTTTTAAGGTTTTATGGATGGAAAGAGGTGTTGGGATATGGTATAGTTGTTGGGTGGATGAAAATTCGTAATTGGAGTAAGTTATTGGGTCTGTAGAGGTGTTTTAAGGAAGCTGAAGGGTTATGTACGAATTTGAAGTGGGAATGTGATAGGGATAGCTCATGAAAAGTTTAAGAAAAGGAAAAAAAGAATTTTAATGAATATCAAGAATCAAAATAAAGAAATCAAAACTAGTTAATCAAGTTTGATAAGATCATATCGCCACAAACAAGATTACTAGGTTGATTCGCCACACTCTAAGATAGAAAGAAGGAAGAGTGATAAGAATCGATAGATAATTCGCCACTAAACAAAGAATTTGTTTAGATAAGAATTTGCATGCAACTAAGCAAAATTTCGCTTATTCATCAAAACTATTTAATTACAAGCAATAATGCTGTATTTATAGTGATGACAACCTTTTCATGTCTAACTTATACTAAAATGCCTAATTCATCTATGATAAGGATTCTTAAGTAAATAAGGACTACTAAGTCATCTAGATTTCTATGAGGATAAGCCTAGTATATTGGGTTCCTACTCCTACTTAAAATCTTACTTGTAAAACCCTACTTGATCTCAAACTCCTTGCCTAGTGACATTTCCTACTGCTGCTGGAATTCTCCTTGGCATGGATATCCTTTGTTAATGAGGATTAATCTTTCTTGGATGGCAGCAACTTCATTTCCATGATTGAGCACATCATCTTCCCCTTGTTGAATTGGATTTGCCCTCAAATCCTTCTCCTCGGTGTTTTTGAAATCATCTTCTAAGTAAGGAGAAAGATCACTGCATTGAATGTAGTAGAAACATTATAATCTTCGGGTAATTCAATCTTATAATAATTATCATTCACCTTGTCAACAACTCTAAAAGGACCATCAGCCCTTGGCATTAGTTTTGATTTTCTTTGTGTTGGAAACCTTTCCTTGCGTAGGTGAATCCAAACTAAATCTCCTGGTGCAAATTGAATTCTTGTTCTCCTTTACTTGCTAACCGTGCGTATTCTTCATTTTTCTTTTCAATTTCTTCCCACTCTTATGTAGAGATTTAACAAACTCAGCCTTTTTTGTTTCCATCAAAGCAAATTCTCTCTTCAATAGGTAGTGGCAACAAATCAAGAGGAGTTGTAGGATTGAATCCATAAACTATCTCAAACGGAGAATGCTTCGTTCCACTGTGCACACTTCTATTATAAGCAAACTCAACCTATGATAAACAAATCATCCCTAATTCTTCAAATTCTTGTTGACAACAATATGAAGTAAAGAAGAAAAGGTTCAATTTACCACTTCGGTTTGTCCATCGGTTTGAGGATGACATGTTGTGCTAAAGAGTAGTTTTGTTCCAAGTCTTTTCCATAAAGTCTTCCAAAAGTAACTTAAGAATTTGACATCATGTTCTAAAACAATACTTTTGGGAATCCCATGCAATCGAACAATCTCCTTGAAAAATAAATCAGCAATATGTTGAGCATCATTTGTCTTGTGGCACGGAATAAAATGAGACATCTTGGAAAACCTGTCAACAACTACCATAACTGAATCCTTTCTCCCTCTGTGTTCTAGGCATAATTTAGTATCAAATTTGAATATCGGATGTCAAGGATTTGCATTTGTTGAAGATGAAGGGATTGAGAGTGAAGATAAAAAGCCCAAATAACTCTTTGATTGATCTATGGATACCTATATCAAGCCCAAAGCCCAATTCAAGCTAACTACTAAAGGACAAAATAACGGCTAGTTTTTTAAATTGAAAGATATGTTGTTATGTGTCGTACCTAGCTGTTAGAAAAGTAAAGTAAGCTTGTACCTAACCGCTAAGATGTTGTATATATAAACCCAAGATGTGTAAATATTTTGAGATAGAATAAAAAAGCTATTCATGTATTTTCTCGCTACTTGTATTTTTATTGGTTTATGTTGAATCTTTGAAATTGTGAGCTAAACACATTCAAATTCTATTTATCAACAACATTGTGATCTGATATATCTTAATCATCCTTTCCAAAGAAACTACGGTTGATTATACAATAATTCGTGTGAGATACATTAAAGAAGATCATGTCTATTGTCTAAATTTAGGTATGTTATGAACCCCAATGAGATAAATTCTCAAACTTTGCCAAATGGTAGTCAATCAATTGCCTCTAGTATAATTGGCCACTTTGACAAGGCCTCTATTACAAATAAAACATATATCTCTTCTCAAGAATGCTTCTGTTGAATTTTAAACCCAGTGAGTTCACATTTGTCAACATAATCTATTTGGGATTTTTACACCATAATAGATTCCATTGTCGAAGCTTTAATGGTTTTTCAAGATACCCACATGCCTAATATTATTACTTACACTACTATGATATGTGGGTTACCAAACAAAGACAGTTTAGAAGATTCTATCAGGCTTTTTCAAGACATTCCTGAAAAAAATAGTTGTTTCATTGAATGCAATGATTGCAGGTATAGCCAAAAAGGTCATAAGGAAGAAACTGTAAATCTTTTCATTCAGATGGCTAAAGAGGGGTTTGTGCCTCGTCATTCCACTTTTCCTGTGCAGTTCTGCTATCATTGTTGTTGCCAATATAGCTACACTGGGCATGGGCAAGAATTTTCATGCTTGTTCTATCAAGTTCTTGGGTAAGTCTAGTGCACATGTAATATGTTGCAATTTTCTGATCAGTTTTTATGCAAAATGTGTACAATATACACTTCTTCAAAAGATTTGATCCATTTGGATATTGAGTCATTCACACGACTTTAAAGTTTGAAGAAACTCTAGAACTGGAAATGGTGAAATTATAGTTTCATGTCCAAGTGAATAATTACCAGCCTTTCAAGTTGTAAAAACTATATGCTCTTAAGAAAGCTCTTGAGAAAGGGAGAATGGTAAATATCACAGAAGAATTTATTTTTGTTTGTAATTTTCTATTAATAGAATTGTACAATTATATTTCATTCATTTTCAAGTATAAAGGTATCCACTTGATCCTTGATTCTGAGATAAGCAACAACAAGGATTCAAATGCAGTGAAGGTAACCACTTCAACCTCTTTCACCATGTTAACTATTGCTTTAGTCTCATATTCCACATTGATCTAGGATGAGCATTTATTTTCCATGCCTTTCAAATTCCCTAAGGACTTATTCATTGACCTTTTAACTATCTTTCTTGAGGCTAAATATTTCTTAATCTCACTTGTAAGACCAGTTACATCTCCCTTTCTTCTGCACAAAACAGATTGAAGTACTTGCACAGATTCCTTGGCCTGCAGCAAAGCATTGTGTGCAATGCTACATATATCCAAGTTCCTCAGACTTCCATTCACCAGCTCATCAACCAATTTCTTGTGATGGCCTTGGGTGAATGCTTGTTGAAGGAGCAGCAATTATAGCATTTTATCAACACAATCATGCAAATCTTAAAGGCCATTTATATCATGTCCTATTGATGAAGATGATGATGTAGAAGCAGCTTGGAAAGACCTTAATCTGCTCAACTGCTGATCTACTTCTGAAGTGAGTGGGTCTGATCTCGTGGGAAAACTATTTGTGTGGATATGGTAAGAGGGTTGACCTTTCAGAGGGGAGGCAGCCATTTTTCTTTCCTATGAATGAGATGGCTAAAAATTGGTTGCCGAATTCACTCTTGCTATTTACCTTCGTTCTGTTACCATATGCCGAATATATATCACAAGACGAGAGAGACAAGAAGAATCTCATCCTCTTTAATATCAATTAATAGCATGATTCAGATCTCGATCTAAACATAATATCAGTTTCATTATGCAATGTCTTTCTCCCACCAATTCCAAGCATTTTTATTTAAGCTTTGAAATCTTTAGATAAGTGATTACTTTAAAAATTGTTGCTCAATGATCCATTACATATGCAACCCATGGATGGCATTGACTGTCTCCTCTGCAACAACACAAGAGAGGGCATTCCAATTTGGCTTGGTTCCCTCTAGGAAACAAGATTTCCCTGACAATCATACATCCTTATAGTTTATTTGATTCATGAGAATAAATAATATAAAATTTTCAATGCATGGATTAAGTTGACTCAGTCTCCTATTCATTCTTATCATCTGGGAAACTTCACAGTCCTCATTTGGTTGTCTGGTAAATATTATGTTCCTTTTACTTGTGTATCGTTGTCTATACTCATTCATACATTTCATTGCTTCTTATGCTTGCTGCATTTTTGTAACTTCATTAGAATTAATTTACTGATTATATGGAAATTACAAATCACTTTATGTATAACTCTTTTGTTGATAAATAGAATATGAATGTGTTTAGCTCACAATTTCAAAGATTCAACATAAACCAATAAAAATGCAAGTAGAGAGAAAATACATGAAGAGAGAAAATTGAATAGCTTTTTTATTCTATCTCAAAATATTTACACATCTTGGGTTTATATATACAATATCCTAACGGTTAGGTACAAGCTCACTTTACTTTTTTAATATCTAGGTACAACACATAACAACATATCTTTCAATTTAAAAAACTAGCCGTTATTTCATCCTTTAGTAGTTAGCTTGAATTGGGCTTTGGGCTTGATATGGGTATCCGTAAATCAATCAAAGAGTTATTTGGGCTTTTCATCTTCACCCTCAATCTCTTGATCTTTAACACTCTCCCTCAAGTTGGACTTGTACAAATTGAATAAGTTCAACTTGGAACTCACCTTAACAAGTTGTTGATGAGTACATGGTTTGGTGAATATATCCGCAAGTTGATCTTCACTCTTCACATAAGGCATGTTGATCACTTTGCTCAAGTACTTTTCTCTTGTGAAGTGACAATCAACTTCGATGTGCTTGGTCCTCTCATGGAACACTGGATTAGATGCAATGTGTGTTGCTGCCTTGTTATCACAGTACATGTCCATAGGTGTTTCAACTGAAAATCCTAAGTCTTCCACTAATGATTTTATCCAAACCAATTCACTCGTAGTAGATGCCATAGCTCTATATTCAGCTTCTGCACTCGATCTTGCAACTACACTTTGCTTCTTGCTTTTCCAAGTCACCAAATTACCTCCCACGAATGTGCAATAACCAGTGGTTGATCTTCTGTCCTCAAAGTTACCAGCCCAATCTGCATCTGTGTAAGCACATATCTTGTGGTGGCCATTTCTTCTCATCAAGATTCCTTGCCCCGGTGCTTGTTTTATGTACCTTAAAATTCTATTCACCATTTCCATGTGTATATTCTTTGGGCATGACATGTGTTGACTTACCTGTTGCACAGAAAAAACAATATCAGGTCATGTAATAGTTAAATATATAAGCTTACCTACAAGTCTTTGATAAAGCTTGATGTCCTTGTATGGCTCCTCCTTGTCATGTTCGTTTTCATGCTTGTTATCCTCTTTCTTCCTTCTTAGTGCCTCCATAGGTGTCATAGCTGGCTTTGCTCCAAGTTTTCCTGTCTCACTTAACAAATCAAGAACATATTTCCTTTGGGATAGAAATAGCCCTTCATTGGAATAAGCGATTTCTATACCTAGAAAATATCGTAAGTTTCCCAAATCTTTAACATCAAATGCAGACTTCAAATATGTTTTAATGCTCTTAATGCCATTAATGTCACAACCGGTGATGATAATATCATCCACATAAATAAGAACAATGGTAGATCCCCTCACTTGAGTGCTTAATAAATAAGGAATGATCAGCATCACTCACTTTAAAATTTTGAGAACACAATGCATTATGCAACTTATTATACCATGCTCTTGGTGATTGCTTTAATCCATATATGGCTTTCTTCAATTTGCAAACATGTGTATTTAGAACCATAACATCATATCCTTGAGGTAAACTCATGTAAACCTCTTCCTCTAACTCTCCTTGCAAGAAAGCATTCTTCACATCCATTTGATGTAAATCCCAATTATAATTAGCCTCTAAGGAGAGAAGCACTCTAATGGTGTTCATTTTTGCAACTGGTGCAAAAGTTTCTGTATAGTCTAAGCCGTAGGTTTGAGTGAAGCCTTTGGCCACTAACCTAGCCTTATGTTTGTCCAAGGTTCCATCACTATTTAACTTAGTCTTATACACCCATTTGCATCCCTACAACCTTTTTTCCCAAAGGTAAAGGTACTAATTCCCATGTATTATTTTTAACTAAAGCATCCAATTCCTCTTGCATGGCTTGTCTCCAAACTGATAATTCCCTAGCTTCCTTAAAGTTATTAGGATCTTTAATGGTGTCTACTTTAGTTAAAAAGGCTCTAAAACTCTCTTTTACATTTTCTAAGGTGTAGTAGTGGTCAAGAGGGTGTGCGATTACTTTGTTACCGTGGAAAAACACTCTTTTCTTCATCCAATCCGATGAAGATTGTCGAATTCTTTGAGATCTCCTAAGTGGGGGATTTTGGCCTTGCATAGGTGCAACATGCTCCCCCTCACTTCGTATACTAATAGATGGCCCATCTTGGTTACTAGATAGTGATTCTATTTGAACATTCGAATGTTCATCCCTATGTATTTCATTTTGCTCTCCCTCGTCTCTAAGTCTACTAGATGATAATGGTAAATCTTCACTTACTTCACTAGGTGAATGTGCATCTAGACTTTCATTGCTGGTTTCACCCTCATTAGACTCTTGATCTTGTGATTCTATGTTATCACTACTCAAGTGTTGGTCATGGTTGCCTAGTACGTCACTAGATGGTGGTATATACTTGTGTATTATGGCTAAAGGAAGTGGATCATCAACTTCACCTTTTCCATTACCAATGCTATGAAAATATGAGTCATTTTCTACGAAAGTAACATTTCTAGAGATATACTTGTTCTTAGTTAAGGGATTATAGCACCTATAACCCTTAGTATCTACACAATAACCTAAAAAGATGCATTTAATGCTTCTTTCACTTAATTTATCTCTTGAATGACTTGGCATATGTACATAACATACACATCCGAAAATTCTAAGATAGGACAAGTCCGGTTGGGTACTATAAGCAATCTCAATTGGTGTCTTTCCTTTCAGTACCATGGATGGTGTTCGGTTAATAAGATGTGTCGCTGTGAGAATAGCTTCCCCCCAAAACTCTCTAGGTACATTGTGATAGAACATCATAGTTCTTGCCACCTCTAAAATATGCCTATTCTTACGTTTCAGCCACTCCATTTTGTTCTGGAGTGTAAGGACAAGTAGTTTGGTGAACAATTCCTTTACTAACTAAAAACTCTTTAAACAAGTTGTTCACATACTCTCCTCCATTATCAGTTCTCAACACCTTAACTTTCTTATCAAATTGGTTTTCAATCAATATTACAAACTCTCTGAAACAACAAAAAACCTCAGATTTCCTTTTAATAAGATAAATCCATGTATACCTAGATTTATGATCTATAAAAGTTACAAAATATTTGAAGCCCTTATGAGATAGAGTGGGAGAAGTCCACAAATCAGAATGTACCAAAGCAAATAAATCATTATATTCATGATGAGATTGTACAAAAGGTATCTTAGTTTGTTTTCCTAAAATACAAGAACTACAATCTTTGATCTTATCAAATTTCAAGTTAGGAACTAATTTTTGCAAAATATGACTAGGAGGATGCCCTAATCTAGCATGCCAAAGTTCTTGGATTTTGCTGCTATCTACTTTAAAGGCTTTGCTTGAATCTTCCAAAACATACAGCCCATTTTTCTCTCTTCCCTCACCAATCAATTGTCCGGTCTTGATGTCTTGAAATGTTACTTTATTAGGTTCAAATATAACATAACAATCTAAATCTTTAGTAATTCTACTTACGGACAACAAATTTGAAGAAAAACATGGCATATAAAGACCTTTAGTATGCTTAGACAAAATATTCAAGTGTCCTAAACCACTAATTGGTATATCTTTTCCATTAGCTATACTCACCCTTTTATCCTTTCCTATAGACTCAATTTTAGAAGCTAAATTTTTACTTCTAAACATGTGATTTGTAGCACCCGAGTCTATAACCCAAGGATCAATATTTAAAGATAAATTAGAGATCAAACCTTGAGAGGTGTTTGGCCTTTGACATTGAAGGAACTTTGCAAATTGCTCAATGAGGTTTGTGGACAAGTTTGCCTCTGATGTGTGGTTTAATTCTTCTGAAATTTTGGCTTTATTCTCCTTCTTCAAGTGAGGATGAAGCTCAAAACATTTATCCTTTGTTATGCCCAAACTTTCCACAATGATCACAAAACCTACAATTTCTTTTGATGTGTCCTAGTCTTCCACATCTTTCACATTTGATGGTTTTGCTTTCTTTCAACCCTTGTGTTACCATTGCTACTTCTTTTGCCTCCACAAATGCACCTTTCTCAATTTTAGGCTCATCTCTATCAAACGCTTCTCTAGCCATCAATTCCCTATCCACAATATTCACCACATCATCATATGGTGGCATCTCCTTATTCCTTAGAATTTGATTCCTAAGGTCCCCAAAACTAGGCCCCAATCCTGCCAAGAGGAAACAAACAAGATCTTCATTGGCCCTTTTCTCCAATTCTTCCTCATTGGTAGTAATCGGCCTCAAACACTCCAATTCATCCCATGCTTCCTTGATTTTGTTGGAGTAGGAAAGGAAATCACTCCCATTCATCTTGGCATTTGTGATGATTTCCCTCAACTCATAGACTTTTAAGAGATTTCCTTGATTTCCGAACCTTCTAGCAAGTGCATTCCAAAGGTCTTTGGCAGTTTTGGCTTTGTTGAAGGCACCAACCAAGGATTGATCAATGGAGTTGATAATCCAAGTAATGACAAGATTATCAACATATCTCCATTCAGCATATTCTTTATCTCCCACCTTAGGTTGATTAATTTCTCCATCAACAAATCCCAGAACCCTCATGCCCAGTAAGGCCCTTGTCGCATTCGTCACCCATGTAGAGTAATTCCTTCCATTTAGAGGAAAGGTAGTAAGCTTAGTGGTGATTTTGTAGTCGGAATCAACATTGAAAAAATTCTCTCTCTTGGCAGAACTACTTCCCACTTGTGCTGCCATTTTAATGTCAGCAACTTGGCCTTGCACAATGGAGATTGATCACACAACCAAGAGAGAGTAAAAAATAAAGGAGAGATGATGAAATGAGCTCCCTAGATGCAACCTTGCTCTGATACCATGTTGATAAATAGAATCTGAATGTGTTTAGCTCACAATTTCAAAGATTCAACATAAACCAATAAAAATGCAAGCAGAGAGAAAATACATGAAGAGAGAAAATTGAATAGCTTTTTTATTCTATCTCAAAATATTTACACATCTTGGGATTTCTATATACAACATCCTAACGGTTAGGTACAAGCTCACTTTAGTTTTCAAACAACTAGGTATAACACATAACAACATATCTTTCAATTTAAAAAAGCTAGCCGTTATTTCGTCCTTTAGTAGTTAGCTTGAATTGGGCTTTGGGCTTGATATGGGTATCCGTAGATCAATCAAAAAGTTATTTGGGCTTTTTATCTTCACCCTCAATCTCTTCATCTTTAACATCTTTATTCATATTGCTACATAGTTCTTTATTTAAATTTAATATAAAAAATTTCATTGCTTCTTATGATTGCCGCAATTTTCTAACTTCATTAAAATTAATTTACTGATTATATGGAAATTGCAAATCACTTTATGTATAACTCTTTATTCATATCGCTACATAGTTCTCTAATTAAATTTAATATCAAAAAACTTAATACTGAGATTTTTGCATGGTTTGACATGGTACTTTACATCAATGTTGTTTAAATTCTGCTTTTCCTTTGTTCTGGTACTTTTGCTTTTACAATTATTACATTAGGCAATTATCAGATTGGTTTTATTAACATTTTATGACTCCTTAATGCATGTTATAACTTCTTCCATCACAAATTTTGGTACAAAAGGTTTACTCCTAATTAAACAATTAAATATTGTAGGTTATCACATGATTGTTAAACATAGAAGCATGACTAGCAAACCTTACTGTAATTTCATAAAGTATTACATGGTTTGTAATTTATATGCTGCATTATTTGACTGCACTTCTAAAAGCAGATAGACAGCACATTAAACATGTGAGAATGAGATTTGAGTCTATCTTTTATTTAAATTTGAGTTTATCTTTTATTTAAATATGACTCAACTTTGATTAGTCTTTAATTATTATCTCAATGCAGACAACAGGAATCTTACTAGCTCTAAATTGGTATAAGCTCCCAAAAAAAAATTCCAATATGACATCAACCATCATCTTGAATCTTCTACAAGTGGACGTGGGAATCGACTAAAGTCATTGCTTGTATTTTGACTCGATGAGTTATTAAATATGGTTCAATTCTGATAAACTTATATTCATTTAAAATCTAATTCAGTGGATTTGCTCCAAAAAAGATATAACATCACTGAAATTTCATTATTTTCTCCAAAATTGAATTAATGTGCTGTGAAAAATCTCCATTTTTGGTTAAAAAAAAATCCACGGAAATACTGCAAACTACTCTCAAGCATATCTAATTTGGCCAAAAATGATGAAAAATACTTCAAAATATCACCATTTCTGCGAACAATTAGTAAAATGTGTTAGAACAACATTGTTTCGTACAAAAATACCTAAAGTGCCGTGAAACCATTGATTAAAAGAATCTAAGTGTATTTAGCTTACAATTTTAAAGATTCAACATAAACCAAGTAAAAATGTAAGTAGACAGAAAATAAATGAAGAGAGAAAACGAATAGTTTTTTATTCCATTACTAAATATTTACACATCTTGGGTTATATACACAACATCCTAAGGGCTAGGTACAAACTTACTTTACTTTTCTGACAATTAGGTATAACACATAACAACATATCTTTCAATTTTAAAAAACTAGCCATTATTTTGTCCTTTAGTTGTTAGCCTAAAATAGGCTTTGGACTTGATATGGATGTTCGTAGACTAGTCAAAGAATTCTTTGGGCTTTTCATCTTCACCCTCAATCTCTTCATTTTCAACAAAAACATCTTCATTTCTTGGGTGAGGATGATGTAACATGCATTTAAACATCTCCATTCTCTCCAAAAATACATCAAAATGCTTTAAAATATCTCTATTTTCTTTATAAAAAAACTAATGAAAATGCCAGAAATTGCCTTTAACCATATCCAATTTACGTTGAAAATTGAAGTAATGAGCTTTAAAGAGACCACCATTTTATCCAAAAATAAGTTGAAATACCCAAAAACATTTCCAATTTCTGTGAATGGGCGTAAAAATGTTGGAAATTGTATTTGAGTAATCCAATTCGATCAAAATCGATAGAAAATGCGTTCGAAGAAAACACTATTTTCTCTACCAGCACAAAAAAAATATTTTAAAACATCTACATTTTCTTCAAAAACACATTAAAATAACTTCATTTTCTTTTTATGAAATGTCATAATGTGCTTTTTAAAACATCATTGAAATTTCACTATTTTTCCCAAAAATGCATGAATATGCTTTGAAACATCTCCATTTTCATTAAAAATCTACGAAAATTCTGCAATCTACTTCAAATTTAACTAATTTGGCCAAAAATGAATGAAAATACTTCAAACAGTTAGTAAAATGTGTTAGAGCAATATCATTTTGTCCAAAAATATCGTAAAGTGCCTCGAAACATCTCGATTTCTTGGGTCAGGATGGTATAGCATGCAATTAAATGCAATAAAATGCAGGAAATTGTCTTTAAACATATCCAATTTACGCTGAAAATTGAAGTAATGCGCATGAAACAAACCACTATTTTATCCAAAAATAAGTTTAAATACCCAAAAAAAATCTCCAATTTCCATGAAAGGGTGCAAAAGTGTTAGAGATTGTATTTGAGTAATCCAATTCAGCCGAAATTGATCGAAAATTCGTTCGACCAAAAAACTATTTTCTCTACCAACACAGCAAAATAGTTTAAAACATAGACGTTTTCTTCAAAAACACATTAAAATGTTAAGAATTACATTAAAACAACATCATTTTCTTTTTATGAAATGTTGTAATTTGCTTTATAACATATCTGATTTGGTCGAAAATGATGTAACATCATTGAAATTTCACCATTTTCTCCAAAAATGCATTGGCATGCTTTGAACCATCTCCATTTTCATTAAAAATCTACGAAAATGCTGTAAACTGCTTTCAAACAACCGACTTGGCCAGATATGATGGAAAATATTTGAAAGCAGCAGCATAGTGTTTTGCAAAATTTCTTTGAAAAACATCGCGTTGCCGGAAATGTGGCTCGTGCCATCTAAATTTTTGGCAAGGATGACAATGCATGCATTTAAGTGCAATCATTCTCCAAAAATGCATCAAAATACTTAACTACATCTTCCTTTCTCTAAAAAATTCATGAAAATTTTAGTAATTTCTTTTGAACATGTGTGGTTTGGACGAAACTGGTTGCCGCCATTTTATCCAAAAATGCATTAAAATGCCTCAAAATATCTCTAATTCCCTATAAAATGTTACAAATTATATTTAATATGTATATGGTCCGGTCGAAATTGATGAAAATGCATTAAAAACAACACTATTTTCCCTACAAATGCATCAAATTACTTTAAAACATCCTTGCTTTCCTACAAATGCAGTCAAATGTAAAGAATCACATTAAAGGAACTTTGTTTTCATTTCATGAAATTTTGCAAAGTGCTCTAAAACATATATGATTGACTCGAAAAGGATATAACGTCACTAAAATTTCACTATTTTCTTCAAAATTGCACTAATGCTGTGAAACATCTCTATTTTCGTTTTTAAAAAAATCCACAGAAATGCTGCGATCTGCTCTCAAATATATCTAAATAGGCCAAAAATGATGGAAAATACTTCAAACTATCATCATTTCTGAAAACAATCTGCAAAATGTGTGAGAACAACATTGTTTTGTGCAAAAATACCGTAAAGTGCCTCTAAACATCTCTTCATTTCTTTTGTAAGGATGGTGTAACCCGCATTTAAAAACAGTCATGAAACATCTCCAGTTTCATTAAAAATCTATGAAAATGCTGTACAATGCTTTCAGACATAACCAACTTGGCCAAAAATGATGGAAAATATTTGAAAGCAGCACCATAGTGGTCCACAAAATGCCTTTGGAAAACATCGCTCTGCCGTAAAAGTGCCTCGGACCATCTATGTTTTTGGTAAGGATGACATTGCATGCATTTAAGCGCAATCATTCTCTCCAAAAATGCATCAAAAATACTTCACAACATCTTCCTTTCTATAAAAATTCATGAAAATTTTAGTAATTTCTTTCGAACATGTGTGGTCTAGACGAAACTGATGTAATGTCCATTAAAAGGTTGCCGCCATTTTATCAAAAAATCCATTAAAATGGCTCAAAATATCTCTAATTCCCTGAAAAAGGTGCAAAATTGTTACAAATTATATTTAAATATGTATCTGGTCTGGTCAAAGTTGATAAAAATGCATTAAAAACAACACTATTTTCCCTACAAACGCATCAAAATACTTTCAAACATCCATGCTTTCCCTACAAATGCATTCAAATTTCAAGAATCACATTAAAGGAACTTTGTTTTCGTTTCATGAAATTTTGTAAAGTGCTTTACAACATATACGATTTACTCAAAAAAGATAAAACGTCACTGAAATTTCACTATTTTCTCCAAAATTGCATTAATGTGCTGTGAAACATCTCTATTTTCGTTAAAAAAAATCCACAGAAATTTTGCAATCTGCTCTCAAATATATCTGACTAAGCCGAAAATGACGGAAAATACTTCAAACTATCACCATTTCTGCGAACAATCTGCAAAATGTGTGAGAACAACATTGTTTTGTGCAAAAATACCGTAAAATGCCTCTAAACATCTTTTCATTTCTTGGGTGAGGATGTTGTAACATGCATTTAAACATAATTATTCTCTCAAAAAAAACATCAAAATGCTTTCAAATATATCTATTTTCTTTGAAAATAAACTCATGAAAATGCACAAAAAATTGAAGTAATGCATGTTAAAGAGATCACCGTTTTCTCTAAAAATAAGTCAAATACTAGCTAGGCCTCACTGCTTGGCTGCACACTTGCTGTTGCCATGCTTGTTATGCACATTTTCTGGCCCATGCTCTCCTTTGCCATCCAGTTTTCTGCCCATTGCCTTTCCTGCATACTTAGGTTCTCAACAATCTTCTTTTCGTGAAGACTCACCTTGTCCTCAAGGTGAAAGTTGGAAAACTGCTGGTAGATCTCATTATAGTCTTTCGGTAATGGCAAAGGTTGTAGCAATCCCTTGGTCTTGCCATCTTTTGGTTTTATCCATGGGCAAATATCACAATTGTGTCTGTCTTTCTTCTTGACTTCTGCCTTGAATCCGTCCAACCAAAGGAATATCTTAATCCGCATGTAAGTATAGAACCATCCTGAATGTCCTCCTTCCTATGAGTTGTGAAAATCTAAAACTTGTGCCTCGTAAAGCTTGCTGCATGTTAAGCATATTTTTCGCTGTAGTTTGTGTATTGAATTGTCTAGAAGTCTGATTTCTTGCAGCTTGTGAATCTGTCCGTGAAAGATTAGTAATTCCTTCGATCTGAACAGATGAATCAAGATGTTTGGCAGATGCATTGTTTGACTCATCACAAGACATCTACATCTTTATCTTGGCATTTAGACATACCAAGTCATGTCCTAGAACACTTGTGTCCTTAGTGTGGCTATCATATGGAAGTGCATATGCATCTCTGTGCACAATTCTTTTCCTCTATTGTCATCAACTGGAATTGTTGGTGATGAAACATCTTCAATTGTTCTCCAAATTAGCATCTTAGAAGGCGGAGATGAGTATTCCAAGTTCTGAACTGGTTCAGCAGTCTAGATTTATGAGACTTGATTCCCATCAAACTCAAAGCAAATATTTGCAATGCTGGATGGGTCAAATCTGTCCATCAATTCTTGTGTGAACCTTGTCCAGCCAATCCTTCTACCTTCTCGGCCATAGGTGGCCTTAAGTCGATGCCACCATTGGTTGGCTCTCCCACATAAGTGACAGGATGCAAAATCAACCCTTTCACCCCTCTCTACACCTTGTTTCTCAAAGTGGAATTCAATTTTAGAGATCCATTTGGTTGGATCTTCTTTCTCAAAGGTAGGGAATTTGATTTTTAACTTTGGCTGGGTGGAGTGGCTTGGGTTGTTGGAGTGCCAATCCTCCCTCCTAGTAGTGCTCCATGGTTCTACCTCATGGTGATTCCTCACCCTTCTTGGTTGTCATGATAGGGATCTTCGATCTATTACCTCCCCATCATCGCTATCATCATTGTAGGGATCATGCGGTTGATGCATGTTGGGTGACATCTCCCTTCTGCTTCCCAAACTTATGCATCTTTCCCCCCCTTTCTTGAGAGAGAAGCTACTCTTGGTCAGATTCGTCCTCATGCACTTGGTGCCACATGATTTCTGATTAAAGCCTCCTAGATGTTTGTGGTAGGTTACTGCTCCTAGCTTGCTCAGTTTGGACTTGTTTTCTAGCCACTTGGGGTGTATCTCTCTTCAATTTTTCGAGAGAATGAATGATAGATGATAATTGGTGTTTGATATCACCTACCTTGTCATGTATGGTGCGCTGTTCCCTCTTCAAGGCTAGGCTTCTTCTAAAGTCCTTGTTAGTTTGTTGTTGTGGTGAGGGTAAATGCTGCCTTAATGACATGGTGACGTGCTGCCTCTTCAATTTGATGTTCAATGTGCTGATCTATCAATGAGAGCAACAATATGTTGGATAGGCAAGATAACTCTTAAACCTATCACAACTTGCCTTGGTTGAAGAATACAACTCTTGACTTCAACCTATGCTCTTAAGCAAGGAAGACAACTCTTCACCTTGACTTAAGCCCAAGTTATCTCAAGACAACTCTTTAAAGATAACTAAAATATAAACAAGAATGTCAAAGCTTGATTCTTGATTAATGAATAAAAACTTATAAATTCGGAGCATATCCTCATGTTAACAAACAATGGGCTATATTTATAGTATTGGATAGCCTTTTCCTAATTTAACTAGTACTTGACTTCTTTGTTCACTTAGGAGAAGTTTTCCTAAGTCAATAGGATTTTCCTAAGACAACTAGAATGTTGTCAAGATAGATCTTATCCAAATGTTTCCTAATTCTACTAGAATTCTTGGTCTTCTTAATTGACTAATCCTATTTTGACTAAAACTTTATATCCTTATCTTATCTTATCTCTGACAGCTATTGGTCTTTATCTTTCTATTTCTTTCTAAGATTAGGACTTCCTTATGGCATGTCCTTCTATCCCAAGACTTCTCCTTGATGTGAACAACTTGTTGAAGCTAAACTGTTCATGATGTCCTAGTGTTGCTGGAGTTCTTCATGTCGTACACATCTTTCTCCTGCTCGAATTGCACCATGCGTATACTGCTGATGCTAGAGTCCTTCTGATATACCTCAAGGATCTTCAAATGGTGAATCAAGATCTAATGGGTGTATTTTCTTTCGATGTTTTGTGGATGGAAAGAGGTGCTAGGATATGGTATAGTTGTTAAGTAGATGAAAATTCATAATTGGTGTAAGTTATTGGATCTGTAGAGGTTAAGGAAGCTGAAGGGTTATGTACGAATTTGAAGTGGGAATGTGTTAGGGATAGCTTATGGAAAGTTTAGGAAGAAGAAATGAAGTTTCAATCAATATCAAGAATAGAAATACAGAAATTAAAAAGTAGTTAATCAAGTTTGATAAGATCATATTGCCACAAACAAGATTACTAGGTTGATTCACCACACTCTAAGATAGAAAGAAGAGTGAGTGATGAGAATTGATAAATAATTCACCACTAAACAAAGAATTTGTTTAGATAAGAATTTGGATGCAACTCAACAAAATTTTGCTCATTCATAAACTTTAAATCCATTACAATAACATGCCTTCCATTATAAAACAAGCAAGCTTGCTTGGAAGATTTGTACATTAATGACTACTTTGAAAACTAAGACTAATTAATTAAAATCCAACTACTAAAATAATAATTAATGCATCATTTAAGTTATTAGTCACCATAGTTATTGAAGTTCATTGACCACAAATCATTATCCTCATTGGCTGAAATTGAACTCAATTCAGCAAATCAATTTCCCTCCATGCAAGTGAGTAAAGTAACAAGTTTGGCTCTTGCCTTAGTAACTGGTCCCATGTATGGCTCTTCTTGGATGGCAACAACTTCATTCCAATGATGGAGCACATCATCTCCCCCTTGTTGAATTGGATTTGCCCTCAAATCCTTCTCCTCGGTGTTTTTGAAATCATCTTCTAAGTAAGGGAGAAAGGTCTCTTACATTGAATGTAGCAGAAACATTATAATCTCCGAGCAATTTGATCTTATAAGCATTATCATTCACCTTTTCAACAACTCTAAAAGGACCATCAGCCCTTGGTATTAGTTTGGATTTTCTTTGTGTTGGAAACCTTTCCTTGCGTAGGTGAATCCAAACTAAATCTCCTGGTGCAAATTGAATTTTTTCTCCTTTTGCTTGCTAACCATGCGTACTCATCATTTTTCTTTTCAATTTGTTTCTTCACACTCTCATGTAGAGATTTGACAAACTTAGCTTTTTGTTTCCATCAAAGCAAATTCTCTCTTTCAATAGGCAGTGGCAACAAATCAAGAGGAGTTGTAGGATTGAATCCATAAACTATCTCAAATGGAGAATGCTTCGTTCCACTTGCACACTTCTATTATAAAGCAAACTCAACATATGATAAATAGTCATCCCAGTTCTTTAAATTCTTGTTAACAATAGTACGAAGTAAAGAAGAAAAGGGTTCGATTTACCACTTCGACTTTTGTCCATCTGTTTGAGGATGGCATGTTGTGCTAAAGAGTAGTTTTGTTCCCAAGTCTTTTCCATAAAGTCTTCCAAAAGTAACTCAAGAATTTGGCATCACGGTCTGAAACAATACTTTTTGAATCCTATGCAATCAAACAATCTCCTTGAAAAATAAATCAGCAACATGTTGAGCATCATTTGTTTTGTGGCACGAATAAAATGAGACATCTTGGAAAACTTGTCAACAACTACCATAACTGAATCTTTTCCCTTCTGCGTTCTAGGCAACCAAGCACAAAATCCATGCTTAGATCTTCCCACGGTTGGTTTGGTACAGGCAATGGCATGTATAACCCTTGTGACATCTCCTTGCTCTTGGCTTTCTTGCATATCACACATCTTTCTATGACTCTTTTAACATCTTTGATCATGGTTTGGCCAATAAAAGTGTTCCTTGAGTGCCTCTAATGTCTTCTTTTCTCTCAAAATGACCAACTAAACCTCCACCATGAGTTTCCCTCACTAAGTGCTCACGAATTGAACAATTTGGGATGCACAGTCTACCTTGCTTGAACAGATAGTCATCATGTCGATAGAATCCTTGCATGGCTCCTTTCTTGCACTCCTCATATATTGATGCAAACTTTGGGTCATCTTTATACTAATCTACAAGCATCTTAAAACCCATTAGTTTAACATTTAACATGGAAATTAAAGAGTACCTCCGAGATAGTGCATCAGCCATAATGTTAACATTTCCTTTCTTGTACTTGATCATGTAAGGAAGAAACCACCAGGATGGATTTCTAAAATGGTGAAATAAATTATCATGTAATTTTAATTGAAAATTGCACAGTGAAATATGAAAAAGTTGCAGCAAAAACACTTTATGCCTGAATTGCGACAGTTGCTGCTGCATGTGGCGCGCACACTGCCTGGCTGCGCATGATCGGTGCACACTCCCTGGTTGTGCATGGCCATTACACACTACATGGCCACGCATGGCCAGCTCACACACATGCCCTGACCGCACAATGCATGTGCACATGCCCTGGCTGTGCATGGAGCTCGCACATGTCCTTGCTGACCATGTCTTGTGTACATGCCTTGACTGTGCATGACCGTGCATGGTGCATACACATGCCTTGGCCGTGCATCGCTAGCGCACACAGCCTTGCCGCAAATGGGCCACGCACACGGCCTAGCCATGCAATGCCCATGCAAATGACCTAGCCATGCATGCCCTGCAAACACGGCTTCGCCACGAATGTTCCCGAAGACTCTACCGAGCCCACAGGGATTTTTACGTCGCTCCTAAAAGTTTGTACAGTGTACTGCCGAGCATGCTTGATGCCTCTTATGTGCCATGGAGATGTTCTAGTCCCTCATGAAAGTTTATCCTGTGCACTGCCTAACGCACCTGAAGCCTCTATCGTGCCTAGATGGTCTGGTTGCTTCGAAATTTTGTCCCGTGCACTTCGGAACATGTCCAATGCCACTGTCGTGCCCACGAGGAAGTTCTGGTCGCTCTTGGAAGTTCATACCATGCACTGCCCAACGCACTTGAAGCCTCTGTCGCACCAATATGGAGATTCCAGTCGCTTCTCAAAATTCACCCCATGCAGTGCCCAATGTGTCCAATGCTGTTGCCATACCTGCAGGAATGTTCTGGTCAATGCCGGAAGTTGAACTTGGTCAGATTCATCCTCGTCACTTGGTGCCGTGTGATTTCTGATTGAAGCCTCCTAAACGCTTGCAGTAGGTGGCTGTTCCTGCCCTGCCCGATTTGGACTTGTTTTCCGGCCACTCGGGGTGTATCTCTTTTTAATTGTTCAAGAGAATGAATGATAGATGGCATTCGAGATTTCTAAGTCAACAAGGTTTTCTAAGACAACTAAAACTTTATCAAGATAGACCTTATCCAAATGTTTCCTAATTCTACTAGGATTCTTGAGCTTTCTTGATTTTCAACCTAGACTAGAATTCCTACCTTATCTTGTATTCTACAGCTGCTAGACTTCCTCTTGGCTTATCCTTCTAGGACTAGGAATCTCAATGTAAATCCTTCTGCCCTTAGAATTCTACTTGGCCATGAGTATCCTATTGCTACTGGAATTTTTCATGTGTGTCCTGCTACTGATAGAACTCTTCTTGGTGTAGATGTTCTGCTGCTACTGGAATTCTCCTTGGCATGGATGTCCTGCTGCTGTTGGAACTCTGCTTGGCATAAATGTCCTTCATTAATTAGGAAACATTGTCCTATCAGTAGTCAGGCCTCACCACTGGGCTGCACACTTGCTGTTGCCATGCCTGTTGTGTATATTTTCTTGTCCACGCTCTCCTTTGTCACCCCATTTTCTGCTCACTTTGTTTCCTGCATACTTAGGTTCTCAACAATCCCCCTTTCTTGAAGACTCACCTTGTCCTGAAGGTGAAAGTTGGAAAACTGCTGCTGGATGTCATTATAGTCTTTCCAAACTTGTATGGGTAATGGTAAAGGTTGTAGCAATCCCTTGGTCTTGCCATCTTCTGGTTTTATCCATGGGCTAAATGTCACAATTGTCGGCTTCCTTCTTGCCTTCTGCCTTGAATCCTTCCGACCAAAAGGATAGCTTGATCTTAGGGTTGAAATTCTTGATCTTCTCAGTGAGCTCTTGGCTTTGGGAATTAATCTCTATTGCCTTTTTGATTTCTGTCCATATATTCCACTCCGTATCGCTAATGGCAGTGAGGCATGCATTATTAGGCTCACATGCTGTCCACAATGCTTGACCTCCATTGCTTCTAGACAATGCATCTGCCATATTGTTTTCCTTGCTCGCTTTGTAGATTATTTCATACTTGTATCCTAGCAACTTGACAAGGAACTTTTGCTGCTCCAGTGTGGTAATTTTCTGCTCCATGAGGCTTCTCAAGGGTTGTTGATCCATAATGATCAGGAATTTCTGCCCAAGAAGATAAGGTCGCCATACCTTGACTGCAGGAACCCAAGTACTAGTTGAACTAGGATAAGACAGTCTTAGGACTATAAATACAGCCCATTATTTGTGAGGAGGAGATAAGCTCCAAATTTTATTATTTCTCATTCAATAATCAAGAATCAAAGGTTAGCATTCTTGCTACTTTCTTGTTTATATTTTTGGTTATCTTTTAAGAGTTGTCTTGAGATAACTTAGGGCTTAAGACAAGGTTAAGAGTTGTCTTCCTTGCTTAAGAGCTTAGGTTGAAGTTAAGAGTTGTCTTCTTCAACCAAGGCAAGTTGTGATAGGTTTAAGAGTTGTCTTGCCTATCCAACATATCCTTATATATATTAGTTAACCTGAAGGACAGCTTAGGGGACTTAAAATAAGAAAAGAACTCAAGAATCAAACCGGACAGCAAGTTAGGAAGGATTTCAGTAGGCGTGCTGACCCCTAAGGTGTAGAAAAGTTGGGGAAAAAATCAGGACCCCAACAAATTGGTGCTTTCATTGAGAGATCAACACAATCACCAGTTGAAAGGTAGCACGATCACCCTGAACAGATTAGTGTTCTAGCTGAGAAATCAGCACAAGCACCAGTTCCATGTCATCTGGGCAGCATTCACCTTTCACCACAATAGTGAACTAACGAGGACTTTCAAAGAATTCTGACCTTAGAGAGGAACCGAAGCTCACTTGACGTCTAGGTAAGTGATATCAAAACATCAAATTATCTTTTATCATCCATTCTCTTGAGCAATTGAAGAGAGACACACCATGAGTGGCTGGAAAAAGAGTAAAAAAACTGAGAAAGCTAGGAGCAGCATACTGCCACAGCAACCTAGACGGCTGCATTTGGAGGTCTCACGGCACCCATGAGCAGGAGGATGATTTTCACCATGAGCAGCTTCCCTCTCAAGAAAGAGGGGAGAGTGCACATGAGTCTAGGGTGCAGAAGGGAGGTGCCACCAAATTTGCACCAGCCCCATGACCCCTATGATGAGTACAGCGATGATGAGGTCTTGGATCAAAGGCCAGCAGTATGGCAGCCAAGGAGAATGCAGAGTCATCATGAGGCAGAACATTGGCAGACAAATAGGAGAGAGGAATGGCAACACTACAACAGCCCAAGCCATTACACCCAACCAAAGGTAAAAATCGAATTCCCTACCTTTGAGAAAGGAGATCCAACTGAATGGATCTCCAAAGCTGAATTCTACTTTGAAAAACAAGGTGTAGAGAGGGGTGAAAGGGTTGATTTTGCATCCTATCACCTATGTGGGAGAGCCAATCAATGGTGGTGTTGGCTTAAGGCCACCTATGGCAGAGAAGGTAGAAGGATAGGCTAGACAAGGTTCACACAAGAGTTAGTGAACAGATTTGGCCCATCTAGCATGACAAATTATGAGGGACAGCTTGCCAAAATTAGGCAAGAGGGATCTCTAGAAAGCTACCTTGAAGAATTCGAGAGGTTGGCCAAATTGGTAGGACATTGGCCAGATAGTGCACTAATTGGCACTTTTCTAGACAGCCTTGTACCTTGGCTAAGCCGAGAAGTGAAAGATGAGGGATCCAAACTCTCTCACTCAATGCATTCGGTTAGCAAGACTCATCAATGATGGGAGAAGCATCACCCCCAGCACAACCAAGGTCATCAAACCCTCGGACAAACTAGGTAAGGCACCCTTATCAAGTAAGACAGCACCCCCAAAAACAAAGGACCCTCTCAAACTATCCACCAAAGAAATCAACAAGAGGATCGAAAGAGGCCTATGTTTTAGGTGCAATGATAAGTGGCAAGTTGGCCACAAGTGCAAGAAAGGGCTGTTCAACATCATTGAAGTGGTAAGTGATGAAGAACACGAGGAAAGCAGCGAGGAAGAATAAGCAAGCTGTATGGACAGCAAGGAGGAAGCAGAGACAGAACACTCCCCTAGATCATGCGGAAGAAGGCGAAATCAACTTGCATGCAGTAGGGGTAACCACCAAGCCTACTACCATGAGGTTGTTTCGCAACCATTAAATAGGAAGAACATTTTGGTGTTGATAGATAGTGGAGCTACCCATAACTTTATCAACACAAAACTGGTCAAAACACTCCAGCTATGTCCAAAGAAGATTGCACCTTTGAGGTAAGAGTGGCAAGCGGACAGAAGCTCAAGTGCACACAAGTTATCAAGGAAACAGTAATGCAGAATCAAGGAGTCAAGATAGAGGCAAAACTAAATGTGTGTGTGCGCGAGTTATCAAGGCAGCAGCAATGCAGATTCAAGGAGTCAAGATAGAGGCGGAACTGCATGTGTTAGCCTTGGTAGGCCTTGATGTGGTTTTAGGCAATGCTTGGCTTAAAACCATAAGCAAGATCATGTTCGACTATGAATCTAGGGTGATACACTTACAATGGAAGGGAAGGGACTGCACATGGGAAGGCATTGATCACCAATGCAGTGCATCATTGTGAGGTAAGTACTCTTCAACGACTATATAGAAAAAGGGGCACAATGTTTTCTGATTCTCTTGGCCACAAAGGAGGAAAACACAACCGAACATCATGAAGGGAAGAACATGCACGAAGACATACCATCGGCAGTAAGGAACCTACTGGAGCAATTCGGAGATGTCTTAGGAGAGCCACAAGGGACTACCACCCTCAAGACATTACGACCATGCCATCCCATTAATCAACGAGACCAAGGCGATTAATGTAGCACTTTACCGGTATGCACACTTCCAAAAGAACAGATCAAAGACGTGGAAGAGATGCTACAGCAAGGTATTATCTAACCTAGCACCTCCCCTTTTTCTTCTCCCAGTTCTACTTCTTAGAAAGAAAGATAAAACTTGGAGGTTTTGCACCCATTACTAGGCACTCAACTAAGCAACTATCAAGGATAATTTTCCGATCCCAACAATTGATGATATGCTGGACGAGTTACATGGAGCAAAGTTGTTTACCAAGCTAGATATCAAGGCTGGATATCATCAAATACGCATGAAAGAAGAGGATGTGCAGAAGACAACATTTCGGACTCATAGTGGACACTACGAGTACTCAGGCATGCCTTTCAGGCTATGCAACACATCCTCCACCTTTAAAGAATCATTAATCAAGAATCAAGCTTCAGCATTCTTGTTTATATTCTTGTTTATATTTTGGTTATCTTTAAAGAGTTGACTTGAGATAACTTGGGCTTAAGTTGAGGTGAAGAGTTGTCTTCCTTACTTAAGAGCTAAGGTTGAAGTCAAGAGTTGTCTTCTTCAACCAAGGTAAGTTGAGATAGGTTTAAGAGTTGTCTTGCCTATCCAACATATCTATTTATCATTAATTCATCCTGAAGGACAGCTCAAGGGATGAAAATCAAAGAAAAGAACTCAAAGATCAAATGGGACAGCAAGTTAGCAGAGGTTTAGAAGTCGTGCAACCCCTAAGGTGTAAAAAAGTTGGGATAAGAAATCAGGACCCCAACAAATTAGTGCTTTCATTGAGAAGTAGAACAATCACCCTAACAAATTGGTGCGCTCATTGAAGGATCAGCATGGACACAATTCAATTACAAGGCAACATGGTCACCATGTCCTCTAGGCAGCATTTGCCCACACCACAAGAGCAGACCGAGGAAGACTTCTCAGTTATCAACTGTGGAAGAATCCTAGCCTTTGAGAGGAATCAACATGCGATCAATGACCAGGTAGGTGATATTAGACATCAACAACAGCTAGGAAGGTGACATCAAACATCAGCAATGACCAGGTAGGTGATATCAAACATCAATTACCTTCTATCATCCATTCTCTTGAGCAATTGAAAAGGAATATACCCTGAGTTACCGAAAAATGAACCGAGCAAGCCAGAAGCGGCAACCTGCCACAAATGTCTAGGAGGCTCCAATCAAAAGTCACATGACATCAAGAGCATGAAGAGGACTTGGGCTAGGAGCAAGTTCCTTCTCAAGAAATTGGGACCCTAACATGAATGCACTTGATGCTGCTATCTTGCTCACTAAGATGTTCCGGTCGCTCCCAAAGGTTCATCCTGAGCATTATCGACTGTGTTTGATGCCTCTGCCAAGCCCGCTAGCATTTTTTGACAAGCCCAAAGTTTTTCCCATGAACACTTGAGCATGCCTGACACTTTTACCATGCCCACAGGGATGTTTTGGTCATTTCTAGAAGCGTGTCCCACACACTGCTAAACACTCCCAACGTAGCTACTGTGCCCGTGGGGTTGTTACGGTCGCTCCCTGAAGTTCATCCCACATACATCCAAGTGTACTCGAAGCCTCTGCTATGCCCGCAGGGATGTTCTAGTCACTGATGAATGTTTGTCCCACACAATGCCAGGCCAGCAAGAGAGGCAGCAACAGGCCAGCAAGTGCAAACAACAAGCCTGCACGCAGCAAGCAGTGAAACACGGCCAGGTTTTGACTCAGTCCTAAGTGATTGCAGAAAGCCAAGCCAAGAAGAAGACTAGCATTGTCAGGACACGCATGAAGCAATCCAAGTTGGAGAAGGAGAGTGACAATGTGAAGAACTCTAATAGCAGCAGGAAGTCTTGGCAGGTTTACTTCAGCAAGGGGACCACGCCAAAGAGAAGTCTTGGAGAGGAAGGACATGCCACAGCAGAAGATCTAATCCAAGAAGGAAATGGCAAGAAGAAGTTAGCAACTGTAGGAGAGAAGATAAGATAAGGATAGAAGGACTTAGTCAAAGTAGGAATTCTTGTCTTAGAAGGAATTCAAGAAAGACCAAGAATCCTTGTAGGATTAGGAAACAATGAGATAAGGTCTATCTTGATAGTGTTTTAAATGACTTAGAAAAGCTTGTTGACTTAGGAAAATATATCCTAAGTAGATAAGGAACCTAAGTACTAGTTTAATGAGGATAAGGCTGTCTTAGGACTATAAATACAACCCATTATTTGTGAGGAAGAGATAAGCTCCGAATTTTGTTATTTTCTCATTCAATAAACAAGAATCAAGGTTAGCATTCTTGTTCACATTCTTGTTTATATTTTTGGTTATTTTTAAGAGTTATCTTGAGATAACTTGGGCTTAAGACAAGGTGAAGAGTTGTCTTCCTTGCTTAAGAGCGTAGGTTGAAGTTAAGAGTTGTCTTCTTCAACCAAGGCAAGTTGTGATAAGTTTAAGAGTTGTCTTGCCTATCCAACATATCCTTATATATATTAGTTAACCCAAAGGACAGCTTAGGGGACATAAATATAAGAAAAGAACTCAAGAATCAAACAGGACAACAAGTTAGGAAGTATTCTAGTAGACGTGCTAACCCCTAAGGTGTAGAAATGTTGGGGAAAAAAATCGGGACCTCAACATGAACACACTCGGTGCCTCTGCTGTGCCCCCAGGGATGTGTCGGTTGCCCATGGAAGTTCGTCCCACCAACTGTTGAACTGTTGTGGTCCTGATTTCTTGTCCCAACTTTTCTACACCTTGGTGGTTAGCATGACTTCTAAACCTCTCCTAACTTGGTGTCCCGTTTGATCCTTGAGTTCTTTTCTTTGATTCTGGTTCCCTAAGCTGTCCTTTGGGATTAATTAATGATCAAAGGATATGTTAGATAGGCAAAACAACTCTTAAACTTATCAGAACTTGCCTTGGTTGAAGAAGACAACTCTTGACTTCAACCTAAGCTCTTAAGCAAGGAAGACAACTCTTCACCTTGTCTTAAGCCTAAGTTATCTCAAGACAACTCTTAAAAGATAACCGAAATATAAACAAGAATGCTGAAGCCTGACTCTTGATTAATGAATAAAAACTTACAAATTTAGAGCATATATCTTTGCTAACAAATAATGGGCTGTATTTATAGTATTGGACAGCCTTTTCCTAATTTAACTAGTACTTGAGTTCCTTATCCACTTAGGAAAAGTTTTCCTAAGTCAATAAGGTTTCCTAAAACAATTAAAACCTTATCAGGATTGACATTATCCAAAGGTATCCTAATCCTACTAGGATTCTTGTTCTTTCTTGATATTAGAACTCTACCTAGACTAGAATTCCTATCTTATCTTGTTTCCTACAGCTGATGGACTTTCTCTTTGCTTATTCTTCTAGGACCAGGACTTTCAATGTGTATCCTTCTCCCTTAGAACTCTCCTTGGCCGTGAGTATCCCATTGCTACTGGAACTCATTATACACATCCTGCTGCTACTGGAATTCTTCTTGTCTTGGACGTCGTTCTTTAGCTAGACTTCTTCCGTGCATCCCTTGCTGTGGTTGGAGTCCTTCTTGGCTTAGATGTCCTTGTTCAATGTGTACATGGTCAGATTCTGGCCTGGCTTCACTGTTGGGCTGGATGCATGCTGTGTCCAAGCTTGATATACTCATGTTCTGGCCCGTAGCTGCCTCTTTTGCTGCTTGACGCCTCTCCTGCATCCTCTTATGCTGCTCATGCCCCCTTTGCCTCCTAAGTTCCCCAACAATCCCCCTTTCTTGAAGACTCATCTTATTGTCAAGGTGGAAGTTAGGGAAATGTTGCCGGATATCATCATAGTCCTCTTATGACCTGGCCATCGCTAAATGTGCCCGAAGCCATTGCTACTCCTGTGGGGATATTTCAGTTGCTCCCAGTTGTCAATCCCGAGCGCTGCCCAGCGTGCTTGAAGCAGCTGCTGCATCTGCAGGGATTTTCTGGTCGCTCCTGAAAGTTCGTCCCACGCACTGCCAAATGTGTCCCACGCCTCTACTGCACCCACTGCGTTGTTCCGGTCACTCCTTGATGTTAATCCTGTGTGCTGCCTAATGTGCTCAAAGCATTTATAGTGCCTGCGGGGATGTTCTGATCGCTCTTGGAAGTTTGTCCCATGCACTGCCGAACATGTCCAACGCCACTGCCATGCTTGCAGGAATATTTTGGTCATGACCAGAGGTTTGTCCCATGTACTGCCAAACATGCCTGACATCTTTGATGTACCTACAGGGATGTTATGGTCACTCCCAGAACTTCATCCCAAGCACTGTTGAATGCGCCTGATGCCTAAGCCAAGCCTGTGGGGATTTTCTGGTCCTTCCCTGAAGTTCGTCCTGCACACTGCCAAATGCACCTGACGACTCTTCTACACCAACGGGGATATTCCGGTCACTCCTGGAAGTTTGCCCCACTCAGTGCCAAACATGTCCGATGCCTCTATTGCTCCACAAGGATGTTCTTGTCACTCCAGAAAGTTCATCCCTTGCACTGCCGGATGCACCTAATGCTGCTGCCATGCCTGTGGGGTTGTTCCGGTCACTCCCACAAAGTTCATCCCATGCACAGCTGAACGCGTCGATGCCTCTGCCACATCTGCGGGATGTTTCGGGCACTCCCAAAAGTTTGTCCCATGCACTGCCCAATGTGCCTGATGCAGTTGCTGCACCTGCGAGAATGTTCGGGTCGCTCTTGGAAGTTGGTCTCAAGCACTGCCGAACACACCCAATTCCTTTCCCGTGCCCACAAGGATGTTTTGGTCGCTCCTAGAAGTTTGTTCTGTGCACTGCCCAACATGCCCGAAGCCTCTGCCACGCCCGATGGGATGCTCTGGTCGCTCCCCAAAGTTCGTCTTGTGCATTTCTGAACACGCCCAATGCGTTTGCTGTGTGTGTGGGGATGTTTGCGTTGCTCTCGGAAGTTCGTCCCAAAGCAATGCCGAGCGCACCCGAAGCCTCTGCCGCGGCTGCAGGGATGTTCCGGTCACTCCCGGAACTTCGTCCCGCATACTGCCAAACGTCACTGAATCCTCTGCTGTGCCCATTGGGATGTCTGGTCGATCCTGGAATTTTGTCTTGTGCACTGTTGAACATATTTGATGCCGCTGCCATGCCCGTGATGATTTTCCGGTTGCTCATGGAACTTCATCCCACACACTGTCGAACGTGCCCAATGCCTTTGCCGTGCTTACTGGGATGTTCTATTCGCTCCCGAAGTTCTTCCTGTGCACTGCTAAGTGCACCCAAAGCCTCTGCTAAGCCTGTTGGGATGTTCCGGTCGCTTTAGGAAGTTCATCCCACAAACTGCCCAATGTGTTTGACGTTGCTGCCACAGTCACGGGGTGTTCCAGTCGCTCCCGGAAGTTCATCCTATGCACTGCTGAACATTTCTGAGGCCTTTGCCCTGCCTGTGGGGATGTTTTGGTGCTGCCGGATGTTTTTCCCTCACACAGCCCAACGCACCTGCTGCACCTCCTAGGATATTCTGGTTGGTCCCGAAAGTTCATCATGTGTACTAACGAATGTGCCCGACACAGCTGGCGTGCCAACAAGATTGTTCTGGTCGCTCCTAGAAGTTCATCCCACACACTGCCTAATGCGCCCGATGCGTCTCATGTGCCTGCAGAGATGTTGCGGTCACTCATTGAAGTTCATCCTGCACACTATCGAACATTTCCGACGCCGCTGGCATGCCCACCGGGATGTTCTGGTTGCTCCCCGAAGTTCATCCTGTGCACTGCTGAATGTGCCCGAAACCTCTGTCAAGCCTGCACGAATATTCCTATCGCTCCTAGAAAATTGTCCTGCACACTGCCAAATGTGCCATACGCCCCTGCGGGAATGTTCTAGTCACTCCCGAAAGTTTGTTCTGTGCACTGCCTAATGTGGCACTCTGCCAAGCCTGCAGGGATTTTCTGTTCACTGCTGGAAGTTCATCATGTGTACTATCAAACGTGCTTGATACCTTTTTCGCGCCTGCGAGGATGTTCCAGTTGCTCTAGGAAGTTCATCCTGCACACTCTCGAACATCTCTGACATCGCTGCCGCGCTAGCAGGAATGTTCTAGTTGCACCTGGAAGTTCATCCCATGCACTGCTGAATGTGCTCAACTTCTTAGCTGTGCCTGTGAGGATGCTCCAGTCACTCCCTAAAGTTTGCCCTGAGCACTGCTGAACGCATCCGACACCTCTGCCGAGCTTGTGGCCATATTCCGGTCACTACTAGAAGTTTATCCTGTTCACTACCAAATTGTTGAGGACCTTAGGAGGAAAAGGGAGCATGAGCGAATGCGCACAAGGTGGCAAGTAGCAAGAGAGGCAGAAACACGCCATAATGTGAAGGCAACAAGCCTGCACATTGCAAGCAATGAAGCACGGCCAGGTTCTGACTCAGTCCTAATTGATTGCGAAAATCCAAGCTAAGAAGAAAACCATCATTGGCAGGACACGCATGAAGCAATCTGAGCAGGAGAAAGAGATAGACGGCATGAAGAACTCCAGCGGCAATAGGACGACATAACAAGTTTGACTTCAACAAGATGTTCACGTCAAGGAGAAGTCATGGAATGGAAGTTCTAATCCAAGAAGGAAATGGCAAGAAGAAGTTGAACAGTTATAGGAGAGGAGATAAGATAAGGATAGAAAGACTTAGTCAAAGTAGGAATTCTAGTCTAAGTAGGAATTCAAGAAAGACCAAGAATCCTAGTAGGATTAGAAAACAATAGGATAAGGTTTATCTTGATAATGTTTTAGTTGACTTAGAAAAACATAACCTAAGTGGATAAGGAACCTAAGTAGTAGTTGAATTAGGATAAAGTTGTCTTAGGACTATAAATATAGCCCATTATTTATGAGGACATATGCTCCAAATTTGTTTTCTTTTCATTCATTAATGAAGAATCAAGGTAGCATTCTTGCTTCCATTCTTGTTTATATTTCGGTTATCTTTTAAGAGTTGTCTTGAGATAACTTGGGCTTATGATAAGGTGAAGAGTTGTGTTCCTTGCTTAAGAGCTTAGGTTAAAACTAAGAGTTGTCTTCTTCAACCAAAGCAAGTTGTGATAGGTTTAAGAGCTGTCTTGCCTATCAAACATATCCTTTTAAACGTTAGTTAACCTAAAGGATAGCTTAGGGGACATAAATATAAGAAAACAACTCAAGAATCAGCAAATTAGGAAGGTTTTAGTAGGCGTGCTAAGGTGTATAAAAGTTGAGGAAAAAAATCGGGACCCCAGCACAAATTCCCCAGACGCCTCTACCATCCCTGCTAGGATGTTCCAGTCACTCCGAAAAGTTTGTCTTGCGCCCCGCAGAATGTGCCTGATGCCTTTGCCACACATTCGGGGATGTTCCTGTTGATGCCCGGAGTTCATCCTGCACACTGCCAAACACGCCCGACCGATGCTACGCCGAGGAGGTTGCTACTAGAAGTTCATCCCACACACTTCTGAACACGCCTGAGACCTCTGCTGCACCCGCAGGGATGTTTCGGTCACCCTTGGATATCCATCCCGCACACTGCCGAATGCACCCGACACCTTTCCTGCACCCACAGGGATGTTTCGGTCAACCCTGGATATTAATCCCATGCACGACCCCTCTTCCAACCTAGCAGGGATGGTTCAGTCTACCCTAAATGTTCTTCCCCTAGACTGCCAAATGTATCCGACGATGCTGTCAGGCCTGCGAGGTTGTTCCTGTCACCTGCGGAAGTTCGTCCCGAGCAATGCCAAATGCATCCACTGCTTCAGCCGCACTCGAGGGGATCTTACAGTCTCTCCTTAAAGTTCATACCAAGCACTGTCAAACACGTTCAACGCCTTTGCCGAGTCTGCAGGGATTTTCCCATCGCTTTTGGAAGTTTGTCCCGAGTAGTGCAAAACGTATCCCATGCCTCTACCGTGCCCATACGGACGTTTCAAGAACACCTAGAAGTTCATCCAGCACACTGCTGAACATGCCAGATGCCTCAGTGCAGCCGCGGGGATGTTCCGGTCTCTTCTGGAAGTCCATACCACGGACTGCCTAACAAGGCAGAAGCCTCCATAGTGCTCGTGGGGACGTTCCAATCAGTCCCGGTGGTTATTCCCGTGCAATGCCAAACATGTCCGATGGTGCTGCCGTGCCTACGGTAATGATCCGGTCGCTTCATCCTGTTCACTACAGCACAAATCTGATGCCTCTACCACTCCCATGGAGATATTCCGTTCACTCCTAGAAGTTCATCCTAAGCACTGACAAACTTGCGCGATGTCCCTGCCATGCCCATGGGGATGTTTCAGTCACTTTTGAATGTTCGTCCCACACACTACCGAACGTGCCTAATGCCTATGCCATGCCCACGAGGATGTTCCAGTCACTCTTGGAATTTCGTCTCGAGTGATGCTGAACGAGTCTGATGCCTCTCCCAAGCTCGTGGGGATTTTCTGATTGCTTTGAAAATTTCATCCCGCGCAATGCCAAATGCGTATGACAGCTTTGTTGTGCCCGTCGATATGTTCTGATCATTTCTGGAATTTTGTCCTACACACTGCCGAGTTGTTGAGGGCCTTACGAGGCAAAGGGAGTGTGAGCGAATGTGCGTAAGGCGACAAGAAGCAAGAGAGGCAGAAACAAGCCAGAATGTGCACGCAACAAGCCTGCACGCAGCATGCAATGAAGCACTGCCAAGTTCTGACTCAGTCCTAATTGATTGTGAAAATCCAAGCCAAGAAGAACACCAGCATTACCAGGACACACATGAAGTAATCTGAGTAGGAGAAGGACATGGACGACATGAAGAACTTCAGCAACAGCAAGATGTCATGGCAGGTTTGACTTCACCAAGATGTTCACCTCAAGACCAAGTCAACTAAGTCTTGAAATGAAAGGACATGCCATATGGAAGTCCTAATCCTATAAGGAAATGGCAAGAAGAAGTTCAGCAGCTGTAGGAGAGGAGATAAGATAAGGACAAAAGGACTTAGTCAAAGTAGGAATTCTAGTCAAGTAGGAATTCAAGAAAGACCAAGAATTCTAACAGGATTAGGAAACAGTGGGATACGATCTATCTTGATAATGTTTTAGTTGACTTAGAAAACCTTGTTCACTTAGGAAAACATATCTTAAGTGGATAAGGAACCTAAGTACTAGTTGAATTAGGATAAGACTGTCAAACACTATAAATACAGCCCATTATTTGTGAGCAGAGGGATATGCCCCAAATTTTGTGTATTTCTCATTCATTAATCAAGAATCAAGGTTAGCATTCTTGCTTCCATTCTTGTTTATATTTTGGGCTTAACACAAGGTGAAGAATTGTCTTCCTTGCTTAAGAGCTTAGGTTGAAGTCAAGAGTTGTCTT
This sequence comes from Xylocarpus granatum, assembly GCA_019650275.1. Lineage (NCBI taxonomy): Eukaryota > Viridiplantae > Streptophyta > Magnoliopsida > Sapindales > Meliaceae > Xylocarpus > Xylocarpus granatum. Next base: position 117,494 of record BNST01000250.1, read on the forward strand.
CTTCAACCAAGGCATGTTGAGATAGGTTTAAGAGTTGTCTTGCCTATCTAACATATCCTTCATATATTAGTTAATCATAAAGGATAGCTTAGGGGACATAAATCTAAGAAAAGAACTCAAGAATCAAATGGGACAACAAGTTAAGAAGATTATTAGTAGGCATACTAACCCCTAAGGTGTATAAAAGTTGGGAAAAAAATCAGGACCCCAACAAATTGGTGCTCTTGTTGAGGGGTCAGCACAATCACTAGTGAGAGGTACCACGATCACCTCAACAAATTAGCACTATAGTTGAGACATCAGCACAAACACCAATCAATTGCAAGGCATCACGATTACCATGTCATCTAGGCAGCATTCACCCGCACCAGAGGAACAGATTAGGGAAGACTTCTCAGTCACCAACCGCGGAAGAATCCTTGCCTTGAGAGGAACCAGAATGTGATCAATGACCAGGTAGGTGATATCAAACACCAACTATAATCTATCATTCATTCTCTTGAACAATTAAAAAGAGATACACCCCGAGTAGCTGAAAACAAGTCCAAATCGAGCAAGGCAAAAACATCCACCTACAACAAACGTCTGGGAGGCTTCAATTAAAAATCACACAGCAGTAAGTGCATGAGGAAGATTCTGACCAAGAATAGCTTCTCTCTCAAGGAAAGGGGAAAAGGCACATGAGTTTAGGATGTAGAAGTGAGACTTCACCAAACGAACAGCCATCCCATCATCACTATAATGAGCATAACAACAATGAGGAAGTGATGACAGAAGGCCCACATCATGGCAACCAAGAAGGGTGTGGAATCACCCTGAGGTAGAACCATGGCTCACCACAAGGAGGGAGGATTGTCACTATGACAGCCTCAACCATTACACACGGCCTAAGGTAAAAATCTTTAAGGCTGAATTTTACTTTGAGAAATAATGTATTAAAAGAGGTGAAAGGGTTGATTTTGCATCCTATCACCTATTTAGGAGAGCCAACCAATGGTGGAATTGGCTTAAGGCCGCCTATGCCCGAGAAGGGAGAAGGATAGGCTGCACAAGGTTCATGCAATAGCTAGTGAACAGATTTGGCCCATCTAGCATGACAAACTAAGAGGGTCAGCTTGCCAAGATTAGGCAAGAGGGATCTTTAGAAAGTTACCTTAAAGAATTAGAGAGGCTGACCGAATTAGTAGGATATTGGCAAGATAGTGCACTAATTGCACTTTCTTAGATGGAAATGAAGTTGCTGCCATACAAGAAGGATTAATCCTTATTGACAAAGGACATTCATGGCAAGGAGAATTCCAGCAGCAGCAGGAAATGTCACAAGGCAAGGAGTTTGAGATCAAATAGGGTTCTACAAGCAAGATTTTAAGTAGGATTAGGAAACCAATATATTAGGTTTATCCTCATAGGATTCTAGATGACTTAGTAGTCCTTAATTACTTAAGAATCCTTGTCATAGATGAATTAGGCGTTTTAGTATAAGTTAAACATGAAAAGACTATCATCACTGTAAATATAACATTATTGCTTGTAATTGGGGAGTCTTATGAATGAGCAAAATTTTGCTGAGTTGCATCCAAATTCTTATCTAAACAAATTCTTTGTTTAGTGGTGAATTATTTATCGATTCTTATCACTCTTCCTTCTTTCTATCTTAGAGTGTGGCGAATCAGCCTAGTAATCTTGTTTGTGGCAATTTGATCTTATCAAACTTGATTAACTAGTTTTAATTTCTTTATTTTGATTCTTGATATTGATTAAAACTTTATTTCCTCTTCCTAAACTTTTCATAAGCTATCCCTATCACATTCCTACTTCAAATTCGTACATAACCCTTCAACTTCCTTAAAACACCTCTACATATCCAATAACTTACTCCAATTACAAATTTTCATTCACTCAACAACTATACCATATCCCAGTGCCTCTTTCCATCCACAAAACCCTAAAAGAAAATATACCCATTAGATCTTGATTCACCATTGAAGATCCTTGAGGCATATCACAAACTCTCTCACTCAGTGCATTCGATTGGCAAGACTCATCAATGATGGGAGAAGCATCACCTGAAGCACAACCAAGGTCATCAAACCCTCAGACAAATTAGGTAAGGCATCCTCATCAAGTAAGACAGCACCCTCAAAAATAAAAGACCCTCTCAAACTATCCACTGAAGAAATCAACAGGAGAATTGAAAGAGGCCTATGTTTTAGGTGCAATGATAAGTGGCAAGTTAGCCACTAGTGCAACAAAGGGCTGTTCAACATCATTGAAGTGGTAAGTGATGAAGAACACTAGGAAAATAGTGAGGAAGAACAAGAAACCCACATGGACAGCGAGGAGGAAGCAGAGGCAGAATACTTCCCTGATCATGCGAAAGAAGGTGAAATCAACTTACATGCAATGCCATGGTAATCCTCGATCATCATTATTTCACCTTACTGCCTTACTGCCATAATGTGTTGAGGGTGGCAGCCTTTGTGGCTCTCCTAAGACATCTCTGAACTGCTCCAGTAGGTTCCTTACTGCCGATGGTATGTCTTCGTGCTTGTTCTGCCCTTCATGATATTCGGCTGTGTTTTCCTCCTTTGTGGCCAAGAGAACCGCAAAACATTGTGCCCTTTTTCTGTATTGTTGTTCAAGGGTACTTACCTCACAATGATGTGCTGCATTAGTGGTGGATGCCTTCCACGTGTATTTCTTTGCCTTCCATTGGAAGTGCATGGCCATGGATTTGTAGTCGAATATTATCTTGCCTATGGTTATAGGCCAAGCGTTGCCCAAAACCACATCAAGGCCTACCAAGGCTAACACATGCAGTTTTGCCTCTATCTTGACTCCTTGAATCTGCATTGCCACTGCTTGGATAACTGTGCGCACTTGAGCTTCTATCCACTTGCCACTCTTACCTCAAAGGGTGCAATCCTTTTCGGACATAGCTGGAGTGTTTTGACCAGTTTTGTGTTGAAGAAGTTATAGGTGGCTCCACTATCAATCAACACCAAAATATTCTTGTCATTTATGGTTGCAAACAACCTCATTGCAGTAGGCTTGGTGGTTGCCCCTAGTGCATGCAAGTTGATTTCACCTTGTTCCGCATGATCCGGGGAGTGTACTACCTCGGCTTCCTCCTTGCAATCCATGCGACTTTGGGTGTTTGTGCTGGTAATGGGGTTGCTGTCCAGAACACCTGACCTTTTGTATGGAATGTCTAGATCTTCAGTGTTCATGTTGCTACCCAAATAATCCTTATTCTATCCAGGTAATTAAGGGTCTAAAACAGGGGCAGATGATGGCATTTGATCAATATTTGTGCCTTGTAAAACTTGGTGCATGCTATGCATATTTTCTGCTGTAGTTTGAACAATGAATGGTCTAAAGTCTGTTCTCTTGCAACTTGTAATGCTGTCTGTGAAAGATCAGTAAGTCCTTCAATCTAGACAGGAATATGATTAAGAACTTTGTCTGCTATCCAGTTTTAGCCAAAAAGGCAGATTAGTCCTACATAGTCCTCGTTGGAGTATTTTCTAATGGATAATTTGTAGATGCATTGGAATGTTCTTGCAATGCATTCGAAGGTCTATTTAATCCTGTATCCAATTCAATTTGTTGTCTCTCCATTCTGGTCAGTTCCAATGAAGATGTAGACCGCAGTCCAGTGGAAACTATTGGAGCTCTTCTTAATCATTGTCTTACAACAAGTCAGGTTCTGGAATGCTTGTGTCCTTAACATTCCCATCACTTGAACGTGCATATGCCTTTCACTTGTTTTCTAGATTGGCATCTCAAGAGGCAGAGATAAGTATTCCAAGTTCTAAACTAGTGCAGCACTCTCCAGATTTGATAAAGGAAAGACTTGGTTCCCATCAAACTTGGAGCAAATATTTGTGATGCTGGATGGGTTAAATCTGTCCATCAATTCTTGTGCGAACCTTGTCCAACCAATCCTTTTACCTTCTCTGCCTAGGTGTCCTTAAGCTGATGCCACCATTGATTGGCCCTCCCACACAGGTGATAGGATGCAAAATCAACCCTCTCACCCTTCTCAACACCTTGTTTCTCAAAGTAGAATTCAACTTTGGAGATCCATTCGGTTGGATCTCCTTTCTCAAAGGTAGGGAATTGGATTTTTACCTTTGGTTGGGTGTAGTGGTTGGGGCTATCATAGTGCTGTTGGAGTTCTTCTTGATGCGATCATCCTTCTTTTGCTGGAACTCCTGTTGGTGTGAATGTCCTTCATTAATTAGGATTAAGTCAAATACTGGCCAGGCCTCACTGCTGGGTTGCACACCTACTATTGCCATGCTTGTTGTGCACATTTTCTGGCTCATGCTCTCTTTTGCCACCCCATTTTCTAGCCATTGCCTTTCCTGCATAATTAGGTTCTCAACACGAACATTTCTGACGCTGCTGCTGCGCCCGTGGGGATATTTTGGTCACTCCTGGAACTTTGTCCCATGCAATGTTCAATGTGCCCAAAGTTTTGCCATGCCCAAGTAGATGTTGTGGTTGCTCTAAGAAGTTCATCCCGCGCACAGCTGTACACACCCGATGCCTCTACTGCACTCGCAGGATGTTCCAGTAACTCTTGGAAGTTTGCACCACACACTACCGAACTGTTGAGGACCTTAGGAGGCAAAGGGAGCATGAGAGAATGCGTGCAAGATGCCAGATAGAAAGAGAAGCAGCAACAGGCCAGCAAGTGCACACAACAAGCCTGCACGCAGCAAGCAGCGAAGCACGACTAGGTTCTGACTCAGTCTTAAGTGATTGCGGAAAGCCAAGCCAAGAAGAAGACCATCATTGGCAGGACATGCATGAAGCAATCCGAGCAGGAGAAGGAAAGTGACAATGTGAAGAACTCCAACAGCAGCAAGACGTCTTGGCAGGTTTACTTCAACAAGGGGACCACGCCAAAGAGAAGTCTTGGAGAGGAAGATCGCCACAGCAGAAGTCTAATCGAAGAAGAAGTCAGCAGCTGTAAGAGAGAAGGTAAGATAAGGACAGAAGGACTTAGTCAAAATAGGAATTCTAGTCTTAGTTAGAATTCAAAAAAGATCAAGAATCCTTGTAGGATTAGGAAACAATGGGGTAAGGTCTATCATGATAATATTTTAGATGACTTACAAAAGCTTGTTGACTTAGGAAAACATATCCTAAATGGATAAGGAACCTAAGTACTAGTTGAACTAGGATAAGGGTGTCTTAGAGCTATAAATACAGCCCATTATTTGTAAGGAGGATATATGCTCCAAATTTTGTTATTTTCTTATTCAATAATCAAGAATCAAGGTTAGCATTCTTGCTTACTTTCGTGTTTATATTTTTGATTATCTTTTAAGAGTTTCCTTGAGATAACATGGGCTTAAGACAAGGTTAAGAGTTGTCTACCTTGCTTAAGAGCTTAGGTTGAAGTCAAGAGTTGTCTTCTTCAACCAAGGCAAGTTGTGATAGGTTTAATAGTTGTCTTGCCTATTCAACATATCCTTATATATAGTAGTTAACCCAAAGGATAACTTAGGGGATGTAAATATAAGAAAAGAACTCAAGAATAAAATGGGACAGCAAGTTAGGAAGGATTCCAATAGGTGTGCTGACGCCTAAGGTGTAGAAAGTTGGGGAAAAAAATTGGGACCTCAACAAATTGGTGCTTTTGTTAAGAAATCAGCACAACCACCAATTAAGAAGAAGCACAATCGTCTTAACAGATTAGGGCTCTAGTTAAGACATTAGCACAGACACTCGTCAATTGCAGGGCATCAAGGTTACCATGACCTTTTGGCAGCATTCACCCGCACCACAGAAACAGTTCGGGGAAGATTTCTCAGCCACTAACCACGAAAGAATCCTTGCCTTAGAGAGGAACCAGAATGCTATCAATGACTAGGTAGGTGATATCAAATGCCAACTATCATCCATCATTCATTCTCTTGAACAGTTAAAAAGAGATACACCCCCAGTGGCCGAAAAACAAGTCTGAACCGATCCAGGCAGAAACAGACACTTACCACAAATGTGTAAGAGGCTTCAATCCGAAATCACATGGCACCAAGTGCATGAGGAAGATTTTGACCAGGAGCAGCTTCCCTCTCAAGAAAGGCGGAAAAGGCACACAAGTTTGGGAACCTGGAGGGAGACTTCACCAAATGAACACGTGGGTATAATCTTGGTTGCCATGATAAGGGCCTTCTGTACAGCACTTCCTCATCATCGCTATAATCATTATAGTGATCATGGCACACCACAAGGAGGGAGGATTGGCACTACAACAGCCCAAGCCATTACACAAGGCCTATGGTAAAAGTCGAACTCCCAACCATTGAGAAGGGAGATCCAACTCGAATGGATCTCCAAGGTTGAATTTTACTTTGAGAAACAAGGTGTAAAGAGGGGTGAAAGGGTTGATTTTGCATCCTATCACCTATGTGGGAGGGCCAATCAACGGTGGTGCTAGCTTCAGGCCACCTATGGTCGAGAAGGTAGAAGGATTGGCTGGACAAGGTTCACACAAGAATTGATGGACAGATTCAGCCCCTCCAGCATCACCAATATTTGCTCCGAGTTTGATGGGAATCAAGTCTTTCCTTCATCAAATTCTAAGAGTGCTACACCATGTTAAGAACTTGGAATACTCATCTCTAGCTTCTGAGATGCCAATATGGAGAACAATTGAAGACATTTCATCACCAACAATTTCAGTTGATGACAGCAGAGGAAAAAAATTGCACATAGAAGATGCATATGCACGTCCAAGTGAAGGCAACACTAAGGACACAAGTGCTCCAGGACAATACTTGGTGTATTTGAATGCCAAGATAAAGGTACAGATGTCTTGTAAAGAGTCAAACAATGCATTTGCCAAATGTCCTGATTCATCTATTCTTGTTTTTGCTACTACTACTACATTTTCTTTAGCACTACCAAAGTGGAAGAACAGCAAATTAAAGTGGATGCAGAATTAGATGGATTTTCATATGGATTACAAATACATGCTTCTACAAATTATCCACCAGAAAATATTCCAACAAGGACTGTGCAGGACCAATCTGCCTTGTTGGCTAAACCTGGATCAGAAGACAAAGTTCCTAATCATATTCCTATCCAAATTGAAGGACTTGCTGATCTTTCATGGACAGCTTCACAAGCTGCAAGAGATCAGACCTTTAGACCATTCATTGTTCAAACTGCAGCGAAAAATATGCATAGCATGCAGCAAGTTTCGCAAGGCACAAATATTGATCAAATGCCATCATCTGCACCTTTTTTATACCCTCAATTCCCATGGATAGAATGAGGATTATTTAGGTTGCAGCTTGAACACTAAAGATCCAGACATTCCATGCAACAGGTCAGGTGTTTTGGACAGCAACGCCATTGCCAGCACAAACGCCCAAAGTTGTATTGACAGCTGGAAGGTTGAATCTGTCAATTAATTCTTGTGTGAACCTTGTCCAGCCAATCCTTCTACCTTCTTTGCCATAGGTAACCTTAAGCCAACACCACCATTAATTGGCCCTCTTACATAGGTGATAGGATGCAAAATCAACCCTTTCACCCCTCTCTGCACCTTGTTTTTCAAAGTAGAATTCAGCTTTGGAGATTCATTCGGTTGGATCTCCTTTCTCAAAGGTTGGAAATTTGATTTTTACCTTAGGCTTGGTGTACTGGCTAGGGCTGTCATAGTGGGACTAACAAGGACCTTCACCACTATGACAGCCCAAATCACTACACCTAACCAAAGGTAAAAATTGAATTCCCTACCTTTGAGAAAGCAGATCCAATCGAATGGATCTCTAAAGCTGAATTCTACTTTGAAAAACAAGGTGTAGAGAGGGGTGAAAGGGTTGATTTTGCATCTTATCACCTATGTGGGAGGGCCAATCAATGGTGGTGTTGGCTTAAGGCTACCTACGGCAGAGAAGGTAGAAGGATTGGCTGGACAAGTTTCACACAAGAATTAATGGACAGATTCGGCCCATCCAGCATCACAAATATTTGCTCCGAGTTTGATGGGAACCAAGTCTTTCCTTCATCAAATCCGGAGACTGTGCACCAGTTCAGAACTTGGAATACTCATCTCTGCCTCCTGAGATGCCAATCTGGAGAACAAGTGAAGACGTTTCATCACCAGCAATTTTAGTTGATGACAGTGGAGGAAAAAAATTGCACACAGAAGATGCGTATGCACATCCAAGTGATGGTAATGCTAAGGACACAAGCGTTCCAGGACAGGACTTGGTGTGTATAAATGCCAAGATAAAGATACAGATGTCTTGTGAAGAGTTGAACAATGCATCTGCCAAATGTCCTAATTCATCTGTTCATGTTCATGCTACTACTTCTACATCTCTACCATATCAGTTGCAGAACAATGACTTAAGAGCTCCAATAGTTTCCACTGGACTGCCATCTACATCTTCATTAGAACTGACCAGGATGGAGAGACAGCAAATTGATTTGGATGCAGGATTAAATAGGTCTTTTGAATGGATGGCAAGAACATTCCAATGCTTCTACAAATTATCCACCAGAAAATACTCCAACAAGGACTATGCAGGACCAATCTGCCTTGTTGCTAAACTTGGATCAGAAGACAAAGTTTGCTAATCATAATTCTGTCCAGATTGAAGGACTTGCTGATCTTTCACGGACAGATTCACAAGCTGCAAGAAATCAGACCTTTAGACAATTCAATGTGCAAACTGCAGTGGAAAATATGCTTAGCATGCAACAAGCTTTACAGTGCACAAATATGGATCAAATGCCATCATCTGCATCTATTTTAGATTTTCAATTCCCTAGACAGAATGATGATTATCTGTGTTACAGCTTGAACATTGAAGATCTAGACATTCCATGCAATGCTAAGGATTTCTCTAGCAGTCAAAAAATTAGAAAAGGGGATCTAGTAGTGATGCAGGAAGTTCAAGAAAGCAGCATGGACAGCAATGAGGAAGTAGAGGCAGTACACTCCCTAGATCATGCGGAACAAGGCGAAATCAACTTGCATGCAGTAGAGGCAACCACCAAGTCTACTGCAACAAGGCTGTTCGCAATCATAAACGACAAGAATATTTTGATTGATTGATAGTAGAGCCACCCATAACTTCATCAACACAAAACAGGCCAAAACACTCTATCTATGTCCGAATAGGATTGCACCCTTTGAGGTAAGAGTGGCAAGCAGACAAAAGCTTAAGTGCATGCAAGTTATCAAGGTAGCAGCAATGTAGATTCAAGGAGTCAAAATAGAAGTAAAACTGCATGTGTTATCCTTGGCAGGTCTTGATGTGGCTTTAGGCAATGCTTGGTCTAAAACCATAGGCAAGATAATGTTTGACTACGAATCCATGGCCATGCACTTCCAATGGAAGGGAAGGAACTGCACGTGGGAGGCATCTACCACTAATGCAGCACATCATTGTGAGGTAAGTACCCTTGAACGACTATACAAAAAAAGGGCACAATGTTTTACGGTTCTCTTGGCCACAAAGGTGTCTTACGAGTAAGGAACCTACTGGAGCAATTTGGAGATGTCTTAGGAGAGCCACAAGGACTACCACCCTCAAGACATTATGACCATTCCAACCCATTAATCAGTGAAACCAAGGTGATTAATGTAGTACCTTACAGGTATGCACACTTTCAAAAGAACGAGATCGAAAGACAAGTGGAAGAGATGCTACAGCAAGGTATTATCTGACCTAGCACTTCCCCTTTTTCTTCTCCCATTCTACTTATTAGAAAGAAAGACAGAACTTGGAGGTTTTGCACGGATTACTGGGCACTCAACCAAGCAATTGTCAAGGATCATTTTTGAATCCCAACAATTAATGATATGTTGGATGAGTTACATGGAATGAAGTTGTTTACCAAGCTAGATCTAGGCCAGATATCATCAAATACGCATGAAAGAAGAGCATGTTCAAGAGACAGCATTTCAGACTCATAGTGGACACTACGAGTACCTAGACATGCCTTTCGGACTATGAAACACACCCTTCACCTTTCAAGCAGCCATGAACAACATCTTCAAACACTATTTGTGCAGGGTTGTATTAGTTTTCTTTGATAACATTTTGGTCTATTCTAGGAACCATGATGATCACATAGAACACTTAGCAAAAGTGCTAGAGGTGTTAAGAAGAAATCGCCTCATTATTAAGCCATCCAAGTGCACGTTCATGCAAGAGGAACTTGAATACCTTGGTCACATCATATCCAAAGACGGAGTGAAAGGTTGGCCAACAAAAAATAGGATCCATGCAAACATGGCCAACTCCTAAGAATGTCATAGAACTTAGAGGATTTCTAGGTTTGACAGGCTATTATAGCCAATTTGTTTGTAAATACGGCGCCATAGCAAAACTCTTACAGACTTGCTGAAGAAGGACGGATTCCTATGGGATAGAGAAGAGTGAAGATGCATTCAAGTTGTTGAAGCAAGCTATGTGTGAGACCCCAGTGTTAGCACTACCCAACTTCAACCAAACCTTTGAGCTTCACACTAACGCATGTCAAGATGGAATAGGTGCTGTCCTAAGTCAAGCTGAAAGACCTATTGCATACATGAGAAGAGTCTTTAGGGCCCATGAAAAGGAATGGTCAGTATACACCAAGGAGATGTTGGTCATCATCCATGCAGTCAAGGTATGGTGACCTTACCTTCTTGGGAGGAAATTCCTGATCATTATAGATCAACAACCCTTGAGAAGCCTCATGGAGTAGAAAATTACCACACCAGAGCAGCAAAACGTTCCTTGTCAAGTTGCTGGGATATGAGTATGAAATAATATACAAACCAGGCAAGGAAAACAAGGTGGCAGACGCATTGTCCAGAAGCAATGAGGTCAAGCGTTGTGGACAGCATGTGAGCCTAATGATGCATGCCTCACTGCCATTAGCAGAGCAGAGTGGAATGTATGGACAGAAATCAAGGAGGCAATAGAAATTGACTCTCAAAGCCAAGAGCTCATGGAGAAGATCAAGAATTTTGACCCTAAGGCTAGTAAATTCACCCTAAAGAATGGATATATTTGGCATAACCAGCAGTGTATGTACCAAACAGGAGAAAGATATAGACGGCATGAAGAACTCTAGCAGCAGCAGGGCATCATGGCATGTTTGACTTCAGCAAGATGTTCACGTCAAGGAGGAGTCTTGGAATGGAAAGGACATGCCATAAGGGAAGTTCTAATCTTTGACGGAAATGGAAAGAAGAAGTTCAGCCGTTGTAGGAGAGGAGATAAGAGAAGGACAAAAAGACTTAGTCAAAGTAGGAATTCTAGTCTAAGTAGAAATTCAAGAAAAACCAAGAATCCTAGTAGGATTAGGAAATAGTGGCATAAGGTCTATCTTGATAATGTTTTAGTTGACTTTTGACTTAGGAAAATATATCCTAAGTGGATAAGGAATCTAAGTACTAGTTAAATTAGGATAAGGCTATCTAATATTATAAATACAGCCCATTATTTGTGAGGAGGAGATATGCTCCAAATTTTGTATATTTCTCATTCATTAATCAAGAATCAAGGTTAGCATTCTTGTTTATATTTTAGTTATCTTTTAAGAGTTGTCTTGAGATAACTTGGGCTTAAGTCAAGGTGAAGAGTTGTCTTCCTTGCTTAAGATCTTAGGTTGAAGTTAAGAGTTGTCTTCTTCAACTAAGCCAACATGCACGAAGTCTCTTCCATGCCCACGGGGATGTTCCAGTAGCTCCCGGAAGTTCGTCCTGTAAACTGCCAAACATGCCGGGTGCCTCTCCCATGGCCGTGGGGATGTGATGGTCACTCAAGCAAGCTTGTCCATCGCACTGCCCAACACACCTGAAGCCTCTTCCATGCCCGTGGGGATGTTCTGGTCGCTCTCCGAAGTTCGTCCCACACACTATCCAATGCACCTGATGTCTCTACCACGCCCACAGGGATGTTCTTGTTGCTCAGGGAAGTTCATCGGGTGCACGGCCCAATGCACTAAATGCCACTGCTGTGCTCGCAGGGATGTTCTGGTCAGTCCTAAAAGTTCATCCCGCACACTGCTGAACATGTCTGATGGCAATGCCGCGCTTGTAGGGATGTTGCAGTCACTGAAGGAAGTTCGTCTGGTGCACTGTCCAACATGGTAAACTCTGCTGCCATGCCTGCAGGGATGTTTTGGTCACTCCCGAAAGTTCATACCACCCACTGCCGAAGTATTGGGATCCCGATTTTTTCCCCAACTTTTCTACACCTTAGGGGTCAGCACGCCTACAGGAATCCTTCCTAACTTGCTGTCCCTGTTTGATTCTTGAGTTCTTTTCTTATATTTACGTCCCCTAAGCTGTCCTTTGGGATTAACTAATATATATAAGGATATGTTGGATAGGCAAGACAACTCTTAAACCTATCACAACTTGCCTTGGTTGAAGAAGACAACTCTTAACTTCAACCTAAGCTCTTAAGCAAGGAAGACAACTCTTAACCTTTTCTTAAGCCCAAGTTATCTCAAGACAACTCTTAAAAGATAATCGAAAATATAAACAAGAATGTGAGCAAGAATGCTAACCTTTGATTCTTGATTATTGAATGAGAAATATACAAAATTCAGAGCATATCTTCTCCTCACAAATAATGGGCTGTATTTATAGTCCTAAGACAGCCTTATCCTAATTCAACTAGTACTTAGGTTCCTTATCCACTTAGGATATGTTTTCCTAAGTCAACAAGCTTTTCTAAGTCAACTAAAACCTTATCAAGATAGACCTTATCCAAATGTTTCCTAATTCTACTAGGATTCTTGGTCTTTCTTGATTTACTTACCTAGACTAGAATTCCTACCTTATCTTGTATTTTACAGCGGCTGGACTTCCTCTTGGCTTATCCTACTAGGACTCTCAATGCAAATCCTTCTGCCCTTAATGCTATAGTTGAGACATCAAGCCATCCAAGTGCACATTCATGCAAGAGGAGCTGAATACCTCGGTCACATCATATCCGAAGATGGAGTGAAGGTAGACCAACGAAAAATAGGAGCCATGCAAACATGGCCAACTCCTAAGAATGTCATAGAACTTAGAGAATTTCTAGGTTTAACAGGCTACTAACATTGATTTGTTTGCAAATACGGCGCCATAGCAAAACCATTAACGGATTTGCTGAAGAAGGACAGATTCCTATAGACAGAGAAGAGTGAAGACACATTCAAGTTGTTGAAGCAAGCTATGTATGAGACCCTAGTGTTAGCACTACCCGACTTCAACCAAACCATTATTTGTGAGAAGGGAGATATGCTCTAAATTTTGTATATTTTCATTCATTAATCAAGAATCAAGGTTAGCATTCTTGCTTCTCATTCTTGTTTATATTTCGGTTATCTTTTAAGAGTTGTCTTGAGATAACTTGGGCTTAAGACAAGGTTTGAAGAGTTGTCTTCTTCAACCAAGGCAAGTTGTGATAGGTTTAAGAGTTGTCTTGCCTATCCAACATATCCTTTATATATTAGTTAATCCCGAAGGACAGCTTAGGGGACTAAAATCAAGAAAAGAACTCAAGAATCAAATGGGACAGCAAGTTAGGAAGGTTTTTAGTAGGCGTGCTGACCCCTAAGGTGTAGAAAAGTTGGGGAAAAAAAATTGAGGACCCCAACAAATTGGTGCTTTCGTTGAGAGGTCAGCACAATCACCAGTTGAGAGATAGCACGATCATCCCAACAAATTAGTGCTATAGTTGAGACATTAGCACAGACACCAGTCAATTGCAAGGCATCATGGTTACCATGTCATCTAGGCAGCATTCACCTGCACCACAGGAACAGACCGGGGAAGACTTTCTCAGTCACCAACCATGGAAGAATCCTTGCCTTAGAGAGGAACCAGAATGCTGATCAATGACCAGGTAAGTGATATCAAACACCAACTATCATCCATCATTCATTCTCTTGAACAATTGAAGAGAGACACACCCTGAGTGGCTGGAAAACAAGTCCAAACAGAGCAGGCAGAAACAGCCACCTACCACAAACATCTAGGAGGCTGCAATCAGAAATCACACAGCACCAATGCATGAGGAAGATTCTGACCAGGAGCAGCTTCCCTCTCAAGAAAGGGGGAAAAGGCGCATGAGTTTGGGGTGCAGAAGGGATGTGCCACTGAATTTGCACCAGCCCATGACCCCTATGATGAGTACAGCGACGATGAGGTCTTGGATCGAAGGCCAGCAGCATGGCAGCCAAGGAGAATGCAGAGTCGTCATGAGGCAGAACTTTGGGGACAAATAGGAGAGAGGAATGGCAGCACTATGATAGCCCAAGCCATCTACACCAAGCCTAAGGTAAAAATCAAATTCCAACCTTTGTAGAAAGGAGATCCAACCAAATGGATCTCTAAGGCTGAGTTCTATTTTGAGAAACAAGGTGTGAGAGAGGTGAAAGGGTTGATTTTGCATCCTATCACCTGTGTGAGAAGGTAGAAGGATTGGCTGGACAAGGTTCACACAAGAATTGATGGACAGATTCGGCCCATCCAGCATCACAAATATTTGCTCCGAGTTTGATGGGAACCAAGTCTTTCCTTCATCAAATCCGAGAGAGTCTGCACCAGTTCAGAACTTGGAATACTCATCTCTGCCTCCTAAGATGCCAATATGAAGAACAAGTGAAGAGGTTTCATCACCAGCAATTTTAGTTGATGACAATAGAGGAAAAAAATTGCACATAGAAGATGCGTATGCATGTCCAAGTGATGGTAACGCTAAGGACACAAGCATTCCAGGATCTGACTTGCTGCAGAAACAATGACTTAAGAGCTCCAATAGTTTCCACTGGACTGCCATCTACATCTTCATTAGAACTGACCAGGATGGAGAGACAGCAAATTGAATTGGATGCAGGATTAAATAGGTCTTCGAATGGATTGCAAGAACATTCCAATGCTTCTACAAATTATCCACCAGAAAATACTCCAACAAGGACTGTGCAGGACCAATCTGCCTTGTTGGCTAAACCTGGATTAGAAGACAAAGTTCCTAATCATATTCCTGTCCAGATTGAAGGACTTGCTGATCTTTCACAGACAGATTCACAAGCTGCAAGAGATCAGACCTTTAGACCATTCATTGCTCAAACTGCAGCAGAAAATATGCATAGCATGCAGCAAGTTTTGCAAGGCACAAATATTGATCAAACGCCATCATCTGCACCTGTTTTAGACCCTCAATTCCCTGGACAGAATGAGGATTATTTGGGTTGCAGCTTGAACACTGAAGATCCAGACATTCCATGCAACAGGTCAGGTGTTCTGGACAGCAACCCCATTGCCAGCACAAACGCCCAAAGTCGCATGGATAGCAAGGAGGAAGCAGAGGCAGTACACTCTCCCTGATCATGCGGAAGAAGGCAAAATCAACTTGCATGCAGTAGGGGCAACCACCAAGCCTACTGCAATGAGGTTGTTCGCAACCATAAATGACAAGAATGTTTTGGTGTTGATTGATAGTGGAGCCACCCATAACTTCATCAACACAAAACTGGTCAAAACACTCTCAGCTATGTCCGAAAAGGATTGCACCCTTTGAGGTAAGAGTGGCAAGCGGACAGAAGCTCAAGTGCTCACAAGTGATCCAGGCAGTAGCAATGCAGATTCAAGGAGTCAAAATAGAGGCAGAACTGCATGTGTTAGCCTTGGCAGGCCTTGATGTGGTTTTAGGCAATGCTTGGCTTAAAACCATAGGCAAGATAATGTTCGACTACAAATCCATGGCCATGCACTTCCAATGGAAGGGAAGGGAACTGCACATGGGAGGCATCCACCACCAATGCAGCGCATCATTGTGAGGTAAGTACCCTTGAATGACTATACAAAAAAAGGGCACAATGTTTTGCGGTTCTCTTGGCCACAAAGGAGGAAAACACAGCCGAACATCATACACACGAAGACATACCAATAGGGAGTAAGGAACCTACTGGAGCAATTCGGAGATGTCTTAGGAGAGCCACAAGGACTACCACCCTCAAGACATTACGACCATGCCATCCCATTAATCGACGAAACCAAAGCGATTAATGTAGCACCTTACCGGTATGCACACTTCCAAAAGAACGAGATCGAAAGACAAGTGGAAGAGATGCTACAGCAAGGTATTATCTCGACCTAGCACTTCCCCTTTTTCTTCTCCCATTCTACTTGTTAGAAAGAAAGATGGAACTTGGAGGTTTTGCACCGATTATCAGGGCACTCAACCAAGCAACTGTCAAGGATCGTTTTTCGATCCCAACAATTGATGATATGCTGGACGAGTTACATGGAGCAAAGCTGTTCACCAAGCTGGATCTCAAGGCCGGATATCATCAAATACGCATGAAAGAAGAGGACGTGCAGAAGACAGCATTTCGGACTCATAGTGGACACTACGAGTACCTAGTCATGCCCTTCAGACTATGCAACGCACCCTCCACCTTTCAAGCAGCCATGAATGACATCTTCAAACCTTATTTGTGCAGGTTTGTCTTAGTCTTCTTTGATGACATTTTGGTCTATTCCAGGAACCATGATGATCACATAGAACACTTAGCAAAAGTGCTAGAAGTGTTAAGAAGAAATCATTTTGTCATCAAGCCATCCAAGTGCACATTCATGCAAGAGGAGCTTGAATACCTCGGTCACATCATATCTGAAGATGGAGTGAAGGTAGACCAACGGAAAATAGGAGCCATGCAAACATGGCCAACTCCTAAGAATGTCACAGAACTTAGAGGATTTCTAGGTTTAACAGGCTACTACCGCTGATTTGTTCGCAAATATGGTGCCATAGCAAAACCATTAATGGATTTGCTGAAGAAGGATGGATTCCTATGGACAGAGAAGAGTGAAGACACATTCAAGTTGTTGAAGCAAGCTATGTGTGAGACCCTAGTGTTAGCACTGCCCAACTTCAACCAAACCTTCGAGCTTCACACTGACGCATGTCAAGATGGAATAGGTGCTGTCCTGAGTCAAGCAGAAGACCTATTGCATACATGAGTAGAGTCTTAGGGCCCATGAAGAAGGAATGGTCAGTATACGCCAAGGAGATGTTAGCCATCATCCATGCAGTTAAGGTATAGAGATTGACCCTCAAATCCAAGAGCTCATGGAGAAGATCAAGAATTTCGACCCTAAGGTTAGTAAATTCAGCCTTAAGAATGGATATATTTGGCACAACCAGCAGGTGTATGTACCAAACATACCAGGACTAAGGGGGAAGATCTTGAAACACTTCCACAACTCATGGGAAGGAGGATATTACATGCGGACTAAGCTATTCTTTTGGTCTGGAAGGATTCAAGGCAGAAGTCAAGAAGAAAGACAACATTTGTGACTTTTACCGATGGATAAAACCAGAAGATGGCAAGACCAAGGGACTGCTACAACCTTTGCCATTACCTGTACAAGTTTGGGAAGACCATAATGACATCCAGAAGTATTTTTTCAACTTCCACCTTGAGGATTAGGTGAGCCTTCAAGAAAGAGGGATTGTTGAGAACCTAAGTATGCAGGAAATGCAATGGGTAGAAAATGAGGTAGCAAAGGAGAGCATGGGCCAAAAAATGTGTACGACAAGCATGGCAATTGCAAGTGTGCAGCCCAACAATGAAGCCCGACCAGTATTTGACTTAATCCTAATCAATGTGCCAACAGGAGTTCCAGCAGAAAAAGGATATTCGCATCAAGAAGAACTCTAACAGCAGTAGAACGTCCATGTCAAGAAGAGTTCCAGCAGTAAGAGGACATCTATGCCAAGCGAGTTCCAGCAGCAGCAGGACATTCATGCCAAGGAGAATTCCAGCAGTAGCAGGACATCTAGGCCAAGCGGAGTTCCAGCAACAACAGGACATCCATGCCAAGAAGAGTTCTATCAGCAGCAGGACACTCATGATGAGTTCCAGTAGCAATAGGATAGTCGCGACAAGAAGAATTCTAAGGGCAGAAGGATACGCATTCAGAGTCCTAGTCCTAGAAGGATTAGGCAAGAGGAAGTGCAGCCACTGTAAAATACAAGATAAGGTCAGAATTCTAGTCTAGGTAGAAATTCAAGAAAAGACCAAGAATCCTAGTAGAATTAGGAAACATTTGGATAAGGTCTATCTTGATAAGGTTTTAGTTGTCTTACAAAACCTTGTTGACTTAGGAAAACATATCCTATGTGGATAAAGAACCTAAGTACTAGTTAAACTAGGGATAAGGCTGTCTTAGGACTATAAATACAACCCATTATTTGTGAGCAGGATATATAGCTCCAAATTTTGTTATTTCTCATTCAATAATCAAGAATCAAAGTTAGCATTCTTGCTTACTTTCTTGTTTATATTTTCGATTATCTTTTAAGAGTTGTCTTGAGATAACTTGGGCTATAAGATAAAGTTAAGAGTTGTCTTCCTTGCTTAAGAGCTTAGGTTGAAGTCAAGAGTTGTCTTCTTCAACCAAGGCAAGTTGTGATAGGTTTAAGAGTTGTCTTGCCTATTCAACATATCCTTATATATATAGTTAACCCGAAGGACAGCTTAGGGGACGTAAATATAAGAAAAGAACTCATGAATCGAGACCCCAACAAATTAGTGCTTTCGTTGAGAGGTCAACACAATCACCAGTTCAGAAAGAGCACGATCATCCCAACAAATTAGTGCTATAGTTGAGACCTTAGCATAGACACCAGTCAATTGCAAGGCATCAGGGTTATCATGTCATCTAGGCAGCATTCACCCGCACACAAGAACAGACCAGGGAAGATTTCTCATTCACCAACTGCGAAAGAATCCTTGCCCTCGAGAGGAACCAAAATGCAATCAATAACCAGGTAGGTGATATCAAACACCAACTATCATCCATTATTCATTCTCTTGAACAATTAAAAAGAGATACAACCTGAGTGGCTAGAAAACAAGTCCAAACCTAGCAGGGCAGAAACAACCACCTACCACAAACATCTAGGAGGCTATAATCCAAAATGACATGGCACCAACTGCATGAAGAAGATTTTGACCAGGAGCAGCTTCCCTCTCAAGAAAGGGGAAAAGGTGCATGAGTTTGGAGCACAGAAGGGAGGTGCCACTGAATTTGCACCAACCCCATGAGCCCTATGATGAGTACAGCGACAATGAGGTCTTAGATCAAAGGCCAGCAGCATGGCAGCCAAGGAGAATGCGGAGTCGTCATGAGGTAGAACTTTGGCGGACAACTAGAAGAGAGGAATGGCAGCATTATGACAGCCCTTGCCACTACACTAAGCCTAAAGGAAGAATAGAATTCCCAGCCTTTGAGAAAGGAGATTCAACTGAATGGATCTCTAAGGCTGAGTTCTATTTTGAGAAATAAGGTCTTTAGAGAGGGGAAAGGGTTGATTTTGCATCCTATCACCTGTGTGAGAGGGCCAATCAATGGTGGCACCTGCGAGTATATTTCGGTTGTTCACGAAAGTTTGTCCTGTGCACTACCAAACGCACCTGATGCAGCTGCCGCACCTGTGGGGATGTTCCTCTCACTGTAGGATGTTCGTCACGCACACTGCCGAACGTGGACGACACCTTTGCTGAACCAATGCTGATGTTCTAGTTGCCCCAGAAGTTTGTCCTGCGCACTGCTGAATGCACCTGTGGGGATGTTCTGGTCGCACTTGAAGGTTCGACCTGAGATCGGCCATACTCATCCGATGCCTTTACCAAGCCTGCAGGGATTTTCTGGTTGCTCCTAGTAGTTCGTACAGCACACTGCCAAACGTACCTTATGCTACTGCTGCACTAACAGGATGTTCCAGTTGCTCCCAGAAGTTCGTCCCTTGCATGGCCGAATGAGGCCAACTTCACTGCTGCGCCTGGAAGGATGTTCCGGTCGCTCCCGGGAGTTCATCCCGTGAGCTGCTAAACATGTCTAACGCTGTTGCCGTGCCTGCATGGATGTTCTGGTCACTCCTAGATGTTTGTCCCACACACTGCCAAATGTGCCCAAAGCCTCTACCACCTACAGGGATGTTCCGGTTGCTCCCAGATGTTCGTGATGCACACTGTCGAATGTGTCTGACACGTCTGCTACACCAGTAGGGATGTTCTGGTTTCTCTCGGAAGATCATCCCACTCATTGCCAATGCATCCAAAACCTCTTCCATTCCTGTGAGGACATTCCTGTCACTCCCAAAAGTTCATCTCGAACACTACCCAATGCGCTAGAAGGCTCTGGCGCTCCAGCAGGGATATTACGATCACTCCCTGAAGTTTGTCTTGCACATTGCAGAGTGCGCCCAATGCCTCTGCCACACCCGCAGGGATGTTCCATTCACTCTCAGAAGCTCGTCACTCCAAGAAGCTTGTCCTGTGAAGTGCCCAATGCGCCTGAAGCCTCTGGAGCACCCACGGGGATGTTCCGATCGCTCCCAAAAGTTCATCTCGAGCACTGCCAATTGCATCCGATGCCTCTCTTGAACCTGCGGTGATTTTCTGGTAGCTCCCGGAAGTTCATCCCGCG
This sequence comes from Xylocarpus granatum, assembly GCA_019650275.1. Classification (NCBI taxonomy): domain Eukaryota; kingdom Viridiplantae; phylum Streptophyta; class Magnoliopsida; order Sapindales; family Meliaceae; genus Xylocarpus; species Xylocarpus granatum. The sequence continues at coordinate 137,961 of BNST01000250.1, forward strand.
TACTGCCGAACGTGTCCAATGCTACTGCCGTGCCCACGGGGATGTTCGGGTCACTCCTGGAAGTTCGTCAAACACACGTGACGCCTTTTTCGTGCCCACGGTAATGCTTTAGTCGCTCCAAGAAGTTCGTCCTGCACACTCCCAAAGATGCCCAACATTGCTGCCACACCCACGGGGATGTTCTGGCCCTCCTAGAAGTTCGTCTCGCGACTTCAAGTGAGCTTTATGCCTCTACTACGCTTGCGGAGATGTTCAGGTCGCTACCCAAATTTCGTTGTACGCATTACTGAATATGCCCAGTGCCTCTTTGCACCCACGGGAATGCTCCGATTGCTCCCGGAAATTCGTCCAGCGCACTGCTGAACACGCACAAAGCCTTTGCTGAGCCCCCAGGGATTTTGCGATTGCTCTCAGAAGTTCATCTTGTGCATTGCTGAATGAGACCCATGCTGCTGATGCGCCCACAGGGATGTTCCAGTCACTGTCAGAAGTTCATCCTGTGCACAGCCCAATGCGCCCAAAGCCTTTGCCGCGCCCACAGAGATGTTTCAGTCGCTCCCAGATGTTTGTCCCGCACACTGCCAAACATACCCGCCACTGCTGTCAAACTCATGGGGATGGACCAGTCGCTCCTGGAAGTTCATCTCACACAATGCTGATCGTGCCAGACACCTCTCCCACACCCGCGATGATGTTCTTGTTGCTCCCAGAAGCTCAACCCGCACATACCGAATGTGCGCGACACCTCTGTAGCACCCACAAGGATGTTCTGGTCACTCTTGGAAGTTTGTCCTGTACACTACCCAATGCCCCCGAAGGCTCTATTGTGCCCGTTGGGAAGTTTCGGTCACTTCTGGTAGTTCATCCCGTGCACTGTCCAACGTGACCAACACCTCTGCCACACCCAAAAGGATGTTTGAGTTGCATGCAGAAGTTTGTCCCATGCACTGCCAAATGTGTTTGATGTCGTTGCAATGCCTGTTGGAATGTTTTAGTCGCTCCCAGAAGTTCATCCCATACATTGCCAAATGTGCCCTACAGCTCTATCGTGCCTGCTGAGATGTTCCGATAGCTCTCGAAGCTCTAAAAAGTTCATCCCGAGTACTGCTGAATGTGTCTAACGCCTCTGCCAGCCCACTAGGACTTTTCGGTCGCTCCTAGAAGTACATACCATGCACGGCCGAATGCACCTAGCGCCTCTGCCATGCCCACAGGGATGTTCCGGTTGCTCCCACAAGTTTGTCCCATGCACTGCTGAACTGTTGGGGTCCCGATTTTTTTCCCAACTTTTATACACCTTAAGGGTCAGCACGCCTACTAAAAATCTACCTAACTTGTTGCCCCGTTTCATTTTTGACTTCTTTTCTTAGATTTATGTCCCCTAAGCTGTCCTCTGGGATTAACTAACATATAAAGAATATGTTGGATAGGCAAGACAACTATTAAACCTATCACAACTTGCCTTGGTTGAATAAAAACACTCTTGACTTTAACCTAAGCTCTTAAGCAAGGAAGACAACTCTTAACCTTGTCTTAAGTCCAAGTTATCTCAAGTCAACTCTTAAAAGATAACCAAAATATAAACAAGAATGGAAGCAAGAATGCTAACGTTGATTCTTGATTAATGAATGAGAAATCTACAAAATTCGGAGCATATCTGTCTACTCACAAATAATGAGCTATATTTATAGTATTAGACAACCTTATCCTAATTCAACTAGTACTTAGGTTCCTTATCCGCGTAGGATATGTTTTCCTAAGTTAAAAAGGTATTCTAAGTCGACTAAAATGTTATCAAGATAGACCTTATTCCACTGTTTCCTAATCCTACTAGGATTCTTGGTCTTTCTTGAATTCCTACTAAGACTAGAATCCCTACTTTGACTAAGTCTTTCTGTCCTTATCTTATCTCCTCTCCTATAGCTGCTAACCTTCATCTTGTCATTTCCTTCTTGGATTAGAACTTCCATTATGGCGTGTCCTTCCATTCCAAGACTCTTCCTTGACGTGTACATCTTGCTGAAGTCAAACTTGCCATGACATCTTGCTGCTGCTGGAGTGCTTCATGCTGTCAATTTTCTCTTGGCTCGACTTTCTGCAGTTAGTTAGAACTGAGTTAGAACTTGGCCATGCATCACTGCTTGCTGTGTGCAAGTTTGTTGTGCACACATTCTAGCTTGTTTCTGCTGCTCTTGCTGCTTGGCACCTTGCGTGCATTCGCTCACGCTCCCTTTGCCTCCTATGGTCCTTAACAATCCCCCTTTCTTGGAGACTCACCTTGTCTTCCCATGTTGCTTCATCCTTGGGCAAATGACTCCACCATATGAGTACTCTCCATGCTGGCCTTCTATTGTGCCCATAGCTTACTATGCGAAATCCTAGTGCTTTCTTTGGGTGGTGCCCCAGGTGATCTTCCCTAAAAACATCGGGCAGTCCCTCATTCACTTGTCTCACATATTCTATCTTTTTTTCTCAATAATGAAATGTGAATCACTGGATGTAATTTGGAGTTTAACGATATCCCTAGGCAATAAGCTACTGCTCCAATTCGTTCAACTACCTCATATGGTCCAAAGTACTTCCTAGTCAACTTTGCTATAGCTGGCTTTCCAGCCTTGATTTTGCTCCTAGGATGGATTTTAAGATAGACACAGTCACCTACCAAATATATCTGTTCTTAAGGGTGAATTTACCAACCTTAGGATCGAAATTCTTGATCTTCTCCGTGAGCTCTTGGCTTTGAGGGTCAATTTCTATTGCCTCCTTGATTTTTGTCCATACATTCCACTCCACTCCGCTGATGGTAGTGAGGCATGTGTCATTAGGCTCACATGTTGTCCACAATGCTTGACCTCCATTGCTTTTGGATAATGCATTTGCCACCTTGTTTTCCTTGCCAGGTTTGTAGATTATTTCATACTTGTATCCCAACAACTTAACAAGGACTTTTGCTGCTCTGGTGTGGTAATTTTCTGCTCTATGGGGCCTCTCAAGGGTTGTTGATCCGTAATGATCACAAATTTTCTCCCAAGAAGGTAAGGTCACCATACCTTGACTGCATGGATGATGCCCAACATCTCCTTGGCACATACTAACCATTCTTACTTCATGGGCCCTAAGACTCTACTCATGTATGCAATAGGTTTCCAGCTTGACTAAGGACAGCACCTATGCCATCTTGACATGCGTCAGTGTGAAGCTCAAAGGTTTGGTTGAAGTCAGGCAGTGCTAACACTGGGGTCTCACACATAGCTTGCTTCAACAACTTGAATGCGTCTTCACTCTTCTCTATCCATAGGAATCCATTCTTCTTCAGCAAGTCCGTTAATGGTTTTGCTATAATGCCGTATTTGGGAGCAAATAGGCGGTAGTAGCCTGTTAAACCTAGAAATGCTCTAAGTTCTATGACATTCTTAGGAGTTGGGCATGTTTGCATGGCTCCTATTTTCCGTTGGTCTACCTTCACTCCTTTTTCAGATATGATGTGACCGAGGTATTCAAGCTCCTCTTGCATGAATATGCACTTGGGTGGCTTGATGATGAAATGATTTCTTCTTAGCACTACTAGCACTTTTGCTAAGTGTTCTAGTGTCATCATGGTTCCTGGAATAGACCAAAATGTCATCAAAGAAAACTAAGACAAACCTGCGCAAATAAGGTTTAAAGATGTCATTCATGGCTGCTTGAAAGGTGGAGGGGATTGCACAGTCCGAAGGGCATGACTAGGTACTCGTAGTGTCCACTATGAGTCCGAAATGTTGTCTTCTACACGTCTTCTTCTTTCATGCATATTTGATTATATCCCGCCTTGAGATCCAACTTGGTGAATAGCTTTGCTCCATGTAACTCGTCCAGAATATCATCAATTATTGGGATCGAAAAACGATCCTTGACAGTTGCTTGGTTGAGTGCCTTATCATTGGTGCAAAACCTCCAAGTTTCATATTTCTTTCTAACAAGTAGAACGGGAGAAGAAAAAGGTAAAGTGCTTGGTCAGATAATACCTTGTTGTAGCATCTCTTCCACTTATCTTTCGATCTCGTTCTTTTAGAAGTGTACATACCGGTAAGGTGCTACATTACTCGCCTTGGTTTCGTCGATTAATGGGATGGCATGGTTGTAATGTCTTGAGGGTGGTAGTCCTTGTGGCTCTCCTAAGACATCTCTGAATTGCTCCAGTAGGTTCCTTACTCCCATTGGTATGTTTTCATGTGTATGATGTTCGGCTGTGTTTTCCTCTTTTATGGCCAAGAGAATTGCAAAACATATGCCCTTTTTCTATATAGCCGTTCAAGGGTGCTTACCTCACAATGATGTGCTACATTGGTGGTGGATGCCTCCCACGTGCAATCCCTTTCCCTTCCATTGGAAGTGCATGGCCATGGATTCGTAGTCAAACATTATCTTGCCTATGGTTTTAAGCCAAGCATTAACTAAAACCACATCAAGACTTGCCAAGGCTAACACATGTAGTTCTACCTCTATTTTGACTCCTTGAATTTGCATTGCTACTGCTTAGATCACTTGTGCAACTTGAGCTTCTATCTGCTTGCCATTCTTACCTCAAAATGGTGCAATCCTTTTTGGACATAGCTGAAGTGTTTTGACCAATTTTGTGTTGATGAAGTTATGAGTAGCTCCACTATCTATCAACACCAAAATGTTTTTCCCGTTAATGGTTGCGAACAACCTCATGGCAGTAGGCTTGGTGGTTGCCCCTACTACATACAAGTTGATTTTGCCTTCTTTCTGCATGATCAAGGGAAGTGTTCTGCCTTTGCTTCCTCCTCACTATCCATGCGGCTTTCTTATTCTTCCTCACTTCTTTTCTCATGTTCTTCATCACTTACCACTTCAATGATGTTGAACAGCCCTTTCTTGCACTTGTGGCCAACTTGCCACTTATCGTTGCACCTAAAACATAGGCCTCTTTTGATTCTCCTATTGATTTCTTTGGTGGATAGTTTGAGAGGGTCCTTTTTTTTTAGGGCACTGTCTTACTTGAAGAGGGTGCCTTACCTAGTTTGTCTGAGGGTTTGATGACCTTGGTTGTGCTGAGGGTGATGCTTCTCCCATCGTTGATGAGTCTTGCCAACTGAATGCACTGAGTGAGAGAGTTTGGATCCCTCATCTTCACTTCTCGGCTTAGCCAAGGTACAAGGCCATCTAGAAAAGTGCCAATTAGTGCACTATTTGGCCAATGTCCTACCAATTTAGCCAACCTCTTGAATTCTTCAAGGTAGCTTTCTAGAGATCCCTCTTGCCTAATAGTGGCAAGCTATCCCTTGTAGTTTGTCATGCTAGATGGGCCAAATCTGTTCACTAACTCTTGTGTGAACCTTGTGCAGCTTATCCTTCTTCCTTCTCTCCCATAGGTGGCCTTAAGCTAACGCCACCATTGGTTGGCTCTCCCACATAGGTGATAGGATGCAAAATCAACCCTTTCACCTCTCTCAATACCTTGTTTCTCAAAGTAAAATTCAGCCTTGAAGATCCATTCACTTGGATCTCCCTTCTCAAAGGTAGGGAATTCAATTTTTACCTTAGGCCATGTGTAATGGCTTGGGTTGTTATAGTGCCAATCCTCCCTTCTTGTGGTGTGCCATGGTTCTGCCTTAGAGTGATTCCACACCCTTCTTGGTTGCCATGATGCAGGGCCTTCTGTCCATCACTTCCTCATCATCACTATGCTCATTATAGTAATCATGAGGTGGGTGTTCATTTGGTTAAGCCTCCCTCCTACATCCCAAACTCATGCGCCTTTTCCCCCTTTCTTGAGTGGGAAGTTGCTTCTGGTCAGATTCGTCCTCATGCCTTGGTGCCATGTGCCTTTTGATTACAACCTCCTAGACGTTTGTGATAGGTGGCTATTTTTGCCCTACTCAGTTTGAACTTGTTTACTGGCCACTCAAGGTGTGTTTCTCTTTAATTGTTCAAGAGAATGAATGATAGATGATAGTTGGTGTTTGATATCACCTACCTAGCCATTGATCACATTCTGGTTACTCTCCAAGGCAAGGATTCTTCCAGAGTTGGTTATTGAGAAATATTCCCCAGTCTGTTCCTGTGGTGCGAGTGAATGCTGCCTAGATGACATGGTAACCGTGTTGCCTTGCAATTGATTGATGTCTCAATGAGAGCAAATTTGTTGGGGTGATTGTGCTACCTCTGAACTAGATGATGATTGTGTTAATCTCTCAATGAAAGAACCAATTTGTTGGGGTTCTGATTTTTTCCCCAACTTTTATACACCTTGAGGGTCAGCATGCCTACTAAAAATCTTCCTAACTTCCTATCATCCTATGCACTGCTGAATCCACCTGATGCCTCTACTATGCCCGTGGGGATGCTCCGATCACTCCCAGAAGTTCGTACCGAGAACTTCCCAACACCTTCGATGCCTTTGTCGAGGCCGTGGTGATTTTCTGGTCACTCTAGGAAAATCAACCTAAGAACTAACAAACGTGTCGAATGCTAGTACTGTGCCTGCGGGGATGTTCCTGTCACTCCTAGAAGTTTGCCTCATGCATTGACAAATGCGCCCGATGCATCTGCCGTGCCCATGGTGATGTCCTGGTCGCTCCCAGAAGTTCATCCCTAGCACTGCCGAATGTGTCCAATGCTGCTACTGCACCCGCGGGGAAGTTTCAGTCGCTTCCGGAGTTCGTCCCTAGCACTACCTAATGCATCTGATGCCTCTGCCGCACCTGCGAGGATGTTTTGGTTGCTCCCAGAAGTTCACCACATGCATTGTTGATTGCGTCCGGCGCTGCTGCCATGCCTTCGGGGATTTTCTAGTTCTCCCAATAGTTTGTCCTGTGCACTGCCGAACATGTCCGACGCTGCTGCTGCACCCATACGTTTGTTAAGATCACTCCCAGAAGTTCGTCACGAGCACTGCCGAACTCATCTGATGATTTTGCCGAACCTGAGGGCATTTTACTGTTGCTCCCAGAACTTCATGCCGAGCATTGGCAAATGTTCCAAACACCTTTGCCGCACCTTTGGGGATGTTCTGGTAGCTCAAGGAAGTTTGTCCCATGCACTGCCAAATGTGCCCAATGTCTCTGCCACTCCTGTGGGGATTTTCCCGTCGCTCCTCACAGTTCATCCTGTGCACTGCTGAATGCGCCCAATGGCTCCACCGCGGCTGTAGGAATTTTTCGGTTGCTGCGGGTAGTTTGTCCCACGCACAACCGAACTGTTGGGTTCCTGATTTTTTCTCCAACTTTCATACACTTTAGGGGTCAGCACGCTTACTGAAAATCTTCCTAACTTGCTGTCCCATTTGATTCTTGAGTTCCTTTCTTATATTTACATCCTCTAAGCTTTCTTTCGGGATTAACTAATATATAAAGGATATGTTGGATAGGGAAGACACCTCTTAAACCTATCACAACTTGCCTTGGTTGAAGAAGACAACTCTTAACTTCAACCTAAGCTCTTAAGCAAGGAAGACAACTCTTAACCTTGTCTTAAGCCGAAGTTATCTCAAGTAAACTCTTAAAAGATAACTGAAAATATAAACAAGAATGTAAGCAGAATGCTAACCTTTGATTCTTGATTAATGAATGAGAAATAACAAAATTTAGAGCACATCTTTCTACTCGCAAATAATGGGTTGTATTTATAGTCCTAAGACAGCCTTATCCTAAATCAACTAGTACTTAGGTTCCTTATCCACTTAGGATATGTTTTCCTAAGTCAACAAGGTTTTCTAAGTCAACTAAAACATTATCAAGATAGATCTTATCCCACTGTTTCTTAATCCTACTAGAATTCTTGGTCTTTCTTGAATTCCTACTTAGACTAGAATTCCTACTTTGACTAAGTCTCTAAGTCTGTTGTTTTGAATGCTTTTTATTAAGTTAAAAAACTGGAATGAATTTTCAGCCGATGTACTAGGCGGCCTTGACGAAGCTCAGTAGGATGGTAAGCCCTATGTACTAGTTGAAAGTTCATAAAGGATTGATAACTTGATAAAAAAGAACTAAGAACAACTGTTTAGAGAAGATTAATCTAAGTATAAGTATAGAGCCTTTATGATTAAGCAAATCTTCTTGAAAACGTGTATTAGGTGAAAAAACTCTTAAAGAGGTAAGTCAGGCAGAAGCTTGGAGGCTGATAAGACCTAGACGAAAACTTGCGGAGTCTAATAACCTGATATTATGACTAGTAAGGAAGAAGAGGTACTTCATAGGCTTGATTACTTAGATTTAGATACAGGAGGAAGATACCATAGGACTTGAGATCCATGCTCCTGGCCTCTCCTAGTCAGAATTACCCCCGAAAGATAGTTATATAATAATACAAACAGATGGTAGTCTAGATGGATGGGGAGGAATTTTAAAATGGAAGCCTAATAAAGAAGACCCCCGTAACTTAGAAAAATTAAGTAGATATACTAGTGGTAAATATAAAACCAGAGTAACTAGTATAGATGCAGAGATATTAGCCTGTATAAATACTTTAGAAAAATTTAAGATTTTTGTATTTGATAAATTAGAGTACACTCTAAGAACAGACTGTAATGCCATAGTAAAATTTTATAATAAAATAAATTCTAGTAAATTAAGTACTAATAGATGGATAAAATTTATAGATTATTTAAAAATAACAGAAGTAGAATGTAAAATAGAACATGTTAAGGCTAATGAAAATCCTTATCTTATCTTCTCTTCTACAGCTGTTGAACTTCTTCTTGCCATTTCCTTCTTTGATTAGAACTTCTACTGTGGCGTCTCCTTCCTCTTCAAGACTTCTCTTTGGCGTGGTTATCTTGCTGAAGTAAACCTGCCATGACGTCCTGCTGCTGCTGGAGTTCTTCACGCCGTCAATCTCCTTCTCCTGCTCGGATTGCTTCATGTGTGTCCTACCAATGCTGGTCTTCTTCTTGGCTCGAATTTCTGCAATCAATTAGGATTGAGTCAGATCCTGGTCGTGCTTCATTGCTTGCTGCGTACAGGCTTATTACGCGCACATTTTGGCATGTTTCTGCCTCTCTTGCCACTTGGCGCCTTGCGCGCATTCGCTCATGCTCCCTTTGCCTCCTAAGATCCTCAACATGAACATGCCCGACGCTGCTACTGCACCCGCGGGGATGTTTCGGTCACTCCCGGAAGTTCTTTGTGTGCACTGCCGAATGCGCGCAATGCTGCTAAATGATGTTCTGGTCATCCCTAGATGTTCGTCCCAGGCACTGCTCGTCTCAGGCACTGCTGAACGAGTCTAACACCGCTGCTGTATCCATGGGAATGTTTTGGCCGCTCCCGGAGGTTCATCCCACAGACCGTTGAACACGTCCAATGCCCCTGCCGCGCATGCAGGGAGGTTCCAGCCACTCCCAGAAGTTCATCTGAGTACTACCGAATGTGTCTGACGCTGCTGCCGTGCCCACAGGGAAGTTTTGGTCGCTCCCTGAAGTTCATCCCGGGCACTGGCTAATGGATCCAACGCCTCTGCTGCACCTGAGGGGATGTTCCGATCGCTCCTGGAAGTTTGCCCTGAGCAATGCCGCATGCATCCAACACCCCTTCCGAGCTTGCAAGGATGTTCCAGTCACTCATGGAAATTTGTCCCATGCACTGCCCATGGGGATGTTTTGGTTGCTCCCGGAAGTTCATCCTGCATATTACCGAATGCACCTGACACCTCTCCCGCAGCCATGGGGATGTTTCGATTGCACCTGGTAGTTCATACTGGACACTGTCGAATGTGTCTGACACAGCTGCCCCACCCACATGGTTGTTAAGGTTGCTTCCAAAAGTTCATCCGGAGCACTGCTGAACTCGTCTGATGCATCTGCCGAGCCTTCGGGCATTTTATCGTTGCTCCCGGAAGTTCATGACGAGCACTGCTGAACGTACCAAACACCTCTGCTATGCCGCGGGGATGTTCTGGTTGCTCTAGGATGTTTTTCCCGTGCACTGCCAAACGTGCCTGCGGGGATTTTTCCTTCACTCCCGGAAGTTCATCCCAGGTACTGCCAAACACACCCAATGCCTTTGCCACAGCAGCAGGGATGTTCTAGTCACTCCCGGTGGTTCATCCCATGCACTGCTAAATGTGTTTGACCCCACTGCTGCACCTACAGGATTGTTCAGGTTGCTCCTAGAAGTTCATCCCGGGCACTGCCAAACTCGTCCAATTCCTCTGCTGAGCTTGACAGCATTTTCCAATCGCTACTGGAAGTTTGCCTCGCTTGCTGTCGAATGCGCCCGATACCTCTGCTGGACCCACGGGGATGTTCCGATTGCTCCCAGAAGTTAGTCCCGTGCACAACTGAATGTGCCTGACACCACTGTCGTGCTTGTAGGGATGCTCTAGTTATTCCTGAAAGTTCTTTCTGTAAACTGCTGAATGCGTGCAATGCCACTGCCACACCGGAAAGGATGTTCCGGTCACTTCCGGATGTTCATCTCGGGCACTGCAGAATGAGTTCATTGTCGCTGCCGTCCCCATAGGAATGTTCTGGTCACTCCCAGAAGTTTGTCCTGCAGCCTGCCAAATGCTCCCATAGCCTCTGTTGTGCACATGGGGATGTTCCAATTAATCCCAGAAGTTCGCCCCTTCACACTGCCGAACGTGCCCAATCCCTCTCCTGCACCCAGTGGGATGTTCTAGTCACTCTTCAAAGTTCATCCCGCGCGCTGCCGAACACACCCGAAGCCTCTTCCACACCGGCAGGGATGTTCCAACACATATGCCACAGCTGCGGGGATGTTCCAGTTGCTATCAGAAGTTCATCCCAAGCACAGCCGAGAGCCTTCGACACCTCTGCCGAGCCTGTGTGGATTTTACAGGCACTCCCAGAAGCTCATCCCAAGCACTTCCGAACATGGCGCCCTCGTAAGTTAGTCTCACGCACTGCCAAATGCACCCAATGCCTCTGCCGTGCCTGCAGCAATGTTTCGGTCACTCCTAAAAGTTCTTACCGTGCACTGCAGAACGGGCCCGATGGCTCTGCTGCACCCGTGGGGATGATCTAGTTGCTCCCAGAAGTTCGTCCCTCGCACTGCTGAACATGCCCAATGCTGCAGTCATGTTTGCAGGGATGTTCTGGTCGCTCCTGGAAGTTTGTCCCATGCATAGCCGAATGCGCCCAATGTCTCTGTTGCACCCGTGGGGATGTTCCAGTCACTCCTCGAAGTTCATGTCGTGAACTGGCAAACACACCCGATTCTACTACCGCGCACACTGACCAACGCACCCAAAGCCTATGCCGTGCCTGCAGGGACGTTCAGATGCTCCCAAAAGTTCGCCCGGCACACAACTAAATGCACACAACAAAGCTGCCACACCTGCTGGGATGTGCCTGCTGATCAGGGAAGTTTGTCCAATGCACTGTCAAACGTGCCTGATGCCTCTGATGTGCCCACAGGGATGGTTCGCTCGCTCACAGAAGTTTCCCCCATGCACTGCCGAATGCACTTGATGCCTCTACCGTGCCCGCAGGGATGTTATAGTTGCACTTGGAAGTTTGCCTTGCGCACTGCTGAACTTGCCCAACACCGCCACCACGCCAGTGGGGATGTTCTAGTCGCTCCCGGAAGTTTGTCCTGCACACTTCTGAATGTGCCCAATGGCTCTATCAAGCCCACGGGGATGTTCCGGTTGCTCGCAGATGTTCGTCTTGGGCACTACCCAACATGCCCAAAGCCACTGCCGCATCTGCGCGGATGTTTTGGTTGCACCTGGAAGTTCATCTAATGCACTGTCAAGCATGTCTAATGCTGCTGCCATGACCGCGGGGATGTTGGCGTTGCTCCCAGAAGTTCATCCTGTGCACTGCTGGACGGGCCTTACCCCTCTTCTACGCATGCAGGGATGTTCCAGTCACTCATGGAAGTTTGTCCCAGGCACTGCCGAACGTGTCCAATGATTCTGCTGAGCCCACAAGGATTTTCTCATTGTTCCTGATAGTTCGTCCTGCATAATACCCAATACATATGATGCCTCTGCCGCGCCAACAGTGATGTTCCAGTCACTAACAAAATTCACTCTGAGCACTGCCAAACGCGCCGGACGCCACTGTTGCAACTGAAGGGATGTTCTGGCCACTCCCAGAAGTTTATCCCACACACTGCCAAACACGCGACTCTGCCACTGCACTGCAGGAATGTTCCGGTCCCTCCTGGAAGTTTGTCCCATGCACTGCCCAATGCACCTGAAGCCTTTGCCCCAACCGCGGGCATGATTTGGTCATCCTCAGAAGTTTGTCCCACGCACCTGAAGCCTCAGACGCACCAGCAGGGATGTTCTAGTTGCTCCCAAAAGTTTGTTCCCATGCACTGATGAACTTGTCTGATGTCGCTGCCGCCTACAGGGATGCTCCAGTCGCTCCCAAAAGTTCATCCCGCGCACTATTGAATGTTCCCAATGCCGCTGCTACACTCCTGGGGATGTTCCAGTCACTCTTGGAAGTTTGTCCCCCGCACTGCCTTATGCGTCCGACGTCTCTGTCGTCCCTGCAAGGATATTCTAGTCGCTACCGGAAGTTCATCCCACACACTACTGATCGCGCTCGACCATTCTGCTGCACCTGTGGGGATGCTCCGGACGTTCACGAAAGTTTGCCCTGCACACTACCCCATGCGCCCCAAGCCTCTGCCGGGCTCACTAGGATGTTCCCGTCGCTCTAGCAAGTTTGTCCTGTACCCTGCCAAATAAACCTAATGGCACTGCTGCACCAGAAGCGATGTTCTAGTCACTTCCAGAATTTTCTCCCATGCACGTCTGAATGCACCCGACGCTGCTGCCGAGCTTGCGGTGATGTTCTGGTCACTCCCAAAATTTTGTCCTGTGCACATTTGAATGCACCCGATACCTTTGCCGCCTACAGGGATGTTCTAGACATTCCCGAAAGTTTATCCCGTGCCCCTGCCATGCCCGTACGGATGACTTGGTACCTCTCAAAAATTCATACCATGCACTGACAAACTGTTGAGGACCTTAGGAGGCAAAGGGAGAGTGAGCGGGTGCGCGAGAGGCACCAAGCAGCAAGAGAGGCAGCAACCGGCAAGAAAGTGCGCACAACAAGCTTGAACGCAGTATGCAGTGAAGCATGGCCAGGTTTTGACTTTGTCCTAATTGACCACAGACATCCAAGCCAAGAAGGACTCCCACATTGGCAGGATACGTATGGTGTAATCCGAGCAGAAGGACATGAACAGCATGAAGAACTCCAGCAGCAGCAGGATGTCCTAACAGGTTTAGCTTCAACAAGATGATCATGTCAAGGAGAAGTCTTGGAATGGAAGGACACACCATATGAAACTCCTAATCCTAGAAAGGAAACAACAAGAAGAAGGCCATCAGCTGTAGGAAATGAGATAAGATAAGGACAAAAAGGTTTAGTAAAAATAGGATTAGTCAATCAATAAAGACCAAGAATCCCAGTAGAATTAGGAAACATTTAGATAAGGTCTATCTTGATTAGGTTTTAGTTGTCTTAGAAAACCTTGTTGACTTAGGAAAACATATCTTAAGTGGATAAGGAACCTAAGTACTAGTTGAATTAGGAGAAGATTGTCTAATACCACAACTACAGCCCATTATTTGGGAGTAGGGAGATGCTCCGAATTTGTATTATTTTCATTCATTAATCAAGAGTCAAGGTTAGCATTCTTGCTTCTATTCTTGTTTATATTTTGGTTATCTTTTAAGAGTTTTCTTGAGATAACTTGGGCTCAAGACAAGGTGAAGAGTTGTCTTCCTTGCTTAATCGCTAAGGTTGAAGTCAAGAGTTGTCTTCTTCAACCAAGGCAAGTTGTGACAGGTTTAAGAGTTGTCTTTCCTATCCAACATATCTTTTATTCATTAGTTAATCTCAAAGGACAGCTTAGGGGACATAAATCTAAGTAAAGAACTCAAGAATCAAATGGGACAGCAAATTAGGAGAGGTGTTAGAAGCTGTGCTGACCCCTAAGGTGTAGAGAAGTTGGGACAAGAAATCGAGACCCCAACATGAACACGCTCGATGCCTCTGCTGCACCTGACGAGATGTTTTGGTCGCTCCCAAAAGTTTGACCCGCACACTGCTGAATGCGCCAGACGCCGCTGCACCTGCGGGGATGTTCTAGTCGCTCTTGGAAGTTCATCACATGCACTTTTGAATGCACCCAATGCTGCTGCTGCACTCCTGGGGATGTTCTGGTTGCTCTTGAAAGTTTGCCCCCCGCACTGCCCAATGCGTTCAACATCTCTGCTGCGCCCATAGGGTTATTCCAGTCGCCACTAGAAGTTCGTCTTGCACACTGCTGAATGCGCCCGACAGCTCTTTCGTACCGGCAAGGATGCTCCAGACATTCACAGAAGTTTGTCCTGCACACTGCCAATGTTCCCAAAGCCTCTGCCACGCCCGCGGGGATGTTCCAGTTGCTCCAGGAAGTTTGTTCCGCATCCTGCCAAATGCACCCGATGCCGCTGCCGTGCCTGCAGCGATGTTCTGGTTGTTCTCGAAATTTCATCCCTTGCACATCCAAATGCACCTGATACCTCTGCTATGCCTACAAGGATGTTCCAGACAGCAAGTTAGGAGAGGTTTTAGAAGTCGTGCTAACCCATAAGGTACGGAAAAGTTGGGACAAGAAATCATGACCCCAACACAAATGTGTTCAATGCCACTACTGGACCCATAACGATGTTCGGGTCCCTCCGAAAAGTTTGTACTGCACACTGCCGAACTGTTGAGAACCTAAGTATGCAGGAAAGGCAATGGGCAGAAAATGGGGCGACAAAGGAGAGCATGGGCCAGAAAATGTGCATAACAAGAATGGCAATGGAAAGTATGCAGCCCAGCAGTGAAGCCCAACCAGTATTTAACTTAAATCTTAATTAATGAAGGACATCTACGCCAAGCAAAGTTCTAGCAGCAGCAGGATATCCATGCCATGGAGAATTCCAGCAGCAATAGGACATCTATGCTAAGAAGAGTTCTATCAGCAGCAGGACATGCATGATGAATTCCAGTAGCAATAGGATAGTCACGACAAGAAGAATTCTAAGGGCAGAAGGATACTTATTGAGAGTCCTAGTCCTAGAAGGATAAGCCAAGAGGAAGTCCAACTGCTGTAGAAAACAAGATAAAGTAGGAATTCTAATCTAACCAGGAATTCAAGAAAGACCAAGAATCATAGTAGGATTAGGACACAAAGGATAAGGTCTATCTTGATAATGTTTTATTTGACTTAGAAAAGCTTGTTGACTTAGGAAAACATATCCTAAGTGGATAAGGAACCTAAGTACCAGTTAAATTAGGATAAGGCTATCTTAGGACTATAAATATAGCCCATTATTTGTGAGGAGGACATAAGCTGTGAATTTTGTTATTTTCTCATTTATTAATCAAGAATCAAAGGTAAGCATTCTTGCTCACATTCTTGTTTATATTTTCGGTTATCTTTTAAGAGTTGTCTTGAGATAACTTGGGCTTAAGTTAACGTTAAGAGTTGTCTTCCTTGCTTAAGAGCTAAGGTTGAAGTTAAGAGTTGTCTTC
The DNA here is from genome assembly GCA_019650275.1 of Xylocarpus granatum. Lineage (NCBI taxonomy): Eukaryota > Viridiplantae > Streptophyta > Magnoliopsida > Sapindales > Meliaceae > Xylocarpus > Xylocarpus granatum. The sequence goes on from BNST01000250.1 coordinate 153,457, forward strand.
TTCAACCAAGGCAAGTTGTGATAGGTTTAAGAGTTGTCTTGCCTATCCAACATATCTTTATATATATTAGTTAACTCGAAGGATAGCTTAGGGGATATAAAATAAGAAAAGAACTCAAGAATCAAACGGGACAGCAAGATAGGAAGGATTTCAGTAGACGTACTGACCCCTAAGGTGTAGAAAAGTTGGGGAAAAAATCGAGACCCCAACAAATTGGTGCTCTCATTGAGAAATCAGCACAATCACCAGTTGAAAAGAAGCACGATCATCCCAACAAATTAGTGCTCTAGTTAAGACAATACCATAGACACCAGTTAATTGCAAGGCATCGAGGTGACCATGTCATCTTGGCAACATTCACCTTCATTACAACAGCGAACTAACAAGGACTTTCAAAGAATTCTGACCTTAGAGAGGAACCGAAGCTCACTCAACGTCCAGGTAAGTGATATCAAACATCAATTATCTTCTATCATCCATTGTCTTGAGCAATTGAAGAGAGACACACCACAAGTGGCTGGAAAACAAGTCAAAACTGAGAAAGCCAGGAGCAGCCACCTACCACAAATGTCTAGAAGGCTGCATTCGAAGATCTCATGGCACCATGAGCAGGAGGAAGATTTTCACCATGTGTAGCTTCCGTCTCAAGAAAAGGGGGAGAGTGCACATGAGTCTAGGGTGCAGAAGGGAGGTGCCACCAAATTTGCACCAGCCCTATGATCCCTTATGATGAGTACAGTGACGATGAGGTCTTGGATCGAAGGCCAGCAGCATGGCAGCCAAGGAGAATGCAGAGTCAGCATGAGGCAGAAATTTGGCGGACAACTAGGAAAGAGGAATGGCATCACTATGATAGCCTTAGCCACTACACCAAGCCTAAGGTAAAAATTGAAATTCCCTACCTTTGAGAAAGGAGATCCAACTGAATGGATCTCTAAGGCTGAACTATTCTTTGAGAAACAAGGTGTAGAGAGGGGTGAAAGGGTTGATTTTGCATCCTATCACCTATGTGGGAAAGCCAACCAATGGTGGCATTGGCTTAAGGCCACCTATGGCCGAGAAGGTAGAAGGATTGGCTGGACAAGGTTCACATAAGAATTGATGGATAGATTCAGCCCCTCCAGCATCACCAATATTTGCTCCGAGTTTGATGGGAACCAAGTCTTTCCTTCATCAAATCCGAAGAGTGTTGTACCAGTTCAGAACTTGGAATACTCATCTCTACCTCCTGAGATGCCAATCTGGAGAACAAGCAAAGATGTTTCATCACCAACAATTCCAGTTGATGACAGTAGAGGAAAAGAATTGTGCATAGAAGATGCGTATGCACGTCCAAGTGAAGGCCACACTAAGGACACAAGTGCTCTAGGATAGGACTTGGTGTGTCCAAATGCCAAGATAAAGATGCAATGTCTTGTGAAGAGTCGAACAATGCATCCACCGAACATCCTAATTCATCTATTCAGTTTTATGCTACTTCTTCTACATGTTCTTTAGCACTACCAAGAGTGGAAGAACAACAAATTAAAGTGGATGCAGAATCATATGGATTACAAGCGCATGCTTCTACAAATTATCCACCAAAACAGGCACAATCTGCCTTGTTGGCTAAATCTGGATTAGAAGACAAAGTTTCTAATCATATTCCTGTCCAGATTGAAGGACTTTCTGATCTTTCATGGAAGTCATGGTGAATTTGGCATAGTGGTCGCATTTGGAGCACCTTATGGTGCTGTCCACCAAACTACCTCTCTCAGCCTTACTTGAATTCCCATTCAAAATCTTTCTTTGCAGGTACTCTTTATTGACCTTGTTTGAAACATTCTCATAATAAGGCAAAGGCTCAATTCTAAGAATGTGGTTTCAAAGATCTTCGTAGTCAGAACCTAAACCCATCAAATATGATATCACAAGATCTTCATTGGCCCTTTTTTCCACCTCTTCAATATTGGTAGTATTCGACGTTAACGATTGAAGTTTATCCCATGCTTCCTTAATTTTGGTGTTATATTTTATTGGATCACCTCCGCCAAGGCTAAGATTGTTGATGAATTACTTCAACTCCTATATTCTCATCAAGTTTCCTTGATGACCAAATTATCTCTTGATAGAATCCTAAAGTGCTTTAGAAGTTTCGAGCCTTTGAGAATGCTCCTACCAAGGATGGTTCCATGGAATTTAAAATCCATGTGTACACCAAGTTGTCATTATAGCACCAATCTTCATATTCTTCACTTGATGTGTCTGTGGGCTTTCTGGTTCTTTCATTCACAAAACCCAATGCTCATTTTCCACATAATGCACTTTCAGCGGGATTGATCTAATTGAGTAATTTTTTTCCATTTAAGGGAAATATGGTAAGCTTCAAAGGTGGTGTTACCATCATTATCAACTCTCTTGAAGGAACTTCTACTTTTGGTGTTGTATGATGAGCCCTCCCTTTTCCATTCTTTAATTTGGTTATGAAGAGGGAATGTCTTGATACACCAAGAACCAACAAAACAACAAAAGGTAAAAGCTAGATTCAGGATGAAACCTACTTTGATACCATGTGAAAAATGTTGATGAAGAAATAAAGAAGTGTGAAAGAATGAATTAATGAAAGAATAAAGAAGCTTGTTTTTTCTCTTCCTAAAGATTTACACATCTTGGGTATATATATACAACATCCTAATTGCTAGGTACAAGATTATTTTACTTTTCTAAGAGCTAGGTCCAACATATAACAGCATATCTTTCAATTTCAAGAACTAGTTATTATTTCGTCCTTTAGTGGTTAGCTTGAAATAGGCTTTGCGCTTGACATGGGTGTCCATAGACCAATTAAATAGTTATTTGGGCTTTTTAGCTTGACCCTCAATTTCTTCATCTTCAACAACATCAAGGGTCTCGTGTCATGCTTTGCCCACACACCCACCAAAGGCCAACAAGTGTGTGGATAAGTGAGGAAAGCTCAATTTTGTGCCCAATTTTTCTTGCATAGCAACATTTGGAGGGAGGAGGCCACTAGAATGGTCGTTAACATGGTGGTCAGTCACTAAAGCATCAAGGGTCTCGTTCCATGCTTTGCCCACATACCCATCAAAGGGCAACAAGGTGTGCGGATGAGAGAGGAAAACTCAATTTTGTGCCCAATTTCTCTTGCATCGCAACATTTTAGTGAGGTCACCAGAACGGCTACCAGCAATAGTAGCTAATTGCCTGAGCATCAATTGTCTCATGCCATGCTTTGCCCACACACCCATCGAAGACCACCAAGGTGTGTGGATGAGGAGGCATGCATGGCAAGGCAACTTTGGCCCTTGCTAGAGTGAGTTACACTTGCCCCCCTAAAGAGGGTTTTGAGACATTTCCCAATTGGCAAGAGAAGACATACTCCATGTCTGAGCTTTCGTAACCCCCTCTAAAATTAAAAATACTGGGTATTTTGGGAGCAAAATTTTTAGAGGTGCAGAGGAAAATAAGAGGGAGGTACAGGATGAGTCCTTGTATTTTTTTCGACTTCGGAATAATTTTTACAATTTTTTTGGGGGCCAAAAATGGCAAAAATTAGGAAAAGTACGAAGGGGATCAAAACAGGAAGAAACCACCAGGATGGATTTCTAAAATGGTGAACTAAATTATCATGTAATATAATTGAAAATTGCACTGTGAAATATGAAAAAGTTGCAGCAAAACCACTTTGTGCCCGAATTGCGACAATTGCTGCTGCATGTGGTGTGCCACCACCTGGCTGCACATGATTGGTGCACACTGCCTGGCGGTGCATGGCCAGCGCACGCACACGCCTTGACCACACAATGCACATGCACAAGACCTGGCTGTGCATGGACTGCACATATACCCTGGCCGCGCATGGACCATCGACATGCCCTGGCTAAGCATGTCCCATGTACATGCCTTGGCCATCCATGGTGCATGCACATGCCCTGGCCATGCATCCTAAGCATACACAACCTTGCCGCGAGTGGCCCATGCACATGGCCTAGCCGAGCAATGCCCATGCAAACGACCTAGCCATGCATGGCCTGCAAACATGCCTCGATCGTGAACGTGTCCGTAGACTTTGCCAAGCCCACAGGGATTTTCTCACACTCCTAAAAGTTTGTACAGTGTACTGTCGAGCATGCTTGATGCCTCTTACGTGCCCACATTGATGTTTTGGTCCTTCATGGAAGTTCATCCTGTGCATTGCCTAATGCACCTAAAGCCTCTGTCATGCCTAGGGCGATGGTCTGGTTGCTCCCGAAATTTCATCTTGTGCACTTTCGAACACATCCAATGCCACTGCTGTGCCCATAGGGAAGTTTTGGTCGCTCTTGGAGGTTCATACCGTGCACTGCCCAGCGCACCTGAAACCTCTGCCGCACCAATACGGAGATTTCAGTCGCTTATGGAAGTTGACCTCATGCAGTGCCCAACGTGTCCAATGCCATTGCCATGCCCGCGAGAATGGTGCTGTGTTACACCTGGTCAGATTCGTCATCATGCACTTGGTGCTGTGTTATTTTTGATTGAAGCCTCCTAGATGTTTGTGGTAGGTGGTGTTGAATATGAAAAGATTGAGGGTGAAGATGAAAAGCCCAAATAACTCTTTGATTGATCTATAGACACCCATATTAAGCCTAAAGCCCATTTCAAGCTAACTACTAAAGAACGAAATAACAACTAGTTTTTGAAATTGAAAGATATGCTGTTATGTGTTGTACCTAGCTGTTAAAAAAATAAAGTTAGTTTGTACCTAGCCGTTATGATGTTTTATATATAAACCCAAGATGTGTAAACATTTAGAGATAGAATAAAAAAAAAGCTATTTATTTTTCTGTCTTCATGTATTTTCTCTCTACTTGCATTTTTTCTTGGTTATGCTGAATCTTTGAAATTGTGAACTAAACACATTCAGATTCTTTTAATCAACAGGTGGTTGTTCCTGCCCTACTTGGTTTGGACTTGTTTTTCAGCCACTCAGGGTGTATCACTTTTTAATTGTTCAAGAGAATGAATGATAGATGATAGTTGGTGTTTGATATCACCTACTTGATCATTGATTGCATGCTAGTTGCTTTCCAAGGCAAGGATTCTTCCACCGTTGGTGACTAGAAGTCTTCCCTGATTAGTTCATGTGGTGCAGGTGAATGCTGGCTAGATGACATGGTAACCTTGATGCCTTTCAATTGAATGGTCTCTGCGGTAATCTCTCAATAAGAGCACCAATTTGTTAGTGATCGTGTTATCTCTCAACGAAAGCACCAATTTATTGGGGTCCTGATTTCTTGTCCCAACTTTTCTACACTTTAGGGGTTAGTACGACTTCTAAAACCTGTCCTAACTTGCTGTCCCACTTGATCCTTGAGTTCTTTTCTTTGATTTTTGTCCCCTAAGCTGACCTTTGGGATATATGAATGATAAAAGGATTAGACAGCCTTATTCTAATTCAACTAGTACTTAAATTCCTTATCCACTTAGTGTATGTTTTCCTAAGCCAACAAGGTTTTCTAAGACACCTCTGCCGAGCTATCGAGGATTTTTTGGTCTCTTCAGGAAGTTCATCCCATGCACTGCTGAACACGCTCAACACCGCTGTCGTGCCCGCAACAATTTTTTGATCACTGCCAGAAGTTCATGTTTGATTCTTGAGTTCTTTTCTTAGATTTATGTCCCCTAAGCTATCCTTCAGGATTAACTAATATATAAAGAATATGTTGGATAGGCAATACATGATATGCCTCTAGGATCTTCAAATGGTGAATCAAGATCTAATTGTGTATTTTCTTTTAGTGTTTTGTGGATGGAAAGAGCTGCTGGGATATGGTATAATTGTTAAGTGGATAAAAATTTGTAATTGGAGTAAGTTATTGGATCTGTAGAGGTGTTTTAAGGAAGTTGAAGGGTTATGTACAAATTTGAAGTGGGAATGTGATAAGGATAGCTTATGGATAGTTTAGAAAGAGGAAATGGAGTTTCAATCTTTATCAAGAATCAAAATAAAGAATTAAAAACTAGTTAATCAAGTTTGATAAGATCAAATCGCCACAAACAAGATTACTAGGTTGATTCACCACACTCTAAGATAGAAAGAAGGAAGAGTGATAAGAATCGATAGATAATTCACCACTAAATAAAGAATTTGTTTAGATAAGAATTTGGATGCAACTTAACAAAATTCTGCTCATTCATAAACTCTGAATCTATTACAATAACATGCCTTCCATTATAGAACCAGCAAGCTTGCTCTAGAAGATTTGCACATTAATGACTACTTTGAAAACTAAGACTAATTAATTAAAACCCAACTACTAAAACAATAGTTAATGCATCATTTAAGTTATTAGCCACCTTATTCATTGAAGTTCATTGACCAAAAATCATCATCCTCATTGGCTAAAATTGAACTCAATTCAGCAAATCAATTTCCCTCCATATAGGTGAGTAAAGTAACAAGCTTGGCTCTTGCCCTAGTAATTGGTCCCATGTATGGCTCTTCTTGGATGGCAGCAACTACATTTCCATAATGAAGCACATCATCTCCCACCTTGTTGAATTGGATTTTCCCTTAAATCTTTCTCCTTGGTGTCTTTGAAATCATTTTTCAAGTAAGGAGAAAGGTCTCTTACATTGCATGTAGTAGAAACATTATAATCTCTGGGCAATTCAATCTTATAAGCATTATCATTCACCTTTTCAACAACTCTAAAAGGACCATCAGCCCTTGGAATTAGTTTGGATTTTTTTTGTGTTGGAAACCTTTCCCTGTAAAGGTGAATCCAAACCTTGGAATTAGTTTGGATTTTTTTTGTGTTGGAAACCTTTCCCTGTAAAGGTGAATCCAAACTAAATCTCCTAGTGCAAATTGAATTCTTTTTCTCCTTTTGTTTGTTAATCATACGTATTCTTCATTTTTCTTTTCAATTTGTTTCTTCACACTCTCATGTAGAGATTTGACAAACTTAGCTTTTTGTTTCCATCAAAGCAAATTCTCTCTTCAATAGGTAGTGGCAACAAATCAAGAGGCGTTATAGGATTGAATCCATAAACTATCTCAAATGGAGAATGCTTTGTTCCACTATGAACACTTCTATTATAAGCAAACACAACATATGATAAATAGTCATCCTAGTTCTTTAAATTCTTGTTAACAATAGTACGAATTAAAGAAGAAAGGGTTTGATTTACCACTTCAGTTTGTCCATCGGTTTGAGGATGGCATGTTGTGCTAAAGAGTAGTTTTATTCCAAGTCTTTTCCATAAAGTCTTCCAAAAGTAACTCAAGAATGTGGCATCACGGTATGAAACAATACTTTTTAGAATCCCATGCAATCGAATAATATCCTTGAAAAATAAATCAGTTTAACATTTGAAAATTAAAGAGTACCTCTTAGATAGTGCATTTGCCATAATGTTAACATTTCCTTTCTTGTATTTGATCACGTAAGAAAAAGACTCCAAGAATTCCACCCATTTGGCATGCCTTTGGTTTAGCTTGCTTTACCTCTTTAAATGCTTCAAGGACTTATGATTAGTGTGAATACCAAACTTCTTAGGCAGTAAAAAATGTTGCCATGTCTCCAAAGCTCTAATTAAAGCAAAAAACTCTGTCATAGGTTGAGTAGTTTAATTGTGCACCACTTAACTTTTGACTAAAGTATGCTAATTGACACCCCTTTTGCATAAAAACAACCCCAATTCCCACACCAGATGCATCACATTCCAATTCAAAAGTTTTCGTGAAATCAAGTAAAGCTAAAATTGGTGCTGTTGTTAACTTCTCGTTTATCAACTCAAAATTCCTTTGTGCTTATTTATTCCATTCAAAAGCCCTTCCTTTCTTAATAATTTTAGTAACAGGAGCAAGCAAAGTACTAAAATTCTTCGCAAACCTTTTATAAAAAGAAGCTAACCTATGGAAACTTGTCACTTCAGCAACACTACTTGGAATAAGCCAATCTTTAAGAGCCTTTACCTTTTCTTCATCAACTCCAACACCATGCTTTGACACCACATAACCAAGAAAAACTACATGGTCTTGGCAAAAATGGCATTTCTTCAGATTGCCATACAATTTCTCTTTCTCTCAGCACTTCAAACACCTTTCTCAAATGAATTATATGTGTTTCTAAACTTCCACTGCAAATCAGAAATCATCTAAATAAACAACAACAAAATCACCAATAAAGTTCCTAAGTACATAATTCATCAATCTCATAAAGGTGCTTGGTGCATTAGATAAACCAGATGGCATAACCATCCATTCATATAATCCAAATTTAGTTTTAAAAGCAGTTTTCCATTCATCCCCTTCTTTCATCCTAATATGATGATAACCACTTTTGAGATCTATTTTAGAAAATATAGTAGCACCATTTAATTTGTCAAGCATGTCATTAAGTCTAGGGATAGGGATAGCGATATTTTACCGTAATCTTGTTGATTGCCCTACTATCCACACACATCCACATGGTTCCATCCTTCTTCAGCACCAACAAAGCTGGTACAGAACAAGGACTCATGGATTCCCTAACATATCCCTTATCAATCAACTCAGAAACTTGCTTTTGCAACTCTTTAGTCTCTTATGGATTGCTTCTATAGGCTGGTCGATTTGGTAGAGTTGCCCCTGGTATAAGATCTATTTGGTGCTCAATTCCTCTATTTGGTGGTAACCCTTTCGGTATGTCTTTTGGAAATACATCAGCAAACTCCTTTAAAATTGCTTTCACTTGAGTTGGCAGAGTAACATCTCTATTTTGAGTTGCTTCTTTGACCACCAGAATAAAGATTGGCTCTTTATCAAACAAAGCTTGCTTTACTACTCCTTTGTTGACAAACAAACTCTCTTTCTTTTTCTTCTCAAACTCAATTTTATCCTTCTGAATTTGTTGTGGATTAAGAGGTGCTAACATAATCTTTCTATCATCCTTAGCAAAGGAATATGTATTCTTATAACCATCATGAAAAGCTCTTCTATCATACTACCAAGGTCTTCCTAGTAAGAGATGACTTACATCCAAAGGGATGACATTCACACAACACTTCATCTTTGCATCTACCAATTGAAAAAGGCACCAAAACTTGCTAAGTAACCTTCACATCACCATTGTCATTTAGCCACTACAATCTATAAGGTTGTGGATGTTTTAGAGTAGCTAAATTTAATTTTTCAACCAAAGTAGTGGAAGCCACATTTGTACAACTACCACCATCAATTATAACTCCACACACTATTGCACCTTGTATGAAAGATATTCTCATGCTACTCATCTTCTGTTTTTGCTTGTGTAGTCATGGTACGGTGAACTACAAAGCATTTCTCCAATTTCAGCATGTTCTACCTCTTCTTCCTTGCCATCTTCCACTCCCTTTTTCTTTTGCAACCTTGTCTTTACTCTCCAATTCTCTTTGTGAGTCCTTAAGCACCATTACCCTCCTATTTGGAAATTCAAAAATGATATGCCCATGTCCAAGGCATTTAAAGCATTTGGTGTCTCAGCTCTGTTTTGGAGGAATTTTTTCTGCCACTTTCTCTTTTCCTTTATCAATAGCTACTGTTGACTTGCTAGGACCACTTTTCTTTACTAACTTTGCTATCTTCTTTGAAATGGAAGTCAAATAAGTAGATGATGAATTGATATTTTTGGTAGAACTGATCTATACATTCCCCTCGTTAGTTTCTCTGCACTTTAATAGCAAGTTTAATCATATCTTGCAAAGAATCATATGGTTGCAATTCTGCCCTACTTGCAATTTCATACTTTAGCCCGCCAAGGAAACCTTGCAATCATTAGTTCTTCTAGTTCTTGCAAGTTACATCTCATCATAAGCATCTCATACTCTTTTACATAGTCTTCCTCATATAAGCCCCCTTGCCTTAAACTTTGAAGCTCAAAGTACAGTTCTTGTTTGTAATATTTAGGCAAAAATCTTCTCTCCATTAATCTCTTTACGACTTTCCAACTTGTCACCTCATCTAAACCTTCCCTTCTTCGCCTGACTTTCTCATTTTTCCACCATAAATTTGCATAATCAGTAAATTCAAGAGCTGCTAACTTGCACTTTCTTGGTTCAGAATAATCATGGTACTCAAACACCATCTCCACTTTTTGCACCCATTCTAAGTACTCCTCGGGTGAACTTGTTCCTCGAAATGTCGAAATCTTCAACTTAACATCAATTCCATTATCCATAGTATTTCTTCTCTACCATTGTCTCTCCCTAGCTTCATCATCTATTCCCGGCTCATCAAGCTCATCTTCTTTATAATAATCAGGCCTTCTAGTTGCTCCCTGCCCTCGTCGTTCATGTCTTCTAGGTTGTTGCTGAATGGTATTCCTTTCCACGGCTTGAATTAAACAATCAATTTGCTCCCTCGACTCTACTTGATTGTATTTAAGTGCTAAGATCTTAGCTTGATACAAACTCAATCCTCTTTGAACGCAGGGAGTTTCTTCTTCTCCAGATATAATTCCTCTTGAAAATTTCAAGCGAATGAGTTTCTTAATTCAAAGAGGCTCTGATACCAACTGATATGCCTCAAGGATCTTCAAATGGTGAATCAAGATCTAATAGGTATATTTTCTTTTGGTGTTTTGTGGATGGAAAGAGGTGCTAAGCTATGGTATAGTTGTTGAGTGGATGAAAATTCGTAATTGGAGTAAGTTTTTGGATGTGTAGAGGTGTTTTAAGGAAGTTAAAGGGTTATGTACGAATTTGAAGTGGTAATGTGATAAGGGATAGCTTATGGAAAGTTTAGGAAGAGGAAATGGAGTTTCAATCATTATCAAGAATCAAAATAAAGAAATTAAAAACTAGTTAATCAAGTTTTATAAGATTAGATTGCCATAAACAAGATTAGTAGGTTGATTCGCCATACTCTAAGAAAGAAAGAAGGAAGAGTAATAAGAATCGATAGATAATTCACCACTAAACAAAGAATTTGGATGCAACTCAACAAAATTCTGCTCATTCATATCTCTAAATCTATTATAATTGTTGAAGATGAAGAGATTGAGGATCAAGATAAAAAGCCCAAATAACTCTTTGGTTGGCTTTAGATATTTTGTCACATTCATTGATCACAAATCAGAGACCTTGTCAGGATTAAGATTCTTAGGAGCGACAATGGGGGAGAATATACTAGTCATGCCTTTGAGAATTACTTAGCATTTTAGGGATACTTCATCAAATGACTTGCCCCTACACACCTGAACAAAATGGTGTGGCTGAGCAAAAGAATCAACATATCTTAGATGTAGGGAGGTCATTAATATTTCATCACAATGTCCCTAAAAGATATTGGAATGAAGTCATTCTCACAACCATATATTTGATAAATCAAATGCCTTCGAAGTTATTGCATGAAAAATCTTCTTTTGAATTGTTGCATAATAGGCAACCAAACTTATCTTATCTCTAGGTATTTGGCTGTACTCATTATGTTAATATCCCTAATCATGCTAAAGATAAATTAAGTCATAGGAGTGTAAAGCGCATATTTTTAGGGTATTGCATTGATAAAAAAAAGGTTATAAATGTTTAAATCCTTTTACAAATGAGAAATTCTTGTCAAGAAATGTTACTTTTTTGGAAAGTGATCCTTTCTTTGATAAAGTGAGAAATGAAGGAGAAACCAAAGAGGATCCTCTTACCTTATCTATTGTAGGTAACCGGTTAAGTTTATTGAGGAATAATGATGAAATCAATAATGGCATCAGTTTAAATGAAAGTGAAAAAGGGGATCCTATCTATGAAGATTCAACGCAATAGAATGATGATATTCATGGACCATTGGAATCAAATGAAGAACAAAACATAGTTAGCTTGAAATGGGCTTTGGGCTTGACATGGGTGTCCATAGACCAATTAAAGAGTTATTTGGGCTTTTTATCTTGACCCTAAATCTCTTCATCTTCAACACTCCCCCTCAAGTTGGGCTTGAACAAATTGATCAAGTTCAACTTGCATACGAACTTTTGGAGTTGTTGAATACTCGGAGGTTTGGTGAATATGTTCGCCAATTGATCTTTACTCTTGACATAAGGCATTGAGATTGTCTTGTTCAAATACTTTTTCTCTTATAAAGTGACAATCTACCTCTATGTGCTTGGTCCTCTCATGAAACACTAGATTGTTTGCAATATGTATCGCCGATTTGTTATCACAATGTAACTTCATAGGTGCCTCGACATTAAAACCCAAATCTTCAACCAATGCCTTCAACCATATCAATTCACTGGTGGTTGAAGCCATTGCTCTATATTTCAGCTTCGGCACTTGATTTGGCCACCATGGTTTGCTTTTTGCTCTTCCAAGTCACTAAATTCCCACCAACAAAAGTGCAATATCCAGTTGTAGACTTGCGATCTTCAATGCTTCCTTCTCAATCAGATGTCTGTGTAGGCAAAAATTTGGTGATGTCTATGTTTCTTCATGAGTATTCCTTGTCCTAGAGTTCCTTTGAGATATTTGAGTATTCGGTCCACCATTTCCATGTGATTAGTCATTGGACAAGTCATGAATTGGCTTACCTGATTCACAGCAAAAGAAATGTCAGGTCTAGTAATAGTTAAATAGATTAACTTACCCACAATTCTTTGATATTGCTTGATGTCTTCAATTGGTTTGCCCTCCTTCTTTTTGGCTTGTCCTTCAATTGGCGTTGATGCTATCTTCCCTCCAAGCTTATTTGTCCCTCTCAAAAGATCAAATGTGTATTTCCTTTGGGATAGAAATAGCCCTTTGTTAGAATGGGCTATTTCTATACCTAGAAAATACTGTAAGTGTCCAAGGTCTTTAATATCAAAAGTAGACTTTAAATAACTTTTAGTGCTGTTTATTCCCTAAAGTATCACTCCCTGTTATAATGATATCATCTACATATATAATCACAACAGTAATATCATTATTGGACTGTTTTATGAATAAAGAGTGATCAGCACTACTAACCTTAAAGTGTTGAGAAGTTAAAGCACCTAGCAACTTAGAGTACAAGCTCCTAGGAGATTGTTTTAAGCCATAAATGGCTTTTCTAAGCTTACACACATGCGGTTTTGGTACTTTAATGTTGTATCCTTGTGGGATATCCATGTAAATCTCTTCTTCTAATTCCCCTTTGGAGAAAAGCATTTCGAACATCCATTTGATACATTTCCCATTCATAATTAGTGGCTAAGGACAAAATAACTCTAATGGTGTTCATTTTGGCTACTGGAGCAAATGTCTCAGTGTAATCTAAACCATAGGTTTGAGTGAATCCTTTAGCAACCAATCTAGCTTTATGTTTCTCAATAGAACCATCACTCTTCAACTTGGTTTTGTACACCCATTTACACCCAACTGTTTTCTTACCTTGGGGAAGAGTAACAATTTCCCATGTCTTATTCTTAACTAAAGCTTCCAACTCCTCATCCATGGCATTTCTCCAAATAGGAATGTCCTTTGGCCTCGTTGTAGCAAGATGGCTCTTTTCAAACTATCCAATTTGCTTTAAAAAACTCTATAACTCTCTTTAACATTATCTAAGGTATAATAATTTTCTATAGGATGTGCTGTGACCTTTGTTCCCATAAAAGAATACCCTTTTTTTTCCATTCGGATGGAGGGTTCCTAATTCTTTGAGATCTTTTAAGAGAAAATTTTTTATTATGTGATGAAGAATTGGACTCTCTCTCATTTTGACCCACTCTTGAGGAATCTAAATGGGATTTCATGTTCTAAAACTAATTGATCATTAGGCTGCTCATCACAAGGTGTTTCCTTATTTTCACTTTTGGTAACTATGTTTTGTTCTTCATTTGATTCCAGTGGTCCATGAATATCATCACTCTATTGCGTTGAATCTTCATCGATAGAATCCTCTTTTTCACTTTCATTCAAACTAACTCCGTTATTGATTTCATCATTATTCCTCAATAAACTCAATCGGTTACCTACAATAGATAGGGGAAGAGGATACTCTTTGGTTTCTCCTTCATTTCTCACTTTATCAAAGTAAGGATCACTTTCCAAAAATGTAACATTTCTTGACACACATCTAACCTCAAACTGATCTGCTGTTGATTTTGAAACTCAAAACTGAAAATGATTCTTTAACACCAATACAACCAATGCATCTTGTAACTCTTTCAAATTGAAAAGTTGTACAACATCTATCATGCTATATGTAATCATGAACAATGCATCCTGTGGTGCAGAAAATGATGGTGGAATAGGCGGCGTATGACAACCACTTTATGGACAACTTGATGGACCAGCCATGGCATCACAATCCTCATAGATGTGTCACTGTCAAGAACTTACTGACTTAAGTTCGTGCCTGGATCAGTATCATCATCACAATAATTCTTGCATGGGTTAGGTGGCATATCGTTAGGCATGTCAACATATTCACTAATTTGATCCTTAAGCACCAAATCTCACAAAAAGCACGAGAATGCGAAATGAAGTTAGAAACGTTAAAACCAAATTTGAACTTTGAATACACCGCAACCCAATGACATCTTGCAGCCATGAACCTTGGTATAATATTCAAAGAAAAGATAAATCTTAGATCCACAAACGTCTTTTCGAAAGAAACCTAAGATATAAGAGATTGTTTGCTATAAGAAAGATTATTTTTGATAAGTTCAGTTTGCTCTCAAGGAACAAAGAAGCTCACGAAATTGAATTCTTTGCCAATTAATCAACCTCCTCTCTTTCAATCTTTATAAGCTTATTTATATGATGTCTTAAAACAAATAAAACAAATCCTAGCAAAATAACTTATCTAAAATAGATTAGACCTTTATTTGTTTGAATCTAACACAGATTAGGCCTTTACTTGTTTAAGTCTAACTTAATAAGCTAACTACATTAAAATATACCTAAACTAGCCTTTGTAATAATATTTTCAGCCCATTACAACTAAAATAAACCTAAACTAGCTAATTTATGGGCTTTGTGCATAGATAGCAAGTGAAATCTCCTTGATATGCTTAGATCATGTTTATATGGCTTTTGATTATGTTCCAAGCCCAAGGTCGTAGTGAAATCTCCATGCAAATTTTGCTTCCTCTAAGTATCTTCAATAAGTGCATTCAAAGTTGCCTTTATTTTCTTTGCTTTTGCTCTTGTAATTGAACTTTCATGAATGTATAAAGGATCTTGAGATGCGTTGGAATGTATGCTGCCATCTCTAATGCTTGCATTTCCATCATTTCCTCCCTCCTCAAAAGGATTTGATCTCGAATCAACTTTACCTATATGAAAATCAAAAGGAGAATGATCAAAAACATTAAAAACAGTGCTAACACCATATCTGCCTGACAAATCCAGCTTGTAGGCATTATCATTAATCTTGGCTATGACTTGGAATGGACCATCTCCCTTAGAATGCAATTTAGAACGCCTTTTTAAAGGAAATCTTTGCTTCCACATATGTATCCACACTCAATCATCAGGTTCAAACACAACTTTCTTGTGCCCTTTGTTAGCTTGCGTTCGATATTGTTTTATCCTTTTTCTATATGCTACCTCACACATTCATGGATGCTCTTTACTGATTCTGCCTTCCATTTTTCATCTAAGTTTGCATACTCATCAACA
The DNA here is from genome assembly GCA_019650275.1 of Xylocarpus granatum. Taxonomy (NCBI): domain Eukaryota; kingdom Viridiplantae; phylum Streptophyta; class Magnoliopsida; order Sapindales; family Meliaceae; genus Xylocarpus; species Xylocarpus granatum. The sequence goes on from BNST01000250.1 coordinate 169,033, forward strand.
AGTAAAGGAATTAAATCCATAGGAGTAAGTAGATTAAAACCATAAATGTTCAAATGGTGAGTGATTAGTGGCAGAATGAACATGTGCAAGCAATCTTTTCAATTTTTAAAATTTTTTAAAATAATAGCATGTACCAATTGAGTTAAAGTTCTAGTAACTATTTCAGTTTGCCTATCAATTTATGGATGACAAGTGGTTAAAAACAACTTAGTTCCTAACTTTCCCCACAATGTTTTCCAAAAGTAGCTAAGAAATTTAACATCACAATCTAAAACAATGGTTTTTGGACTACCATGTAAATGCACTATTTCTTAAAAGAATAAATCAACAATGCTAGTTGCATCATCAGTTTTATGGCAAGGTATAAATTGTGACATCTTAGAAAACCAATCAACAACTACAAAAATAGAATCACAATCCTTCCTAGACCTAGGCAGACCCAATACAAAGTCCACAGATATGTCTACCCATGGTTCACTAGGAATAGGTAAAGGTGTATACATGCCATGGGGTAAAATTTTAGATTTAGCCTGTTTGCATGTTGTGCACTTTGCACATATTCTCCCAACATCCCTTTTCATATACGGCCATAAAAAGTGCTCATTTAAGACATCTAAAGTTTTCTAACACCAAGATATCCCATTAAACTACCCCCATGGTATTCACACACAAACAACTCTTGCAATGAATAATTAGGCACACACATTCGTTTATCTCTAACAAATAACCCTTGTGCCTGTAAAACTTACCAAATGATGCATTTTTATGTGCCTTATAGACATTAGCAAAATCAGGATCATTAACATATAATTCCTTAATACGCTCAAACTTAACTAATCTTGCACTTAAAGTAGAGATCAAGGCATACTATCGAGATAATGCATCTGCAACAATATTTTCCTTACCTTGTTTATATTAGATAACATAAGGAAATATTTCAATGAACTCCATCCATCTAGTATGTCGCTTGTTTAACTTACCTTAACCGTTGAGATACTTTAAGCTTTCATGAACTCTTTTGGCCAAAAATAATGTTGCCATATCTCTAAAGCTCTCACTAATGCGTACATCTCCTTGTCATAAGTAGCACAATTTAAGGCTTCCCCATTTAACTTTTCACTAAAGTAAGCAATTAGCTTTCTTTCTTACATCAAAACAGCTCCAATACCATTGTTCAGTGCATGGGACAAACTTCCAAGTGTGACTAGAACATTCTCACGGGCGCAGTAGAGGCATCAGGCACATTGGCTGGTGTATGGGTCAAACTTCTAGGCACAAACAGAACATCCCCGTGGGAGCAGCAGAGGCATTGTGCGCGTTCAACAATGCATTGGACGAACTTCGGGGAGCGACGTGAACATCCCCGTCCTAGTTCTATCAGTAGTAGGACACGCATGATGAATTCCAGTAGCAATAGGATAGTCACAACAAGAAGAATTCTAAGGGTAGAAGGATACTCATTGAGAGTCCTCGTCCTAGAAGGATAAGCCAAGAGGAAGTCCAGCCACTGTAGGAATTCAAGAAAGACCAAGAATCCTAGTAGGATTAGGAAACAGTGGGATAAGGTCTATCTTGATAATGTTTTAGTTGACTTAGAAAAGCTTGTTGACTTAGGAAAACATATCCTAAGTGGATAAGGAACCTAAGTACTGGTTGAATTAGGTAAGGCTGTCTTAGGACTATAAATACAGCCCATTATTTGTGAGGAAAGACATATGCTCCGAATTTGTATATTTTCTCATTCATTAATCAAGAATCAAGGTTAGCATTCTTGCTTCTATTCTTGTTTATATTTTGGTTATCTTTTAAGAGTTGTCTTGAGATAACTTGGGCTTAAGACAAGGTGAAGAGTTGTCTTCCTTACTTAAGAGCTTAGGTTGAAGTCAAGAATTGTCTTCTTCAACCAAGGCAAGTTGTGATAGGTTTAAGAGTTGTCTTGCCTGTTTAACATATCCTTTTACCATTAATCTATCTTGAAGGATAGCTTAAAGGGACGAGAATCAAAGAAAAGAACTCAAGGATCAAACAAGACAGCAAGTTAGGAGAGGTTTTAGAAGTCGTGCTAACCCTAAGATGTAGAAAAGTTGGGGAAAAAAATTGGGACCCCAACACGCTCAAACAGGTGAAAATCCCCTTGTCACCGCATCTCAATTCCTCTCTTTATCCTACTCTAATTTACTAAAATCTCAAGGGTCTCCTACCCAAACTGGGCCTTTTGCCCAGAAATTATTTTGAGAAAGATTTTTGACCAAAATAAAACTATTACGAAAGTAATACTTTTGATTACAGACTTGAACATTGGAAAGTTTGTATCTAACATTGAAGTTTGAGCCATTTGCACTATTGAGACGTTCATAAGTTTTCTCATAGTGTTGGGTAGGAATAATTCCTTCCCTAATACAATTTTGATCAGCACCAGAATCAACTAATGTCGTGGTACTGATAGAGAAACTATTTCCTATATGTAAGAAAATATTGACATATCATTTTTGGAAATTAATCCTATTGATCAAATGAATAAAGCCATTTTCATCTAATGGCTGTTCTGGCAAAAGTTAAGGATGATTATTACTGCTTTCCGTTTGCTAATTTGTTGTTTAAACAAGATTTTTTGAGTTTTCTAACAACTCTATTTTAACATTGGTTTGGAGTTGTTGAAGTTGTTGATCATTGACTTGTTTGCTCAAGTCTTTGATTTGGGCTTTTAGGAGTTTAACTTCTTTTAGAAGTTCTCCTGTGGTCACTTGTTTGAACAGGTTTTGAGAGGGGTATTGTGTCAAAAATTTTTGTTGAGATTGAAAGGCTTAGGAGTGTTGGCCTGTTGCTCATGATTAATGATTTCCCTGAGATCTAACAAATATTTTCTTTTGAGCTCTGGTCATTTATTTTGTCAATAATGTCAAGCAAAAACTATTTATCAACTTTGTTTCTACTGATCATATTGAGATGAGGATAGTTACAAATATTCTCAGAACAATTACAACTTTGAGCAGACTTACTATCACTAGTGGTTTGATTTACCTGCTGAATGAGTTCACCTAAAGATTCAGACAATTGATCACTAGATTCTTCACTATGAAGAAGTTGAGTAAATTTGGATCTAAGATCCTCTTAGTCGTTAAAGATTTCATTGATCTTAGATTTGGTCCTACAATTAGCTGAGGTGTGACCTGGTTTCTTACGAGTCCAACAAACAATATTCTTGTTTTTGGGCTTATAAGTTTTCTTATACTTCTTGGGCCTTGAATAATATTGATCCTGATTTTGGGCCTTTTGTTTCCTACGTTTGGTGTAATAAGAAATTTGTTTGGGCTTAAATTTCTTTCTACGGGATGGGCCCTGAATATTATCATATCCATATTGAGCACAAAAATTGCCTATGACTTGGTGGAAAGAAAACCTATTAGTTTTCCATTTTTCTTTTTGTTCTTGACAGAGAGCTAGTCCTTCCCTTTTGACAGCAAAAAGTTGACCATAAGTTATTGAATTCTATGGGATTAAAACACCTCTCGTGAATTCTACTAACTTTTTAAGAATTCTCTCATTAAAGAATTTGGGCAATCCTACAACAAATCTATCTTTCCAAACAGAAGCATTGCAATTTTGTTGTTGGAAAATATGTGCAACAAACACATCCTTATACCAACAGAAATCTTCTAAGGTTGGACACTTAAGATTGGTCAAAACTATTTTTGAGCTTTGAAGTTCTTCTTGAGGGTTGCCTATGAAGTGCATTCCTATTGTATGGACTAACAATTTTAGTGCATTTTGCTTTTTATGTTCTTCCATAAATCCTTGATCATCTTTTACCTAATACTTTTCTACATGATTGAGAATATTATCCTGATCTAGGTTACTTAAACTATTGTCCCACCAATAGCGTAAGGAACCTTTAAAATCCTGCAACAATATACCTTGCTGTAGTATGATTAGAATGTTTGAGGACTTTGTAGGCTAAAGAGGCCATACCTATCTCTTGAAGCAAATTCATAATCTCATACTCAGATCTACCATTTATGTTCCATTCATAAATGGCTTTTCTTATGTATTGAGTACTTACGAATTTTGAGCGTTCTTTATATTGAATGTCTAGTGGAGTTGGTCTAAGATAGTAATTCCTAGTTGAATCATTGAAAAATTTGGGCCTAGATTAACGTTAAACCTTACTGAGCTGGGTAGGTTCATTGTCACTAGATTGGGCTTGGTCTTGATTTTCATGTATTGTATTGATATTGGGCCTTGGAGGAACTTGGAAGTTAGGCTAACTGTTGATTGATCTAATCCAAAAGTTCTACTTTCCTAAAAGTAAGAGGCACTTTGGATGTTGAAGGTTGATTATAGGGCTTGAACAAAGGCGGAGATATGTTTGATGGGAATTGGGCCTGCTATTTGGGGTGAAGGTTGTCCAACTTGTCTTCTATATGACTAACCTGATTGGTTATCCTATGGAGGATTTGACTTTGGAAATTATTCTGCTCATAAACCTTTTTAACATCACCTAAGGTAATGCACTTGTCTCTTCTACTTCTTTGAGATCATGTTTCTTGATGTTTCTTCGAACCTATGGCTCCTAAATTTCCAGGTTTCTGGGATAGTGATTTGATCCCATTGGAGTAGTTTTGGTGTGAAGGTTGACACTGGAGTATCTTGTCATTGAGTGTGAACAGTTATCATGGTAGTTTCTCCTTTGTTATCACTAAGGAGACACTTATGATCAAATTGAGAACCAAGTTGTCGAAAATATATCCTATATATAAGCATATATCCTTGACAATATTCCACAAATTTGGAATTTGGAGCATGAATATTGAGCACTAAAGTGTCTAAAATAGTTGGATCTGAAAGACTGACAGCAAAGTTTGGAGCATAGTTGAAGTAAATAGAACGGTTGCACATGTTTGTTTAAACTATTCCTAAAATAGAATCTTTAAAATTGAGCAACATTTTGTCTCTAAGCATAAAAAAGATTGGTGTATCTATACCTATCTTAGAAAGTGGTTTGATAGCTATTTGAATTAATCCATAATGTATGTAATTGAATCTTTCATCCTTATACCTTTGGATGGATTGAGAGTTAAAAATCTAATTTCATTTTGTAAAGAAAAAGTTTGTTCATGCTCTTTGATTGACTTACCAGCTTTGTTGAACAAAAAATCATTGGTCTCATAGATTATACTATAAGGGATGCTGGGCAAGGATTCTCTACTAATTTTTTGAGAAAAATTTGTGACTTTGGTCATTAGTTCTCTTCATCTTACTATCTTGGGATCCTTCTGGGATTTTCAGCTAACAAGTTTTCTAAATGATGTAAACATGGTTGAAACTAGAATTGAAACAATAATCTTAGAAAAATAATCTAGACTATAATTGAACAAATATCTCAAAATATAAATGTCCAAAATCAGAGTAGCTACTAGAACACCTGGCTTACTAATGGTCTCATTGCCTCCCTCGGGTCTTATTGCTGGGAACACCTAAGGTTACCAACGTATGCACAGCTCTTACTGCTACTGTCTCTGATTCTTTGTCACTTGTTTCCTAAGATATCTGCACAAAAATAATCTAAACTATTTTCTAAAATTATTGAACAACAATAATTTCTTCCACTATTACCTCACTATTGAAAACCTATTGGCTCTAATACTAATCGAAACCCAGGATTGATAAAATCGAAGATTGAAAAGAAAGGGAGATTGATAAAATCTGAAGTATTGAAATCAAAAATAGTTGATAACACTAAATTTAAGAAAAGGTTTGCTTTATTGAAATTTTTAAATAGTACAAAGGTTTTGATGTTTAGTACTCAAAGAGATTTTCCAAGTTTTGCCTCCCCAAGTAACTAAACTTGAACTTTAATTTATACGAGTCCTAAAGCTACTATTACAATAATTGAGCATCTACTTTAATAAATGTTGGACAGTTGGAGCATCTTTAGGACAGCTTTACTTTTCCACCGAAAAGTAATTTGTCTTCACTTGATCATTAAGCCTCTTTTCAAAGCATCGAAAGAAGCTTTATCTTCTTATAATAATTGGGCATTTAAGTGGGGCCTAGTGTCTCTCACTTGTAGCTACTTTGTCTTGAGCAATAATTTAGATTCTTTTGATTAAAAATCAAAAGGATTGTGATTGGCAAAAGGGTGGTCTCCAGGGTTGGAAGTCGTGGATGATTGGGCGTCATCTTCTTCCATCTGTTTGACAAGTTCTTTAAACATTTTCTTATAAAGTTTTTTCTTCTTAATTTTTGAGCAGGGCAGTTGAAGCTTGCTGGTCAGAGTGGTTAGCAAGGCTGCACTGGTAGGTTGATGAGAAACAGGAGGCAAGTGAATTTCTTGAAATGCCTTTTGCAAGTGTTTGCCTTCTTTGTTTCATTTTGTCATAACCACCAGCTCAACTCTTCTCATGTCAAATTATCCCACCACTTGATTCTGTATTCTCTCACTAGAGATAAATTATAGTTTAGATAAAAGGGTTCCACAAAATAATTCTAAGATAAAATTGATGGAACTTGAAAATCAACATGAAATTTAAATTCTGGCATAAATGTTTGTGTAGGGGTAAATATTTTTTATATAATAGAGGATTCAGAAATTATTGATTTTTTTAGGATAAATTAAGTAATTTGGTTCAGAGAAATAATACCATTCCTATTCATAACTATTTTCATGATCTGATTTCAATCTTGCTTAATCATGGTATTGTTAAGGGAGGCAGTGAGACCGTTGGTAAGCCAGGCGTTCTTGCATATGGACTGATCCCATGAATTTGCAATTAAAGAAACATGTGTCATAATGTTTTGAGAAATTGATATGAGATTATTATTATAAAAAAAAACCTTATAAGAAAATGTTTGAAGAACTTGTCAAATAGATGGAAGAAGATGACGCTCAATTATCCACGGATTCCAACCCTGAAGACGACCCTTTTGCCAATCACGATCCTTTTGATTTTTAATCAAAAGAATCTGAATTATTGCTCAAGACAAAGTTGCTACAAGTGGGAGACACTAGGCCCCACTCAAGATGCCCAATTATTATAAGAAGACAAAGCTTCTTTCGGTGCTTAGCAAAGAGGCTTAATGATCAAGTGAAGACAATTGACTTTTCAGTGGAAAAGTAAAGTTGTCCCAAAGATGCTCCAACTATCTAACCTTTATTAATGTAGATGCTCAATTATTGTAATAGTAGCTTTAGGACTTGTATAAATTAGAGTTCAAGTTTAGTTACTCAAAGAGGCAAAAATTGGAAAATCTCTTTGAATGCTAAACATCAAAACCTTTGTACTATTTAAAAATTTCAATAAAGCAAATCTTTTCTTCAATTTAATGTTATCAACTATTTTCAATTTCAATACTCCAAAATTTTTTAATCGACACCCATCTTTTCAATCTTCAATTTTATCAATCCTTCAATAACATTCTTAATGTTTAAGTAACCTAGATTAGGATAATATTCTCAATCATGTAGAAAAGTATCAGGTAGAAGATGATCAAGGATTTATGGAAGAACGTGAAAAGCAAAATGTAGTGCTTTATTACACATATCTTCATAGGCAACCCTCAAGAAGAACTTCAAAGCTCAAAAAAAGTTTTGACCAATCTTAGGTGTCCAACCTTAGGAGATTTCCATTGGTATAAGGATGTGTTTGTTACACATATCTTCCAACGAAAAGATTGCAATGCTTCTTTTTGGAAAGAAAGATTTGTTACAGGATTGCCCAAACTTTGAAAATTCTCAAAAAGTTAGTTGAATTCACGAGAGGTACTTCAATCCCATGGAATTTAATAACTTATGGTCAACTTTTTGCATTTGTCAAAAAGGAAGGATTAGCTCTCTGTCAAAAACAAAAAGGATAAAAGAAAACTGATAGGTTTTCTTTCCATCAAGTGGTAGGAAATTTATGTGCTTAATATGGATATAATAATATAGGAGCCCCATCTCGTAGAAAGAAACTTAGGCCCAAGCAAATTTCTTACTACACCAAACCAAGGAAACAAAAGGCCCAAAATTAGGATCAATACTATTCAAGGCCCAAGAAGTATAAGAAAACTTATAAGCCCAAAAACAAGAATATTGTTTGTTGGACTTGTAAGAAACCAGGCAACACCTCAGCCAACTCTAAGACCAAATCTAAGATCAATGAAATCTTTAAGGATCAAGAGGATCTTAGATCCAAATTTGCTCAACTTCTTTTTAGTGAAGAATCTAATGATCAATTGTTTGAATCTTCCAATGAACTCATTCAGCAGGTAGATCAAAGCACTAGTGATAGTGAGTCTGCTTAAAGTTGCAACTGTTCTAAGAATATTTGTAATTGTCATCATCTCAATATGATTAGTAGAAACTAGTTGATAAACAGTTTATACTTGATATTATTGACAAAATAGATGACCTAGAGCTCAAAAGAAAATATCTATTAGATCTCAGGGAAATCATTACCCGTGAGAAACATGCCAGCACTCCTGAGCCTTTCAATCTTAACAAAATTTTTGAAAGATACCCCTCTCAAAACTTGTTCAAATAAGTGACCACAGGATAACTTCAAGAAGAAGTTAAACTCCTAAAATCCCAAATCAAAGACTTGAGGAAACAAGTCAATGATCAACAACTTCAACAACTCCAAACTAATGTTAAGATAGAGCCGTTAGAAAACTATAAAAGAATGTTGCTCAAACTGCAAATCAGCAAGCTGAAAGCAGCAATAATCAACCTTGACTTTTGCCGAAACAACCATTAGATGAAGATGGTTTTATTCATTTGATCAATAGGATTAATTTCCAAAAATGGTATGTCAATATTTCCTTACATATAGGAAATAGTTTCTCTATCAATAGCATGGCATTAGTTGATTCTGGTGCTGATAAAAACTGTATTAGGGAAGGAATTACTCCGACCCAATACTATGAGAAAACTTACGATTGTCTCAATAGTGCAAATGGTTCAAACCTCAATGTTAGGTACAAACTTTCCAATGTTCAAGTCTGTAATCAAAACAATTGCTTTCATAATAGTTTTATTTTGGTCAAAAGTCTTTCTGAAAATATCATTTTAGGCACTCCATTTTTGACTCAAATCTATCCATTTCAAGTAGACGACAAAGGAATCCACACTGAGGTATTGGGTACCGAAGTGTCTTTCAACTTTTTGACTGCTATCAGTCAAAAAGATGTTCACATGCTCCAACAAAACTTAATGAGCCAGTAGATCAACGTTATCAGGCATAAGGAATCTCATGTGTAGGCTTTACAAAAAGAGCTCAATCATGCAAAAGTAGAAAGCCAATTAGGGAATCCACTCATTCAGACAAGGATTCACGAGCTTCAATCACTTTTCCAAAAGGAAATATGTTCAGACCTACCCAATGGTTTTTGGGAAAGGAAAAAGGCATATAGTCCAACTCCCTTATGAAAAAAATTTTTATGAGAGAGATATTCTAATCAAAGCAAGACCCATACAAATGAATCATGACATCCTTTAACGTTGAAAAAAGAAGATCAATGATTTATTATCAAAAAGTCTCAACTGACCATCCAAGTCACCTTGGAGTTGCTCAACCTTTTATATCAACAAAAACTCAGAAATAGAGCATGGTGTCCCATGCCTAGTCATCAATTACAAACCTCTCAATAAAGTGCTTTAATGGATTAGGTATCCTATTCCTAACAAAAAGGACTTGCTCAATAGATTATATGATTCAGTCATATTTTCTAAGTTTGATATGAAATCAGGATTTTGGCAAATCCAGATTAGCGATCAAGATCGGTATAAAACAACTTTTGCTGTACCTTTTGGACATTATAAATGGAATGTAATGCCCTTTGGTCTCAAAAATGCCCTTTCTGAATTTCAAAATATAATGAATCATATTCTCAATTTTCAATAGTTTACATAGATGATGTCCTTATCTTTTCCAAATCCATTGACCATCATTTCAAACATTTGCGAATTTTCTTTAAAATAATCAAACAAAATGGTGTAGTAGTATTCGTTACTAAGATGAAATTATTCCAAACCAAGGTTAGGTTTCTAGGTCATGAAATCTACAAAGGTACTATTCAACCCATAAATAGATCTATCGAATTTACTTCAAAATTCCAAATGAAATCAAAGATAAAACACAGTTACAGAGGTTTTTAGGATTTCTTAATTATGTAGCTGATTTTTTCCCAAACCTTAGAACCATCTGTCAACCATTGTTCAATAGACTTAGGAAAAATTCACTTGTGTGGTCTGATCAACATACTTATATAGTCAAGATGATTAAAGACAAGGTCAAAATTATCCCTTGCCTAGCCCTACCAAACCCTAACACTAGTCTCACTGTAGAGACAGATGCATTAGACATAGGATATGGTGGGATACTCAAGCAGAGATTAGATGTCTCAACCAAAGAATCAATAGTCAGAAACCATTTAGGTATTTGGCTTGGTGCTCAGAAAATTACTCAACAATTAAAAAAGAAATTTTATTAATTGCTTTATGTGTCATGAAATTTCAAGATGATTTGTTTAACAAAACTTATCTTTTACGGATTGATTGTAATTTTGTAAAAGAAGTTTTGGAAAAAGATGTCAAGAATCTTGTGTCAAAACAAATTTTTGCCAAATTGCAAGCAATTTTATCAAACTTTGATTTTTCAATCACCTATATAAAGGGTGAAGAGAATTCTCTTCCATATTATCTTACAAAAGAGTTCTTACAAGGAAAGCAAGAGTGATCAAACACTTTAAACACCATGAGTGACAAGAAACAAAAAATGAAAGCTTAAGACTATGCGATGAAAGCTCAAACAAGTAAAAAACCCCTGGTCCCTGGTTCTCAATTCCCCTTTTTATCCTATTCTAATTTACTGAAATCTCAAGGGTCTCCTACCCAAACTGGGCCTTCTGCCCAAAAAATTCCTTCATTTAGCTCAAAAGCCCTTTATCAAACCTAGGATCAAAAGGAGCATATTCAAGTAACTCCTTACAAACAACCCATTCAACGTAGGGAAGCCTATAGCCTTGCCCAAAAAAGTTTCAAAAGATGCTCAATTCCTAACCTCTCAACCCTTCAAAAATCGTAGATTCTATGACCATGTCCTTGTAGATACATGCTCTGTAGAAATAATACATAACAAAGACCCAACCAACCCTGATCAAATTACTTATTGAACTTACAAAATCAAAAAGATAATTTGCTCAAATGAATTTATTTTGCTCCATTCAGAGAGAGATTTCTCTGTCAATTTCTTACCCAAAGGATTCAATTATATGGATTACTAGAATGCATGGTATAATGCATTTTATGTTCAACCTTACGATAATTTGTGGTTTTTCCAAATCCACAAACAATGTCCAAAAACTTTGGTACCATCATGGTGTCAGGAATGCTGGTATTTCTTTGGACCAAATTCCTCAATTTATCTTGAAAAAATCAATAATTTCTCAATCCCCTGGCATATAAAAAATGACTATTCTACACAAACATTTATGCTAGAATTTGAATTTCGTGTTGATTTTCAAGTTCCATGGATTTTATCTTGGAATTATTTTGTGGAATCCCTTTTATCCAAACTATAATTTCTCTCTAGTGAGAGAATACAGAATCAAGTAGTGGGATAAATTTGACATGAGAAGAGTTGAGCTGGTGGTTATGAGAAAATGACACAAGGATTAAATAGGTCTTTGAATGGATTGCAAGAACACTCTAATGCTTCTACAAATTATCCACCAAAAAATACTCCAACAAGGACTATGCAGGACCAATTTGCCTTGTTGGCTAAACTTGGATCAGAAGACAAAGTTCCTAATCATAATTCTATCCAGATTAAGGACTTGCTGATCTTTCACAGACAGCTTCACAAGCTGCAAGAGATCAGACCTTTAGACCATTCATTGGTCAAACTACAGCGGAAAATATGCATAGCATGCAGCAAGCTTTGCAAGGCACAAGTATTGATCAAATACAACATCTGCACCTGTTTTAGACCCTCAATTCCCTGGACAGAATGAGGATTATTTGGGTTGCAGCTTGAACACTGAAGATCCAGACATTCCATGCAATAGGTCAGGTGTTCTGGACAGCAACCCCATTGCCAGCACAAACGCCCAAAGTCACGTGGATAGCAAGGGGGAAGCCAAGGTAGTACACTTCCCAAATCATACAGAAGAAGGTGAAATCAACTTGCATGCAGTAGGGGCAACTACAAAGCCTGCTACAATAACGTTGTTTGCAACCATAAATGACAAGAATGTTTTGGTGTTGATTGATAGTGAAGCCACCCATAACTCCATCAACACAAAACTGGTCAAAACACTTCAGCTACATCTAAAAAGGATTGCACCCTTTGAGGTAAGAGTGGCAAGTAGATAAAAGCTCAAGTATGCACAAGTGATCCAGGCAGTAGCAATGCAGATTCAAGGAGTCAAAATAGAAGTAGAACTGCATGTGTTAGCCCTAGTAGGTCTTGATGTGGTTTTAGGCAATGCTTGGCTTAAAACCATAGGCAAGATAATGTTCGACTACGAATCCATGGCCATGCACTTCCAATGGAAGGGAAAGGACTGCACGTGGGAAGGCATCCACCACCAATGCAGTGCATCATTGTGAGGTAAGTACCCTTGAATGACTATATAGAAAAAGGGCACAATGTTTTGTAGTTCTCTTGGCCATAAAAGAGGAAAACACAGCCAAACATCATACACACGAAGACATACCAATAGGAGTAAGGAACCTACTGGAGCAATTTGGAGATGTCTTAGGAGAGCCACAAGGACTACCACCCTCAAGACATTACGACCATGCCATCCCATTAATCGATGAAACCAAGGCGATTAATGTAGCACCTTATCGGTATGCACACTTCCAAAAGAACGAGATCGAAAGACAAGTGGAAGAGATGTTATAGCAAGGTATTATCTGACCTAGCACTTCCCTTTTTCTTCTCCTATTCTACTTGTTAGAAAGAAAGATGAAACTTGGAGATTTTGCACTGGTTATCGGGCATTCAACCAAGCACCTGTCAAAGATCGTTTCTCGATCCCAATAATTGATGATATGCTGGACTAGTTACATGAAGAAAAGCTGTTCACTAAGCTGGATCTCAAGGCAGGATATCATCAAATATGCATGAAAGAAGTGGACGTGCAAAAGACAGCATTTCAAACTCATAGTGGACACTACGAGTACCTAGTCATGCCCTTCAGACTATGCAATGCACCCTCCACCTTTCAAGCAGCCATGAACGACATCTTCAAACCTTATTTGCGCAGGTTTTTCTTAGTCTTCTTTGATGACATTTTGGTCTATTCTAGGAACCACGATGATCACATAGAACACTTAGCAAAAGTGCTAGAAGTGTTAAGAAGAAATTCGCTTTGTCATCAAGCCATCCAAGTGCACATTCATGCAAGAGGAGCTTGAATACCTCGGTCACATCATATCTGAAGAGGAGTGAAGGTAGACCAACAGAAAATAGGAGCCATGCAAACATGGCCAATTCCTAAGAATGTCACAAAACTTAGAGGATTTCTAGGTTTGACAGGCTACTACCACCAATTTGTTCGCAAATATGGCACCATAGCAAAACCACTAACGGATTTGCTGAAGAAGAACAGATTCCTATGGATAGAAAAGAGTGAAGATGCATTCAAGTTGTTGAAGCAAGCTATGTGTGAGACCCCAGTGTTAGCACTACCTGACTTCAACCAAACCTTCGAGCTTCACACTGACGCATGTCAAGATGGAATAGGTGCTGTCCTGAGTCAAGCCGGAAGACCTATTGCATACATGAGCAGAGTCTTAGGGCCCATGAAGAAGGAATGGTCAATATACACCAAGGAGATGTTGGCCATCATCCATGCAGTCAAGGTATGGCGACCTTACCTTCTTGGGAGGAAATTCCTGATCATTACAGATCAACAACCTTGAGAAGCCTCATGGAGCAGAAAATTACCACCTCAGAGCAGCAAAAGTTTCCTTGTCAAGTTGTTGGGCTACGAGTATGAAATAATCTACAAGCTTGACAAGGAAAAATAAGGTGGCAGACACATTGTCCAGAAGCAATGGAGGTCAAGCATTATGGACAGCATGTGAGCCTAATGACGCATGCCTCACTGCCATCAGCGGAGCAGAGTGGAATGTATGGACAAAAATCAAGGAGGCAATAGAGATTGACCCTCAAAGCCAAGAGCTCATGAGAAGATCAAGAATTTCGACCCTAAGGTTAGTAAATTCACCCTTAAAGAATGGATATATTTGGCACAACCAGCAGGTGTATGTACCAAACATACCAGGACTAAGAGGAAAGATCTTGAATCACTTCCACAACTCATGGGAAGGAGGACATTCAAGATGGTTTTGTACTTACATGCGGATCAAGCTATTCTTTTGGTTGGAAGGATTCAAGGCAGAAGTCAAGAAGAAAAACAGCAATTGTGACATTTTCCCATGGATAAAACCAGAAGATGGCAAGACCAAGGGATTGCTACAACCTTTGCCATTACCTGTACAAGTTTGGAAACACTATAATGACATCCAGCAGCAGTTTTCCAACTTTCACCTTGAGGACAAGGTGAGTCTTCAAGAAAGGGGATTGTTGAGAACTTAACTATGCAAGAAATGCAATGGGCAGAAAATAAGGCAGCAAAGGAGAGCATGGGCCAAAAAATGTGCACAACAAGCATGAAAACAGCAAGTGTGCAGTCCAGCAATGAGGCCTGGCCAGTATTTGACTTAATCCTAATCAATGAAAGACATTGCTGCCAACAAGAGTTCTAGCACAAGAAGGACAATTGCATCAAGAAGAACTTCAGCTGCAACAACACATCATGGCAGGTTTGACTTTAGCAAGATGAACACGTGAAGGAAGAGTCTTGGAGAGGAAGGACATGCCACAGCAGAAGTTCTAATCTAAGAAGGAAACGGCAAGAAGAAGTTCAGCAGCTGTAAGAGAGAAGATAAGATAAGGACAGAAATACTTAGTCAAAATAGGAATTTAGTCTTAGTAGGAATTCAAGAAAGATAGAGAATCCTAGTAGGATTAGGAAACATGGGATAAGGTCTATCTTGATAATGTTTTAATTGACTTAGAAAAGCTTGTTGACTTAGGAAAACATATCCTAAGTGGATAAGGAACCTAAGTACTAGTTGAATTAGGATAAGGCTATCTTAGGACTATAAATACAGCCCATTGTTTGTGAGGAGGATATATGCTCTGAATTTTGTTTATTTCTCATTCATTAATCAAGAATCAAAGGTTAGCATTCTTGCTTACATTCTTGTTTACATTTTTGGTTATCTTTTAAGAGTTGTCTTGAGATAACTTAGGCTTAAGACAAGGTTAAGAGTTGTCTTTCCTTGCTTAAGAGCTTAGGTTGAAGTTAAGAGTTGTCTTCTTCAACCAAGGCAAGTTGTGATAGGTTTAAGAGTTGTCTTGCCTATCCAACATATCCTTTTATATATTAGTTAACCCAAAGGATAGCTTAGGGGACGTAAATATAAGAAAAGAACTCAAGAATCAAATGGGACATTAAGTTACGAAGGTCTTTAGTAGGCATGTTGACCCCTAAGTTGTTGAAAAGTTAGGGGAATAAATCGGGACCCCAACCAACTAATGCAGCGCATCATTGTGAGGTAAGTACCCTTGAATGACTATACAGAAAAAGGGCACAATGTTTTGTGGTTCTCTTGGCCACAAAAGAGGAAAACACAGTCGAACATCATGAAAGGTAGAACACGCACGAAGACATACCATTGGTAGTAAGGAACCTACTGGAGCAGTTTGGAGATGTCTTAGGAGAGCCACAAGGTCTACCACCCTCAAGACATTATAACCATGCCATCCCATTAATCGACAAAACCAAGGCGATTAATGTAGCACCTTACTGGTATGCACACTTCCAAAAGAACGAGATCGAAAGACAAGTGGAAGAGATGCTACAGCAAGGTATTATCCAACCTAGCACTTCCCCTTTTTCTTCTCCCATTCTATTGTTAGAAAGAAAGCAGAAACTTGGAGGTTTTGCACTGATTACTGGGCACTCAACCAAGCAACTGTCAAGGATCGTTTTCCGATCCCAACAATTGATGATATGCTGGATGAGTTACATGGAGCGAGTTGGTTACCATGATGGATCTCAAGGCCAGATATCATCAAATACGCATGAAAGAAGAGGATGTGCAGAAGACAGCATTTCGACTCATAGTGGACACTATGAGTACCTAGTCATGCCCTTTGGACTATGCAATGCACCCTCCACCTTTCAAGCAGCCATGAATGACATCTTCAAACCTTATTTGCGCAGGTTTTCTTAGTTCTAGGTTTATCTAGTTTTCTTTCACGACATTTTGGTCTATTCCAGGAACCATGATGATCATCTAGAACACTTAGCAAAAGTGCTAGAGGTGTTAAGAAGAAATTGTTTCATCATCAAGCCATCCAAGTGCACATTCATGCAAGAGGAGCTTGAATACCTCGGTCACATCATATCCAAAGATGGAGTGAAGGTAGACCAATAGAAAATAGGAGCCATGCAAACATGGCCAACTTCTAAAGAATGTCACAAAACTTAGAGGATTTCTAGGCTTGACAGGTTACTACCACCAATTTGTTCGCAAATATGGTGCCATAGCAAAACCATTAATGCACTTGCTGAAGAAGGACGATTCCTATGGATAGAGAAGAGTGAAGACACACTCAAATTGTTGAAGCAAGCCATGTGTGAGACCCTGGTGTTAGCACTGCCTGACTTCAACCAAACCTTTCGAGCTTCACACTGACACATGTCAAGATGGAATAGGTGCTGTCCTAAGTCAAGCCGGAAGACCTATTGCATACATGAGCAGAGTCTTAGGGCTCATGAAGAAGGAATGGTCAGTATATGCCAAGGAGATGTTGGCCATCATCCATGCAGTCAAGGTATGGCGACCTTACCTTCTTGGGAGGAAATTTCCTTATCATTACAGATCAACAACCCTTGAGAAGCCTCATGGAGCAGAAAATTACCACACTAGAGCAGCAAAAGTTCCTTGTCAAATTTCTAGGATACGAGTATGAAATAATTACAAATTGGGCAAGGAAAACAAGGTGGCAGACACATTGTCTAGAAGCAATGGAGGTCAAGTGTTATGGACAGCATGTGAGCCTAATAATGCATGCCTCACTGCTATTAGTGGAGCGGAGTGGAATGTATGGATAGAAATCAAGAAGGCAATAGAGATTGATCCCTCAAAGCCAAGAGCTCACTGAGAAGATCAAGAATTTTGACCCTAAGGTTAGTAAATTCACCCTTAAGAATGGATATATTTGGCACAACCAGCAGGTGTATGTACCAAACATACTCGAGACTAAGAGGGGAAGATCTTGAATCACTTCCACAACTCATGAGAAGGAGGACATTAAGGATGGTTCCGTACTTACATGTGGATTGAGATATTCTTTTGATCGGAAGGATTCAAGGCAGAAGTCAAGAAGAAACACAGCAATTGTGACATTTGCCCATGGATAAAACCAGAAAATGGCAAGACCAAGGGATTGCTACAACCTTTGCCATTACCCATACAAGTTTGGGAAGACTATAATGACATCCAGCAGCAGTTTTCCAACTTCCACCTTAAGGACAAGGTGAGTCTTCAAGAAAGGGGGATTGTTGAGAACCTAAGTATGCAGGAAATGCAATGGGCAGAAAATGGGGCAAAGGAGAGCATGGGCCATAAAATGTGCACAACAAGCATGGCAACAGCAAGTATGCAGGCCCAGCAGTGAAGCCCAGCCAGTATTTGACTTAATCCTAATTAATGAAGGACATTTACACCAACAAGAGTTCCAGCAGAAGAAGGATAATCGCATGAAGAAGAACTCCAGTAGCAGCAGGACATCCATGCCAAGGAGAATTCCAGCAGTAGTAGGACATCTATGCTAAGCATATTTCCAGTAGCAACAGGACATCCATGCCCAAGAGAATTCCAATAGCAGAATGACATCTACCTCAAGAAGAGTTCTATCAGCAGCAAGATATGCATGATGAATTGTAGTAGCAATAGGATAGTCATGGTGAGAATAATTCTAAGGGCAGAAGGATACTCATTGAGAGTTCTAGTCCTAGAAGGATAAGCCAAGAGGAAGTCTAGCCACTATAGAATACAAGATAAGATAGGAATTCTAGTCTAGGTAGAAATTTAAGAAAGACCAAGAATCCTAGTTTAATTAAGAAACATTTGGATAAAGTCTATCTTGATAAGGTTCTAGTTGTCTTAGGAAACCTTATTAACTTAGGAAAACTTATCCTAAATAGATAAGGAACCTAAGTACTAGTTGTGATATGCCTCAAGGATCTTCAAATGGTGAATCAAGATGTAATGGGTATATTTTCCCTCAAGGATCTTCAAATGGTGAATCAAGATGTAATGGGTATATTTTCTTTTAGGGTTTTGTGGAGGGACAGAGGTGTTGGGATATGGTATAGTTGTTGAGTGGATGAAAATTCGTAAATGGAGTAAGTTATTGGATCTGTAGAAGTGTTTTAAGGAAGCTGAAGGGATTATGTACAAATTTGAAGTGGGAATGTGATAGTGATAGCTTATGGAAAGTTTAGGAAGAGGAAATGGAGTTTCAATCAATATCAAGAATCAAAATAAAGAAATTAAAAACTAGTTAATCAAGTTTGATAAGATCAGATCGCCACAAACAAGATTACTAGGTTGATTCACCACACTCTAAGATAGAAAGAAGGAAGAGTGATAAGAATCGATAGATAATTCACCACTAAACAAAGAATTTGTTTAGATAAGAATTTGGATGCAACTCAGCAAAATTCTGTTCATTCATAAAACTCCCCAATTACAAGCAATAATGCTGTATTTATAGTGATGATGGCCTTTCCATATTTAACTTATACTAAAATGCCTAATTCATCTATGACAAGGATTCTAAAGTAAATAAGGACTACTAAGTCATCTAGAATTCTATGAGGATAAGCCTAATATATTGGTTTCCTAATCCTACTTAAAATCTTGCTTGTAGAACCCTACTTGATCTCAAACTTCTTGCCTTGTCACATTTCCTACTGCTGCCGGAATTCTCCTTGGCATGGATGTCCTTTGTCAATGAGATTAAACCTAAATCCTTTTTCGATGGCAGCAACTCCATTTCCATGATGGAGCACATCAAGTTGAAGTAGGATAAGGCTGTCCAATACTATAAATACAACCCATTATTTGTGAGCAAGGAGATATGCTCTGAATTTTGTTTATTTTCTCATTCATTAATCAAGAATCAAGGTTAGCATCCTTGCTTCTATTCTTGTTTTTTTTTAAGTATATTTTAAGAGTTGTCTTGAGATAACTTGGGCTTAAGACAAGGTTAAGAGTTGTCTTCCTTGCTTAAGAGCTAAGCTTGAAGTCAAGAGTTGTCTTCTTCAACCAAGGCAAGTTGTGATAGGTTTAAGAGTTATCTTGCCTATCCAACATATCCTTTTATATATTAGTTAACCCGAAGGACAGCTTAGGGGATGTAAATATAAGAAAAGAACTCAAGAATCAAATGGGACAGCAAGTTAGGAAGGATTTCAGTAAGCGTGCTGACCCCTAAGGTGTAGAAAAGTTGGGGAAAAAAAATCAGCGCCCCAACAACTTCCAAACATGCACGACATCTCAGTCAAATGCACCAGGATGCTCTTATTACCCTTGGAAGTTTGTCCTGTGCGCTGCCGAATTGTTGGGGTCCTGATTTTTTTCCCCAACTTTTCTACACCTTAAGGGGTCAGCACGCCTACTAGAATCCTTCCTAACTTGCTGTCCCGTTTTGATTCTTGAATTCTTTTCTTATATTTACATCCCCTAAGTTGTCTTTCAGGTTAACTAATATATATAAGGATATGTTGGATAGGCAAGACAAATCTTAAACCTATCACAACTTGCCTTGGTTGAAGAAGACAACTCTTGACTTCAACCTAAGCTCTTAAGCAAGGAAAACAACTCTTAACCTTGTCTTAAGCCCAAGTTATCTCAAGACAACTCTTAAAAGATAACCGAAAATATAAACAAGAAAGTAAGCAAGAATGCTAACTTTTAACTTATAAAAAGTTTAAAACTCTCTTATAGAGGTAAACTGAAGTACTAGGCAGAAGCAAAGATGCTGATAAGCCCTAGGTGTAGGTGAAAACTTGCAGAGAGAATAAAACTTATAAACATGACTAGTAAAGACGAAGAGGTACTTCATAGGCTTGATTATTTGAACTTAGAAACAGGAGCATACTACAGGAAGAGGACTGTAGATAATATCAATATAATTTGTTTTTTAAATGATAATTATAAGCATAAATTTCACTCTGAAAATCCTCAACTGAACACTATTTCTGATGTATGTTATCACTTATTGCATAATCAAATAGCAGTTAGTCAAACACAGAGCATAATATTTAAGTCATATTTAAATATATTACAAAAGCAGAGAATGAAAATTGATAGCTTAATAGAAAATATCAAAGTTATACAAAATATCATAGAAAGAAAGCAAAGTAGTAACAGTAAATCATTAGACAATAAAATAATAGAAAAAATAGATAAATTAGAAATAAAAATAGATCAAATTAATAGTAAATTATCTATTTTGACAGAATGACTTTAGAAAAAGACCCATTTTATTTAAGGTGTTTAGAAGATACTATAACTAAATTCGGAGCATATGTCCTCCTCACAAATAATGGGTTGTATTTATAGTCCGAAGATAGCCTTGTTCTTGTTCAACTAGTACTTAGGTTCCTTATCCACTTAGGATATGTTTTCCTAAGTCAACAAGCTTTTCTAAGTCATTTAAAAATATTATCAAGATAGACCTTATCCCATTGTTTCCTAATCACATATAAGGATTCTTGGTCTTTCTTGAATTCCTACTAAGACAAGAATTCCTACTTTGACTAAGTCCTTCTGTCCTTATCTTATCTTCTCTCCTACAGCTGCTGACTTCTTCTTGCCATTTCCTTCATCGCTTAGACTTCTGCTGTGGCGTCCTTCCTCTCAATGACTTCTCTTTGGCATGGTCCTCTTACTGAAGTAACCCTGCCAAGGCATCCTGCTGCTGCTGGAGTTCTTCACGTCATCACTCTTCTTCTCCTACTTGGATTGCTTCATCGTGTCTTTCCAATGCTGGTCTTCTTCTTGGCTTCAGTGCTTCAGTGCTTGCTGCGTGCAGGCTTGTTGTGCACATTTGCTTGTTTGTTGCTACCTCTCTTGCTGCGTGGCGCCTCACGTGCATTATATCACGCTCCCTTTGCCTCCTAACGTCCTTAACACGAATGCGTCCGATGCCTCTGCCATGCCCACGAGGATGTTCTGGTCACTCCTAAAAGTTCATCCCATGTATTGCCCAACTTGCCTGACACCACTGCCGCACCTGCAAGGATGTTCGAGTTCCTCCAGGAAGTTCATCCCGAGCAAGGCCCAACGCACCCAAAACCTCTGACCCACCGGCAAGGATGCTCTGGTCACTCCTAGAAATTACCCTGCACTGCTAAATGTGTTTGACACCTCTTCTGGCCACACTCGGAAGTTCATCCTGAGCACTGCCGAATGTGTCAAAAGCCTCTTCCATGCTTGGATGGATGTTTCGGTTGGTCGCAGAAGTTCGTCCCACGTGCAGTTGTTTGAGCGCAAAGCCCTTACCATGCCTGCAGTGATGTTTTGGTTATTCTCGGAAGTTCATCCCCCGCACTGCCGAGCATGTCCGACACCGCCGCAGCCCCCTGCAGGGATGTTCCAGTTGCTCACGGAAGTTTGTCCCGTACAGTGCCAAACGCATCCGATGCCTCTTCTATGCCTGCAGGGATGTTCCAGTCGCTCCTGGAAGTTCATCCCAAGCACAACCAAACCCATCCAACACCTCTGACAAGCCCATGGGGATTTTCTGGTTGGTCGTGGAAGTTCACTCGTGCACTGCCAAATGCACCTGATGCCACTCTCAGAATTTCATTCTGCGCACTGCCAAATGTGTCTATGCCTCTGCCGAGCCATGGGAATTTTCCTATCGCTCCTAGAAGTTCATCTCAAGCACTAGCAAATGCAACGATGACTCTGCCTTGCCTGTGGGGATGTTCAAGTCACTCCCAAAGTTCATCCTGCACACTGCCCAACGTGCCCGAAGCCTCTTCCGTGCCCACGGGGATGTTCCATTCACTCCCAGATGTTCGTCCCATGCACTGCCTTACACACCCGACCCCTATGCCATACCTACGGGGATGTCCCAGTCACTCTCGATAGTTCATCTTGCGCACTACCGTACGCACCTGACCATCTGCTGCGCCCGCGGGGATGTTGTGATTGTTCCTGGAAGTTCATGCCATGCTCTCCAAACGTGCCCCATGCCTCTGCCGTGCCTGCGGGGATGTGTTGGTCACTCTCGGAAGTTTGTCCCGCATACTGCAAAATGAGCCCAAAGCATCTACTGCACCTGCAGGGATGTTACGGTTGCTCCCGAAAGTTCATCCTATGCATTGCCAAATGTCCCAATGCCTCTACCATTCTCACAGGGATGTTCTGGTCACACCCCGAAAGTTCATCCTAAGCACTGTCGAATGCATTCAATGCCTCAAACTAGCTTGCAGGGCATTTCTGGTCACTCCTGAAAGTTCATCTCATGCACTGTCGAATGCACCCGATGAGCCCACGGAGATGTTCCGATCGCTCCCGGAAGTTTGTCCCATGCACTGACCAAGGCACCCAAAACCTTTGCCACACCAGAGGGGATGTTCTGGTCGCTCTCGAAAGTTCGTATTGCGCATTACCAAATGTACGCTATGCCTCTGCCATGCTTGTGGGGATGTTCCGATCACTCCTGGAAGTTTGTCCTGAGCACTACCAAATGTGTCTGACGCATCTACGGAGCCTACAGGGAATTTCTGGTCACTCACGGAAGTTCTTCGCGTGCAATGTCGACACACTTGATGGCCTACGGAGCCCACAGGGATGTTCTGGTAACTCCAGGAAGATCATCCTGTGCACTACCATACGCACCCCGATGCCTTTGCTGTGCCTGCGGGGATGTTTCGGTCACTCCTGGAAGTTCATCCTGAGCACAGCCAAACGCATTCGATACCTCTGCCAAGCCTTTGGGCATTTTTTGATTGCTCCCGGAAGTTCATCCTATGCATTGCCGAGCGCACATGATGCCTCAGCCGCGCCTGCGGGGATGTTCCGGTCCTTCCTTGAAGTTCATCCCACTGCACCGCAAAACATGCCTGACTCCTCTGCCGAGCTTGCAGTGATTTTCTGGTTGCTCCCACAAGATCATCCTACACACTGCCGAACATGCCCAATGTCCTCTGCCATGCCCATGGTGATTTTCTAGTTTCTCATGGAAGTTTGTCCAGCGCACTGCCAAATGCCCCTAATGCCATTGCGGCTCCTGCGGTGATGTTCTGGTCGCTCCCGAAAGTTCCTCTCGTGCACTGCCCGATGCACCCGAAGCCTCTGCCATGCCTGCAGGGATGTTCTAGTCGCTCTTGGAAGTTCATCCAGAGCACTGCCGAATGTGTCCGATGCCGCTGCCATGCCTGTGGGGATGTTCCGGTCACCCCTGAAAGTTTGTCCCCCACACTGTTGAGTGCAGCCGATGCCAGTACCGTGCTGCTAAAATGTTCCTGTCACTCTCAAAAGCTCGCCCCATGCACTACGGAATGCACCCGACGCCTCAATGGTGCCCGCAGGGCTGTTCTGGTCACTCTTGAAAGTTTGTCCCGTGCATTGTTGAACGTGCCCAATGCAGCTGCTGCACCCGTGAGGCTGTTCCGGTTGCTTCTGAAAAATCATCCCAAACACTGCCGAGCCAGCAAGGACTTTCTAGCTGCACTGGAAGTTCATCCAGCGTACTGCCCCAATGTGGTTGAAGCCTCTGCTGCGCCTATGGGCATGTTCCAGTACCACCAGGAAGTTTGTCCCTTGCACTGTTGAACGCACCTGTGCATTGCAAAAGATGTCTGTTGCCATTGCCGTGCCCGCGGGATTGTTCTAGTCGACTCTAGAAGTTCATCCCACACACTGCCAAATGCACCCGACACCTCTGTTGTACCAGTAAGGATGTTCCGGTGGCTCCCAGTACTTCATCTCATCCAGTACTGAGCGAGCCCGACCCTACTATCGCTCCCGTGGGGATGTTCTGGGCACTCCCTAAAGTTCATCCTAAACACTGCTGAACATGGCCAATGCCTCTCCTGCGTCCGCAAGGATGTTCCGATCGCACCCAGAACGTCTATCCTCACACTGCCGAATGCGTCCAACACCTATGCCATGACCATGGGGATTTTCTAGTCACTCCCCGAAGTTCGTTATGAGCACTGCCGAACGTGGGCGATGCCTCTGCCGAGCCTGCAGGGATTTTTTGGTTGCTCCTAGAAGTTTGTCCCATGCACTGCCAAATGCACCCAATGCCTCTGCCGAGCCCACTGGGATTTTCTATTCATTCCTGGAAGTTTGTCCTGTGCACTGCCATATTATTGGGATCTCGATTTCTTTCCCCAATTCTCCTACACCTTAGAGGTCAGCACGCCTACTAAAAACCTTCCTAACTACTTGTCCCGTTTGATGCTTAAGTTCTTTTCATGGGTTTTTCGTCCCCTAAGCTGTCCTTCAGGATTAACTAATGTATAAAGGATATGTTGGATAGGCAAGACAACTCTTAAACCTATCACAATTTGCCTTGGTTGAAGAAGACAACTCTTGACTTCAACCTAAGCTCTTAAGCAAGGAAGACAACTCTTCACCTTGTCTTAAGCCCAAGTTATCTCAAGACAACTCTTAAAAGATAACTGAAATATAAACAAGAATAGAAGCAAGAATGCTAACCTTGATTCTTGATTAATGAATGAAAATATACAAAATTTGGAGCATATCTCTCTGCTCACAAATAATGGGTCTGTATTCTAGTGTTAGATAGTCTTATCCTAATTCAACTAGTACTTAGGTTCCTTATCCACTTACGATATGTTTTCCTAAGTCAACAAGGTTTTCTAAGGTCAACTAAAACATTATCAAGATAGACCTTATCCCACTATTTCCTAATCCTACTAGGATTCTTGGTCTTTCTTGAATTCCTACTTAGACTAGAATTCCTACTTTGACTAAGTCTTTCTGTCCTTATCTTATCTCCTCTCCTATAGCTGCTGACCTTCATCTTGCTGTTTTCTTCTAGGATTAGGACTTCCATATGGCGTGTCCTTCCATTCCAAGACTCTTTCTTGACGTGATCATCTTGCTGAAGTCAAACCTACCATGATGTCCTGCTGCTGCTGGAGTTCTTCATGTCGTCAATCTCCTTCTCCTGCTCGGATTGCTTCATATGTGTCCTGCAAATGCTGATTTTCTTCTTGGCTTAGATTTTCGTAATCAATTAAGACTGAGTTAGAACTTGGCCATGCTTCATTGCATGGTGCGTGCACATTCTGGCCTCTTTCTGCCTCTCTTGCTGCTTGATTTTCTGTCCGTTGCATTTCCTACATACTTAGGTTCTCAACACGAAGGTGCCTGATGCCTATTTTGCACCTGCAGGGATGTTCTGGTCACTTCCGGAAGTTCATCCCTTGCACTACCCAATGCACCTAAAGCCTCTACCATGCCTGCAGGGATGTTTTGGTTGCTCCTGGAAGTTTGTCTTGTTCACTACCCAATGTGCCTGAAGCCTCCGCTATGCTAGCGGGGAAGTTCCTGTTGCTCCAGGAAGTTTGCCCCAAGCACTGCCGAACTCATCAGACACCAATACCGAGCTAGTGGATATTTTTCAGTCACTCTTGGAAATTCATCCCA
The DNA here is from genome assembly GCA_019650275.1 of Xylocarpus granatum. Lineage (NCBI taxonomy): Eukaryota > Viridiplantae > Streptophyta > Magnoliopsida > Sapindales > Meliaceae > Xylocarpus > Xylocarpus granatum. The sequence goes on from BNST01000250.1 coordinate 194,804, forward strand.
TGCACTAACAAATGCGTCTGATGCCGTTGCCGTGCTCACAGGGATGTTCTGGTCACTCTCTGATGTTCGTCCTGCACACTACCGAATTGTTGGGGTCTTGATTATTTTCCCCAACTTTTCTACACCCATGTTCCTCCTTGACTTCAGCCCAAGTTATCTCAAGACAACTCTTAAAAGATAACCGAAATATAAACAAGAATAGAAGCAAGAATGCTAACCTTGATTCTTGATTAATGAATGAGAAAAATACAAAATTTGGAGCATATCTTCTGCTCACAAATAATGGGTTGTATTTATAGTCCTAAGACAGCCTTATCCTAATTCAACTAGTACTTAGGTTCCTTATCCACTTAGGATATGTTTTCCTAAGTCAACAAACTTTTCTAAGTCAACTAAAACATTATCAAGATAGACCTTATCCCACTGTTTCCTAATCCTACTAGGATTCTTGGCCTTTCTTGAATTCCTACTAAGACTAGAATTCTATTTTGACTAAGTCTTTCTGTCCTTATCTTATCTCCTCTCCTACAGCTGCTGAACTTCTTCTTGCCATTTCCTTCTAGGATTAGGACTTCCATATGGCGTGTCCTTCCATTCCAAGACTTCTCCTTGACATGAACATCTTGCTGTAGTCAAACCTGCCATGACTCCCTACTGCTGTTGGAGTTTTTCATGCCGTCAATCTCCTTCTCCTACTCGGATTACTTCATACAAATAAGGTGCTACATTAATCGCTTTGGTTTCGTCGATTAATGGGATGACATGGTTGTAATGTCTTGAGGGTGGTAGTCCTTGTGGCTCTCCTAAGACATCTCCGAATTACTTTCAGTAGGTTCCTTACTCCTATTGGTATGTCTTCGTGTGTATGATGTTCGGCTGTGTTTTCCTCTTTTGTGGCCAAGAGCACTGCAAAACATTGTGTCCTTATCCTGTATAGTCATTCAAGGGTACTTACCTCACAATGATGCGCTGCATTGGTGGTGGATGCCTCCCACGTGCAGTTTTTTCCCTTCCATTGGAAGTGCATGGCCATGGATTCATAGTCGAGCATTATCTTGCCTATGGTTTTAAGCCAAGCATTACCTAAAACCACGTCAAGATCTACCAGAGCTAACACATGTAATTCTGCTTCTATTTTGACTCCTTGAATCTGCACTGCTACTACCTGGATTACTTGTGTGCACATGAGCTTCTGTCTGCTTGCCACTCTTACCTCAAAGGGTGTAATCTTTTTCGGACATAGCTGAAGTGTTTTGACCAATTTTGTATTAATAAAGTTATGAGTAGCTCCACTATCTATCAACACCAAAACTTTTTTCCCGTTAATGGTTACGAACAACCTCATGGTAGTAGGCTTGGTGGTTGCTCCTACTACATGCAAGTTGATTTGGCCTTCTTCCGCATCATCAAGGAAGTGTTCTGCCTCTGATTCCTCTTCACTGTCAATGCAGCTTTCTTGTTCTCCCTCACTGCTTTCCTCGTGTTCTTCATCACTTACAACTTCAATGATGTTGAACAACCTTTTTTGCACTTGTGGCCAACCTGCCACTTATCATTGCACCTAAAACATAGGCCTCTTTCTATTCTTCTGTTGATTTTTTCAGTGGATAGTTTGAGAGGGTCCTTTGTTTTTGAGGGTACTATCTTACTTGATAAGGATGCTTTACCTAATTTGTCCTTAGGGTTTGATGAGCTTGGTTGTGTTGCAGGTGATGCTTCTCCCATCATTGATGAGTCTTGCCAACTGAATGCACTGAGTGAGAGAGTTTGGATCCCTCATCTTCACTTCTCAGCTTAGCCAAGGTACAAGGCTGTCTAAAAAAGTGCCAATTAGTGCACTATCTGGCCAATGTCCTACCAATTCGGCCAACCTCTTGAATTCTTCAAGGTAGGTTCTAGAGATCCTTCTTGCCTAATTTTGAGCAAGTTGTCCCTCATAGTTTGTCATGTTAGATGGGCCAAATCTGTTCACTAACTCTCGTGTGAACCTTGTCCAGCCTATCCTTCTTCCTTCTCGGCCATAGGTGGCCTTAAGCCAATGCCACCATTAGTTGGCTCTCCCACATAGGTGATAGGATGCAAAATCAATCCTTTCACCTATTTCAACACCTTGTTTCTCAAAGTAAAATTCAGCCTTGGAGATCCATTCGGTTGGATCTCCCTTCTCAAAGGTAGGGAATTCGATTTTTACCTTAGGCCGTGTGTAATGGCTTGGGCTATCGTAGTGCTAATCTCTCCCTTCTTGTGGTGCGCCATGGTTCTACCTCAAGGTGATTGCACACCCTTCTTGGTTGCCATGATGTGGGCCTTCTGTCCAGCACTTCCTCATCGTCATTATAATCATTGTAGGATCATGGGGCAGGTGTTCGTTTGGTGAATTCTCCCTCCTACTTCCCAAACTTGTGTGCCTTTTCCCTCTTTCTTAAGAGGGAAGCTGCTTCTGGTCAGAATGTCCCTCATGCAGTTGGTGCCATGTGATTTCAGATTGGAGCCTCCTAGATGTTTGTTGTAGGTGGCTGTTTCTGCCCTGCTCAGTTTGGACTTGTTTTCGGGCCACTCGTGGTGTGTTTCTTTTCAATTGTTCAAGAGAATGAATGATAGATGATAGCTGGTGTTTTATATCACCTACCTGCTCATTGATCGCATTCTAGTTCCTCTCCAGGCAAGGATTCTTCTGCAGTTGGTGACTGAGAACTCTTCCTCAGCCTGTTCCTATGGTGCGGGTGAATGCTACTAGATGACATGGTAACCTTGATGCCTTGCAATTGATTGGTGTTTGTGTTGCTGTCTCAACTAGAGCACTAATTTATTAGGGATGATCGTGCTACCTCTCAACCACTAATTGTGCTAATCTTTCAATGGAAGCACCAATTTATTAGGGTCCCGATTTTTTTCCCTAACTTTTCTACACCTTTGGGGTCAACACGCTTAGTGGAATCCTTCCTAACTTGCTGTCCTGTTTGATTCTTGAGTTCTTTTCTTATATTTACGTCCCTTAAGCTGTCCTTCGGGTTAACTAATATATATAAGGATATGTTGGATAGGCAAGACAACTCTTAAACCTATCACAACTTGCCTTGGTTGAAGAAGATAACTCTTGACTTCAACCTAAGCTCTTAAGCAAGGAAGACAACTCTTAACCTTGTCTTAAGCCCAACTTATCTCAAGACAACTCTTAAAAGATAACCGAAAATATAAACAAGAAAGTAAGCAAGAATGCTAACCTTGATTCTTGATTATTCAATGAGAAAATAACAAAATTCGGAGCTTATCTCCTCCTCACAAATAATAGGCTATATTTATAGTCTTAAGATAGCCTTATCCTAGTTCAACTAGTACTTAGGTTCCTTATCCACTTTAGGATATATTTTCCTATGTCAACAAGCTTTTCTAATTTATCTAAAGCATTATCAAGATAGACCTTATCCCATTGTTTCCTAATCCTACAAGGATTCTGGGTCTTTCTTGAATTCCTACTAAGAGACATTTTCCTACTTTGACTAAGTCCTTTTGTCCTTATCTTGTCTTCTCTCCTACAGCTACTGACTTCTTCTTTCCCTTTCCTTCTTGGATTAGACTTCTATTGTGGCGTGTCCTTCCTCTCCAAGACTTCTCTTTGGTGTGGTCCCCTTGCTGAAGTAAACCTGCCAAGACATCCTGCTGCTGCTGGAGTTCTTCACGTTGTCACTCTCCTTCTCCTGCTTGGATTGCTTCATGCGTGTTCTGCCATGCTGGTCTTCTTCTTGGCATGGCTTTCCTAAATCACTTAGGACTGAGTCAGAACCTGGCCGTGATTCACTGCTTGCTGCGTGTAGGCTTATTGTGCACACTTGCTGGCTAGTTGCTGCCTCTCTTGCTGCCTGGCACCTTGCTTGCATTCTCTCACGCTTCCTTTGCCTCCTAAGGTCCTCAACATGAACATGACCAACACCGCTGCTGCGCCCATGGGGATGTTCAGTCACACTAGAAAGTTCATCCCATGCACTGTCAAATTTGCTCGATGCCTCTGCCAAGCCTGTGGGTTTGTTCCGGTCACTCCTGGAAGTTTATCTAAACCACTGCTATACAGTCTGAAGCCTTTGCTAAGCCACAGGGATTTTCCAGTCGCTCTCGAAAGTTCATTCTGTGCATTGCAGAATGTGCACGATGCCTCAAACGCACCTGCGGTGATGTTTCAATCCCTCCCAGAAGTTCGTCCTGCACACTGCTGAATGCACCCAATGCCTTTGCCACGCCGCAGGGATGTTCTAGTCACTTCAGGAAGTTTGTCCCATGCATTTCCCAACATGCCAAAGCCTCTGCACGCCCACAGAAATGCTCTGGTCGCTCTCGAAAGTTCATCCTGTGCACAGCTAAATGTGTTGGATGCCGCTGCCGCACCTACAGGAATGTATTGGTCACCCTAGAAGTTCATCCTGAGCACCGCCAAACATGTACGATGCCTTTGCTGAGCCTGCAAGGATTTTTTGGTCACTCCCAGAAGGCCGTACCATGAACTGCCAAACGTGCATGAAGCCTCTAGCTCACCCACGAGGATGTTCTAGTACCTCCTAGAAGTTCGTCCCGTCAACTTCCCAATGTGACTGAAGCCTCTGCCGGGTCAGTAATGATGTTCTGGTCGCTCCCACAAGTTTGTCTCTATTGATTAAAAGAATTTGAATGTGTTTAGCTCACAATTTCAAAGATTTGACATAAACCAAGAATGCAAGTAGATAGAAAATACATGAAGAGAGAAAAATGAATAGCTTTTTATTCTATCTCTAAATATTTACACATCTTGGGATTTATATATACAACATCCTAATAGCTAGGTATGAGCTTACTTTACTTTGCTAACAACTAGGTACAACACATAACAGCATATCTTTCAATTTCAAAAACTAGCCGTTATTTCGTCCTTTAGTAGTTAGCTTGAATGGGTTTTGGGCTTGATATGGGTGTCCATAGATCAATCAAAGAGTTATTTGGGCTTTTTCTCATCTTCACCCTCAATCTCTTCATCTTCAACACTCCCCCTCAAGTTGGACTTGTACAAATTGAATAAGTTCAACTTGGAACTCACCTTGAGAAGTTGTTAATGAGTACATGGTTTGGTGAATATATCCGCAAGTTGATCTTCACTTTTCACATAAGGCATGTTGATCACTTTGCTCAAGTACTTTTCTCTTGTGAAGTGACAATCAACTTCAATGTGCTTGGTGTTTTTGTGGAACACCGAATTAGATGCAATGTGTGTTGCCGCCTTGTTATCACAGTACATGTCCATAGGTGTTTCAATAACTAAGTCTTCCACTTATGATTTTATCCAAACCAATTCACTCGTAGTAGATGCCATAGCTCTATTTTCAGCTTCCACACTCGATCTTGCAACTACACTTTGCTTCTTGCTTTTCCAAGTCACCAAATTCCATCCCATGAATGTTCAATAACTAGTGGTTGATCTTCTATCCTCAAAGTTACAGGCCCAGTCTACATCTATGTAGGCACATATCTTGTGGTGACCATTTCTTCTCATCAAGATTCCTTGCCCCGGTGCTTGTTTTATGTATCTTAAAATTCTATTCGCCGTTTTCATGTGTATATCCTTTGGGCATGATATGTGTTGACTTACCTGTTGTATAGAAAAAACAATGTCATGTCATGTAATAGTTAAATATATAAGCTTACCTACAAGTCTTTGATAAAGCTTGATGTCCTGTATGACTTCTTCTTGTCATGTTCATTTCATACTTCTTATCCTCTTTCTTCCTTCTTAATGCCTCCATAGGTGTCACAGCTGGCTTTGCTCCAAGTTTTCCTGTATCACTTAACAAATCAAGAACATACTTTATTTGGGATAGAAATAGCCCTTCATTGGAATAAGCGATTTCTATACCTAGAAAATATCGTAAGTTTCCTAAATCTTTAACATCAAATGCATACTTCAAATACATTTTAATGCCATTAATGTCACAACCAGTGATGATAATATCATCCACATAAATAAAAACACTGGTAGATCCCTCAATTGAGTGCTTAATAAACAAGGAATGATCAGCATCACTCACTTTAAAATTTTGAGAACACAATGCATTATGCAACTTATTATACCATGCTCTTGGTGATTACTTTAATCCATATATGGCTTTCTTCAATTTGCAAACGTGTGTATTAGGAACCATAACATCATATCCTTGAGGTAAACTCATGTAAACCTCTTCCTTTAACTCTCCTTGCAAGAAAGCATTCTTCACATCCATTTGATGTAAATCCCAATTATAATTAATCGCTAAGGAGAGAAACACCCTAATGGTGTTCATTTTTACAACTGGTACAAAAGTTTCTGTATAGTCTAAGCCATAGGTTTAGGTGAATCCTTTGGCCACTAACCTAGCCTTATGTTTGTCCAAGGTTCCATCACTATTTAACTTAGTCTTATACACCCATTTGCATCCTACAACGTTCTTTCCTAAAGGTAAAGGTACTAATTCCCATGTATTATTTTTAACTAAAGCATCCAATTCCTCTTGCATGGCTTGTCTCCAAACTGATAATTCTCTAACTTCCTCAAAGCTTTTAAGATCTTTAATGGTGTCTACTTTAGTTAAAAAGGCTCTAAAACTCTCTTTTACATTTCCTAAGGTGTAGTAGTGGTCAAGACGGTGTGCGGTTACTTTGTTACCATGGAAAAAAACTATATTCTTCATCCAATTTGATGAAGATTGTTGAAGTCTTTGAGATCTCCTAAGTGGGGGATTTTGGCCTTGCATAGGTGCAACATGCTCCCCCTCACTTTGCATACTAATAGATGCTCATCTTGGTTACTAGATGGTGACTCTATTTAAATATTCGAATGTTCATCCTTATATGTTTCATTTTGCTCTCCCTCCTCTCTAATTCTAATAGATGACAATGATACATCTTCACTTACTTTACTAGGTGAATGTGCATCTAGACTTTCATTGCTTGTTTCACCCTCATTAGACTCTTGATCTTCTGATTCTATGTTAGCACTACTCAAGTCTTGGTCATGGTTGCCCACTAAGTCACTAGATGGTGGTATATACTTATGTATTATGGCTAAAGGAAGTGGATCATCCACTTCACCTTTTTCATTTCCAATGCTATCAAATCAGAATGTACCAAAGCAAATAAATCATTATATTCATGATGAGATTGTACAAAAGGTATTTTAGTTTGTTTTCCTAAGATACAAGAACTACAATCTTTGATCTTGTCAAATTTGAAATTAGGAACTAATTTTTACAAAATATGACTAGGAGGATGCCCAATCTAGCATGCCAAAGTTCTTGGATTTTGTTGCTATCTACTTTATAGGCTTTGCTTGAATCTTCTAAAACATATAGCCCATTTTTCTCTCTTCCCTCACCAATCAATTGTCCGGTCTTGATGTCTTGAAAAGTTACTTTATTAGGTTCAAATATAACATAACAATCTAAATCTTTAGTGATTCTACTTACAGACAACAAATTTGAAGAAAAACATGGCATATAAAGACCTTTTAGTATGCTTAGACAAAATATTCAAGTGTCCTAAACCACTAATTGGTATATCTTTTCTCGTATCTATACCCACCCTTTTATCCTTTCCTATAGACTCAATTTTAAAAGCTAAATTTTTATTTTTCAAACATGTGACTTGTAGCACCTGAGTCTATAACCCAAGGATTAAAGATAAATTAGAGATCAAACCTTGAGAGGTGCTTGGCCTTTGACATTGAAGGAACTTTGCAAATTGCTCAATGAGGTTTGTGGACAAGTTTGCCTCTGATGTGTGGTTTAATTCTTGTGAAATTTTGGCTTTATTCTCCTTCTTCAAGTGAGGATGAAGCTCAAAACACTTATCCTTGTTATGCTCGAACTTTCCACAATGATCACAAAACCTACAATTTCTTTTGATGTGTCCTAGCCTTCCACATCTTTCACATTTGATGGTTTTGCTCTCTTTCAACCCTTGTGTTACCATTGCTACTTCTTTTGCCTCCACAAATGCACCTTTCTCAATTTTAGGCTCATCTCTATCAAACACTTCTCTAGCCATCAATTCCCTATCCACAATATTCACCACATCATCATATGGTGGCATCTTCTTATTCCTTAGAATTTGCTTCCTAAGGTCCCCAAAACTAGGCCCTAATCCTGCCAAGAGGAAACAAATAAGATCTTCATTGGCCCTTTTCTCCAATTCTTTCTCATTGGTAGCAATTAGCCTCAAACATTGTAATTCATCCCATGCTTCCTTGATTTTATTGGAGTAGGAAAGGAAATCACTCCCATTCATCTTGGCATTTGTGATGATTTCCCTCAACTCATAGACTTTTAATAGATTTCCTTGATTTTTGAACCTTCTAGCAAGTGCATTCCAAAGGTCTTTGGCAGTTTTGGCTTTGTTGAAGGCACCAACCAAGGATTGATCAATGGAGTTGATAATCCAAGTAATGACTAGATTATCAACATATCTCTATTCAGCATATTCTTTATCTCCCACCTTAGGCTAATTAATTTCTCCATCAACAAATCCTAGAACCCTTATGCCCAATAAGGCCCTTGTCACATTTGTCACCCATATAGAGTAATTCCTTCCATTTAGAGGAAAGGTAGTAAGCTTGGTGGTGATTTTGTAGTCGGAATCAACATTGAAAAAACTCTCTCCCTTGGCAGAACTACTTCCCACTTGTGCTGCCATTTTAATTTCAGCAACTTGGCCTTGCACAATGGAGATTGATCACACAACCAAGAGAGAGTAAAAATAAAACAGAGATGATAAAAGAAGCACCCTAGATGCAACCTGGCTCTGATACCATGTTGATTAAAACAATTTCAAAGATTGAACATAAACCAAGTAAGAATACAAGTAGAGAGAAAATACATGAAGAGAAAAAAATAAATAGCTTTTTTATTCTATCTCTAAATATTTACACATCTTGGGTTTATATATACAACATCCTAATGGCTAGATACAAGCTTACTTTACTTTTCTAACAGCTAGGTACAATACATAACAACATATCTTTCAATTGTTATTTCGTCCCTTAGTAGTTAGCTTGAATGGGCTTTGGGCTTGATATGGGTGTCCATAGATCAATCAAAGAGTTATTTGGGCTTTTCATCTTCACCCTTCAATCTCTTCATCTTCAATGCCTCCTTGACGTTTGTGGCAGGTTGCTGCTCTTGGCTTGCTCAGTTTGGATTTGTTTTTGGGCAACTCAGGGTATATTCCTTTTCAATTGCTCAAGAGAATGGATGATAAAAGATAATTGATGTTTGACATTACTTACCTGGTCATTGTTGATGTTTGATATCACCTACTTGGTCATTGATCACATGCTAGTTCCTCTCTAAGGCTAGGATTCTTCCACGGTTTGTGACCAAGAAGTCTTACCCGGTCTATTCTTGTGGTGCAGGCAAATGTTGCTTAGATGATACGGTGACCGTGTTCCCTTTTAATTAAATTGTGTCCATGCTGATCTCTCAATGAGAAAACCAATTTGTTGGGGTGATTGTGCTACTTTTCAATGAAAACACTAATTTGTTGGGGTCCTAATTTCTTGTCCCAATTTTTTTACACCTTAAGGAATAGCACGACTTCTACACCTCTCCTAACTTGCGGTCCCGTTTGATCCTTGAGTTCTTTTTGTTAATTCTCGTCCCCTAAGCTGTCCTTCAAAATGAATTAATGATAAATAGATATGGTGGATAGACAAGACAACTCTTAAACCTATCTCAACTTGCCTTAGATGAAGAAAATAACTCTTGACTTCAACCTTAGCTCTTAAGCAAGGAAGACAACTCTTCACCTCAACTTAAGCCCAAGTTATCTCAAGAAAACTCTTTAAAGATAATCAAAATATAAACAAGAATGTTGAAGCTTGATTATTGATTAATGATTCTTGAAAGGTGGAGTATGTGTTGCATAGCCTAAAAGGCATGATTGGGTACTCGTAGTGTCCACTATGAGTTTGAAATGTTGTCTTCTGCACATCCTCTTCTTTCATGCGTATTTGATGATATCCGCCTTGAGATCCAGCTTGGTAAACAACTTTGCTCCATGTAACTCGTCTAGCATATCATCGATTATTGGGATCAAAAAATGATCCTTGACAGTTGATTACCTGGTAATCTGTGTAAAACCTCCAAGTTCTGTCTTTTTTTCTAAGAAGTAGAACTAAAGAAGAAAATGGGGAGGTGCTATGTTAGATAATACCTTGCTGTAGCATCTCTTCCACTTGTCTTTCGATCTCGTTCTTTTGGAAGTGTGCATGCTGGTAAAGTGCGACATTAATTGCCTTGCTCTCGTCGATTAATGGGATAGCATGGTCGTAATGTCTTGAGGGTGGCAGCCCTTGTGGCTCTCTTAGAACATCTTCGTACTACTCCAGTAGGTTCCTTATTGCCGGTGGTATGTCTTCATGCGTATTCTGCCCTTCATGATGTTCGGCTGTGTTTTCCTCCTTTGTGGCCAATAGAACCACAAAGAATTGTGCCCAAGATAACCGTAAAGCATTGTGCTCCTTTTCTATATAGTCATTCAAGGGTACTTACCTCACAACGATGCACTGAATTTGTGGTCGATGCCTTCCATGTGCAGTCTCTTCCCTTCCATTGGAAGTGTATGGCCATGGATTTGTAGTCGAACATGATCTTGCCAATGGTTTTAAGCCAAGCATTGCCTAAAACCACATCAAGGCATGTCAAGGCTAACAATTTCAGTTCTGCCTCTATCTTGACTCCTTGAATCTGCATAGCTGTTGCCTTGATAACTTGTGCGCACTTGAGCTTCTGTCCACTTACCACTCTTACCTCAAAGGATGCAATCTTCTTTGGACATAGCTGGAGTGTTTTGACCAGTTTTGTGTTGATGAAGTTATGGGTGGCTCCACTATCTATCAACACCAAAACGTTCTTCCTGTTTATGGTCGCAAACAACCTCATGGCTGTAGGCTTGGTGGTTGCCCCTACTGCACGCAAGTTGATTTTGCCTTCTTCCGCATCATCCGGGGAGTGTACTGCCTTGGTTTCCTCCTCGCTGTCCATGTGGTTTCCTTGATCTTCCTTACTGCTTCCCTCGTACTCTTCATCATTTACCACTTCAATGATGTTGAACAACCCTTTCTTGCACTTGCAGCACACTTGCCACTTATCGTTGCACCTAAAGCATAGGCTTCTCTCGATTCTTTTGTTGATTTCTTTGGTTGATAGGTTGAGAGGGTCTTTTGTCTTTGAGGGTGCTAGCCCTTGTGTCTTGTCTGAGGATTTGATGACCTTGGCTGTGCTGCAGGTGATGCTTCTCCCATCATTGATGAGTCTTGCCAACCGAATGCACTAAGTGACAGAGTTCGGATCCCTCATCTATACTTCTTGACTTAGCCAAGGTATAAAGCTGGCTAGAAAAGTGCCGATTAGTGCACTACCAATTCGCCCAATGTCCTACCAATTTGGCCAACCTCTTGAATTCTTCAAGGTAACTCTCTAGAGATCCCTCTTGCCTAATCTTGGCAAGTTGTTCCCCATAGTTTGTCATGCTAGATGGACTGAATCTGTTTACCAACTCTTGCGTGAACCTTGTCCAGCCAATCTTTCTACCTTCTTGGCCATAGGCGGCAATGCCACTAATAGTTGGCTATCCCACATAGGTGATAGGATGCAAAATCAACCCTTTCACCTCTCTCAACACTTTGTTTCTCAAAATAAAATTCAGCCTTGGAGATCCATTCAGTTGGATCTCCCTTCTCAAAGGTAAGGAACTGGATTTTTACCTTTGGTTGTGTGTAATGGCTTGGGCTGTCGTAGTGTCAATCCTCCCTCCTTGTGGTGCATCATGGTTCTACCTCATGGTGATTCTGCACACTTCTTGGCTGCCATGGTGTTGGTCATCTGTCCAATACTTCCTCATTGTCACTATAGTCATTATGGTGATCATGGGGTTGGTGTTCATTTTGTGAAGTCTCCCTCCTGCTTCCCAAACTCATGTGCCTTCTCCACTTTTCTTGAGAGAGAACTTGCAGCTGGTCTGAGTCCTCTTCATGGTCTTGATGTCATGTGACTTCCGATTGGTGCCTCCTAAACATTTGTGGCAGGTTGCTGCTCTTGGCTTGCTAGGTTTGGATTTGTTTTTGGGCCACTCGGGTTGTATTCCACTTCAATTGCTTAAAAGAATGGATGATAGAAGATAATTCATGTTTGATATCACCTACTTGGTCGTTGATCGCATGCTGGTTCCTCTCAAAAGATAACTCTCTAAAGATCCCTCTTGCCTAAGCTATCCTTTGGGTTAACTAATATATATAAGGATATGTTGGATAGGCAAGACAACTCTTAAACCTATCACAACTTGCCTTGGTTGAATAAGACAACTCTTAACTTCAACCTATGCTTTTAATCAAGGAAGACAACTCTTAACCTTGTCTTAAGCCCAAGTTATCTCAAGACAACTCTTAAAAGATAACCAAAAATATAAACGAGAAAGTAAGCAAGAATGCTAACCTTGATTCTTGATTATTGAATGAGAAAATAACAAAATTCAGAGCATATGTCCTCCTCACAAATAATGGGCTGTATTTATAGTCCTAAGATAGCCTTATCCTAGTTCAGCTAGTACTTAGGTTCCTTATCCACTTAGGATATGTTTTCCTAAGTCAACAAGCTTTTCTAAGTCATCTCAAACAGTATCAAGATAGTCCTTATCCCATTGTTTCCTAATCCTACAAGGATTCTTGATCTTTCTTGAATTCTTAGTCTTTATGTCCTATTTTGACTAAGTCTTTATGTCCTTATTTATCTTTTCTCCTATAGCTGCTGACTTCTTCTTCCCATTTCCTTCTTGGATTAGGGTGTCCTTCCTCTCTAAGACTTCTCTTTGGCATGGTCCTCTTGCTGAATTAAACCTGCCAAGGCGTCCTGCTGCTGCTGGAGTTCTTCACGTCGTCACTCTCCTTCTCCTGCTCGGATTGCTTCATGCGTGTCCTGCCAATGCTAGTCTTCTTCTTAGCTTGGATTTCCCCAATCAATTAGGATTGAGTCAGATCCTGGCCATGCTTCACTGGTTGTGGCGTGCAGGTTTGTTGCGCGCACATTTTGGCCTATTTCTGACTCACTTGCTGCTTGGCGCCTTGCGCACAGTCGCTCACACTCCCTTTGCCTCCTAAGGTCCTTAACAATCCCCCTTTTTTGGAGATTCACCTTGTCCTCAAGGTGGAAATTAGGGAAAACATCGCTGGATATTGTCACAGTCTTCCTATGTTGTTCATCCTTGGGCGAATGACTCCACCATATGAGTACTCTCCATACTGGCCTTCTATTGTGCCCATAGCTTACTATGCGAAATCCTAATGCTTCCTTTGGGTGATATGTCCCATGAAAATGTTGGGTAGTCCCTCGTTCACTTGTCTCACATCTCCTATCTTTTTTCTCAGCAATGAAATGTGAAACACTGAATGTAATTTGGAGTTTAATGGTATTCTTAGGCAACAAGCTCTTACTCCAATTTGCTCTATTGCTCATATGGTCCAAAATACGTCGTAGCCAACTTCACTGTAGTTGGCTTTCCAGCCTTGATTTTTCTCCTAGGGTGGATCTTAAGATAGACATAGTCACCTACCTAAAATTCCACTTCCTTCCTCTCTTTATCCACTTGTCTCTTCATTCGGTCCCTTGCTTTCTCAAGCTCATGCTTGAGTTTCTTCAAGACCACTTCTCTTGATTGAAGTATGACATCCACTTCATGTATGCTGCTGTTCCTCATGGTATAACTTGGCAGTCCTGGGGGTATTCTTCCATATACTGCTTGATATGGTAACATCTTAATTACCATATGATAGGTAGTATTATACCATAGTTCTGCCCATGGTATGTACTCCTCCCAATTTTTTTGATGATCATGGAAAAAGCATCTTAAATACTGCTCTAGAGTTTGATTGGTTAACTCACTTTGTCCATCTGTTTGTGGATGAAAGGCAGATGAGGCGACCAAGTTACTGTCGAAATGTCTGAAGAGCTCTTTCTAGAATTTACTCATAAAGACAGTGTCTCTATCGGACAGTATTGTCCGTAGTATGCCATGAAGTCTTACCATGTTTTTGATGAACTCTTAGGCTATTTCTTTTGCCGTGTAGGGTTGCTTGTGGCACAAAGTGTGCACTCGTACTGAGTCTGTCTACTACAGTTAATATCATCGTGTAACCCTTGTTGTTAGGCATTCCTGTGATGAAGTCCATTGTTAAGTCTTCCAAAACTTGTCCTTGTACTGGCAAAGACTATAATAACCCCTTGGTCTTGCCACCTTCTGGTTTCGTGTGCTGACAAACATCACATTCTCGGACTAGCTTTTTGATCTCAGCCTTAAGTTCTTCCCACCAAAAGAATAGCTTAATCCACATGTAAGTACAAAACCATCTTAAATGTCCTCCTTCCCATGAGTTGTGGAAGTGATTCAAGTTCTTTCCTTTTAGTCCCGGTATGTTTGGTACATACACCTGCTAGTTGCGCCAAATACCTTTGTTCTTAAGGGTGAATTTACTAACCTTAGGATCGAAATTCTTGATCTTCTCTGTGAGCTCTTGGCTTCGAGGGTCAATTTATATTGCCTCCTTGATTTCTGTCCATACATTCCACTCCGCTCTGCTAATGGCAGTAAGGCATGCGTCATTAGGCTCACATGCTGTCCATAATGCTTGACCTCCATTGCTTCTGGACAATGCGTCTACCACCTTGTTTTCCATGCCTAGTTTGTATATTATTTCATACTCATAACCCAATAACTTGACAAGGAACTTTTGCTACTCCGGTGTGGTAATTTTTTGCTCCATGAGGCTTTTCAAGGGTTATTAATCTGTAATGATCAGGAATTTCCTCCCAAGAAGGTAAGGTTGCCATACCTTGACTGCATGGATGATGGCCAACATCTCCTTGGTGTATACTGACCATTCCTATTTCATGGTCCCTAAGACTCTGCTCATGTATGCAATAGGTCTTCCGGCTTGACTGAAGACAACAACTATTTCATCTTCACATGTGTCAATGTGAAACTCAAAGGTTTGGTTGAAGTCAGGCAGTGCTAACACTAGGGTCTCACACATAGCTTCCTTCAACAACTTGAATGCATCTTCACTCTTTCTGTCTAGAGGAACCTGTCCTTCTTCAGCAAGTATGTTAATGGTTTTGCTATGGTGCCGTATTTTGAACAAGTCGGCAGTAGTAGTCTGTCAAGCTTAGAAATCCTCTAAGTTCTATGACATTCTTAGGAGTTGGCCATGTTTGCATGGCTCCTATTTTATGTAGGTCTACCTTCACTCCTTTTTCGAATATGATGTGACCGCGGTATTCAAGCTCTTCTTGCATGAATGTGCACTTGGATGGCTTGATGTCAAAATGATTTCTTCTTAACACTTCTAGCACTTTTACTAAGTGTTCTAGTTGATAATCATGGTTCCTAGAATAAACCAAAATGTCTTCAAAGAAAACTAAAACAAACCTGAGTAAATAAGGTTTGAAGATGTCATTCATGGTTGGTTGAAAGGTGGAGGGTCCGTTGCATAATCCGAAGGGCATGACTTGGTACTCGCAGTGTCCACTATGAGTTCGAAATGCTATTTCGGCATGTCCTCTTCTTTCATGCATATTTGATGATATCCGGCATTGAGATCCAGCTTGGTGACCAGCTTTGCTCCATGTAACTCATTCAGCATATCATTAATTGTTGGGATCAAAAAATAATCCTTGACAGTTGCTTGGTTGAGTGCCCGATAATCGGTGCGAAACCTCCAAGTTCTGTCTTTCTTTCTAACAAGTAGAACGGGAGAAGAAAAAGGGGAAGTGCTAGGTCGGATAATACCTTGTTGTAGCATCTCTTCCACTTGTCTTTTGATCTCATTCTTTTGGAAGTGTGCATACTAGTAAGGTGCTACATTAATCGCTTTGGTTTCATTGATTAATGGGATGGCATGGTCGTAATGTCTTGAGGGTGGTGGTCTTTGTGGCTCTCCTAAGACATCTTCGAATTGCTCTAGTAGGTTCCTTACTCCTATTGGTATGTTTTCCTCTTTTGTGGCCAAGAGAACTGCAAAACATTGTGCTCTTTTTTAGTATAGTTCTTCAAGGGTTCTTAATTCACAATGATGCGCTCCATTAGTGGTGAATGCCATCCACGTGCAATCCTTTTCCTTCCACTAAAAATGCATGGCCATGGATTCGTAGTCGAACATTATCTTGCCTATGGTTTTAAGCCAAGCATTGCCTAAAACCACATCAAGACCTGTCAGAGCTAACACATGCAGTTCCCCCTTTATCTTGACTCCTTGAATCTGCATTATCACTATCTGAATCACTTGTGTGAACTTGAGCTTCTTCCGCTTACCACTCTTACCTCAAAGGGTGCAATCCTTTTGGGACGTAACCAAAGTGTTTTAACTGATTTTGTGTTGATGAAGTTATGGGATAGCTCCACTATCTATCAACACCAAAACGTTCTTCCCATTAATGGTCGCAAAGAACCTCATGGTAGTAGGCTTGGTGGTTTCCCCTACTGCATGCAAGTTGATTTCACCTCCTTCTGCATCATCATGGGAGGGTTCTTTGTCTTCTTCCTCTTCACTGTCCATGCGGCTTTCTTGTTCTTCATCGCTGCTTTTCTCGTGTTCTTCATCACTTATTACTTTAATGATGTTGAACAATCCTTTTTTGCACTTGTGGCCAACTTGCCACTTATCGTTGCACCTAAAACATAAACCTCTTTCAATCTTTCTATTGATTTCTTTGGTGGATAGTTTGAGGGGGTCCTTTGTTTTTGAGGGCTATCTTACTGGATGAGGAGGCCATACCTAGTTTGTCCGAAGGTTTGGTGACCTTGGTTGTGCTACAAGTGATGCTTCTCCCACCACTAATGAGTTTTACCAACTGAATGCACTGAATGAGAGAGTTTGGATCCCTCATCTTTACTTCTCAGCTTAGCCAAGGTACAAGGCCATCTAGAAAAGTGCTAATTAGAGTACTATCTGGCCAATATCCTACCAATTCAGCCAACCTCTCAAACTCTTCAAGGTAATTTTCTAGAGATCCTTCTTTCCTAATTTTGGCAACCTATCCCTTGTAGTTTGTCATGCTTGACAGGCCCAATCTGTTTACTAGCTCTTATGTGAACCTTGTCTAGCCTATTCTTCTTCCTTCTTGACCATAGGTGGCCTTAAGCCAACGCCACCATTGGTTGGCTCTCCCACATAGGTGATAGGATGCAAAATCAACACTTTAACCTATTTCAACATCTTGCTTCCCGAAGTAAAATTCTGCATTGGAGATCCATTCGATTGGATCTCCCTTCTCAAAGGTAGGGAATGCAATTTTTACCTTAGGCCGTGTGTAATGGCTTGGATTGTCGTAGTGCCAATCCTCCCTTTGCCTCCTAAGGTCCTCAACAATCCCCCTTTCTTGAAGACTCACCTTGTGCTCAAGGTGGAAATTAGGGAAACGTTGCTGGATATTGTCATAGTCCTTCCCATGTTGCTTCATCCTTGGGTGAATGACTCCACCATATGAGTACTCTTCATACTGGCCTTCTATTGTGCCCATAGTTTACTATGTGAAATCCTAATGCTTCCTTTTGGGTGCTGCCCCAGGTGATCTTCCCTAAAAATGTTAGGCAATCTCTCATTCACTTGTCTCACATCTCTTATCTTTTTTCTCAACAATGAAATGTGAAACACTGGATGTAGTTTGGAGTTTAATGGTAGTCTTAGGCGATAAGCCACTGCTCCAATTCGCTCAACTACCTCATATGGTCCAAAGTACTTTCTAGCTAACTTCGCCGTTGTTGGCTTTCTAGTCTTGATTTTCCTCCGAGGGTGGATCTTAAGATAGACATAGTCACCTACCTCAAATTCCACTTTCTTTCTCCTTTTATTAGCTTCTTTCTTCATACAGTCCCTTGCTTTTTCAAGCTCTTGCTTAAGTTGCTTCAAGACTTCATCTCTTGATTGAAGTGTGACATCTACTTCATGTATGCGGCTGTTCCCATGGTATAACTTGACATTCTCAGGGGTATTCTTCCATATATGGCTTGGTATGGTGTCATCTTGATTGCCGCATGATAGGTAGTATTATACCATAGTTCTACCCATGGTATGTACTCCTCCCAATCATTTTAGTGGTCATGGCAAAAGCATCTTAAATAGTGCTCTAGAGTTCGATTGGTTACCTCACTTTGTCCATCTATTTATGGATGAAAGGTGGATGAGGCAACTAAGTTTCTACCGAGCTGTGTGAAGAGCTACTTCTAGAATTTGCTTATAAAGGTAGTGTCTCTATCTGACAACATTGTCTGTGGTATGCCATGAAGTCTTACCACGTTCTTGATGAACTCTTGGGCTACTTCTTTTGCTATGTAGGTTGCTTGAGCGGCACAAAGTGTGCACTCTTGCTGAGTCTGTCCACTACGGTTAATATCACCGTATAACCCTTGCTTTTGGGCATTCCTATGATAAATTCCATTGTCAAGTCTTCCCAAACCAGTCCTAGTACTAGCAAAGGCTATAACAACCCCTTCATTTTACCGCCTTCAGGTTTGGTGCACTGACACACATCACATTCTCAAACTAGCTTTTTGATCTAAGCTTTAAGTCCTTCCCACCAAAAGAATAACTTGATCCGCATGTAAGTACGGAACCATCCTAAATGTCCTCCTTCCCGTGAGTTGTGGAAGTGATTCAAGATCTTCCCTCTTAGTCCCGGTATGTTTGGTACATACACCTGGTGGTTGTACCAAATATATCGTTTTTAAGGGTGAATTTACTAACCTTAGGGTTAAAATTCTTGATCTTCTCTGTGAGCTCTTGGCTTTGAGGGTCAATTTCTATTGCCTCCTTGATTTCTGTCCATACATTCCACTCCACTCCGCTATGGCAATGAGGCATGCGTCATTAGGCTCACATGCTGTCCACAATGCTTGACCTCCATTGCTTTTAGACAATGTGTCTGCCACTTTGTTTTCCTTGCTAGGCTTATACATTATTTCATACTTGTAACCCAGTAACTTGACAAGGAACTTTTGCTTCTTTGGGATTGTAATTTTCTACTCCATGAGGCTTCTCAAGTGTTGTTGATTACAAGGAATTTCCTCCCAAGAAGGTAAGGTTGCCATACCTTGACTGCATGGATGATGGCCAACATCTCCTTGGCACATACTGATCGTTCCTTCTTCATGGGCCCTTAAGACTCTACTCATGTATGCAATAGGTCTTCTGGCTTGACTGATGACAACACCTATTCCATCTTAACATGTGTCAGTGTGAAGCTCAAAGGTTTGGTTAAAGTTGGGCAGTGCTAACACTAGGGTCTCACACATAGCTTTTTTTAAACCACTTGAATGCATCTTCACTCTTTTTTGTCCATAGGAACCTGTCCTTTTTCAGCAAGTTTGTTAATGGTTTTGCTATGGTGCCATAGTTTGGGAACAAATCAGTAGTAATAGCCTGTCAAGCTGAGAAATCCTCTAAGTTCTGTGACATTCTTAGGAGTTGGCCATGTGTGCATGGCTCCTATTTTCTATTGGTCTACCTTCACTCCTTCTTTGAATATGATGTGACCGAGGTATTCAAGCTCCTCTTGCATGAATGTGCACTTGGATGGCTTGATGACGAAACGATTTCTTCTTAACACTTCTAGCACTTTTGCTAAGTGTTCTAGG
This sequence comes from Xylocarpus granatum, assembly GCA_019650275.1. Classification (NCBI taxonomy): domain Eukaryota; kingdom Viridiplantae; phylum Streptophyta; class Magnoliopsida; order Sapindales; family Meliaceae; genus Xylocarpus; species Xylocarpus granatum. The sequence goes on from BNST01000250.1 coordinate 214,475, forward strand.
TGATCATCATGGTTCCTGAAATAAACCAAAATGTCATCAAAGAAAACTAAAACAAACCTGAGCAAATAAGGTTTGAAGATGTCGTTCGTGGCTGCTTGAAAGTTGATTGGTGAATGGCTTTGCTCTATGTAACTCGTTCAGCATATCATCAATTGTAGGGATCAAAAAGCAATCCTTGACAGTGGCTTGGTTGAGTGCCCAATAATCAGTGCAAAACCTTCAAGTTTTGTCTTTCTTTTTAACACGTAGAATGGGAGAAGAAAAAGGGGAAGTGCTAGGTCGGATAATACCTTACTGTAGCATCTGTTCCACTTGTCTTTCGATCTCATTCTTTTGAATGTGTGGTCGCCCCTACTGCATGCAAGTTGATTTTGCCTCCTTTCGCATCATCAAGGGAGTGTTCTGCCTCTGCTTCCTCCTTGCTGTCCATGCTACTTTCTTGTTCTTCATCACTACTTTGCCCTTGTTTCTTCATCACTTATTACTTCAATGATATTGAACAACCCTTTCTTGCATTTGTGGCCAACTTGCCACTTATCGTTGCACCTAAAATATAAACCTCTTTCAATCCTGCTGTTGATTTCTTTGGTGGATAGTTTTGAGAGGGTCCTTTGTTTTTGAGGGCGCTGTCTTACTGGATGAGAATGCCTTACCTAGTTTGTCTGAAGATTTAATGACCTTGGTTATGCTACGGGTGATGCTTCTCCAATTATTAATGAGTCTTGCCAACTGAATGCATTAAGTGAGAGGGTTTGGATCCCTCATCTTTACTTCTCGACTTAGCCAAGGTACAAGGCGTCTAGAAAAGTGCCAATTAGTGCACTATCTAGCCAATGTCCTACCAATTCAGCCAACCTCTCAAATTCTTCAAGGTAACTTTCTAGAGATCCTTCTTGCCTAATTTTGGCAAGCTGTCCCTTGTAGTTTGTCATTCTAGACGAGCCAAATATGTTCACTAGCTCTTGTGTGAACCTTGTCCAGCCTATCCTTCTTCCTTCTCAACCATATGTGGCCTTAAGCCGACACTACCATTGGTTGGCTCTCCCACATAGGTGATAGGATGCAAAATCAACCCTTTCACCTCTTTCAACACCTTGTTTCTCAAAGTAACATTCTGCCTTGGAGATCCATTTGGTTGGATCTCTCTTCTCAAAGGTAGGGAATTCAATTTTTACCTTAGGCCATGTGTAATGGCTTGGGCTGTCGTAGTGCCAATCCTCCCTTTTTGTGGGGCGCCATGGCTCTACCTCAGGGTGATTCTGCACCCTTCTTGGTTGCCATGATGCAGGCCTTCTGTCCATCACATCCTCATTGTCGCTATAATCATTATAGCATCATGGGGTGGGTGTTCATTTGGTGAAGTCTCCCTCCTACTTCCTAAACTTGTGTGCCTTTTCCCCCTTTCTTGAGAGGGAAGTTGCTCCTCGTCAGATTCATCCTCATGAGCTTGGTGCATGTGACTTTTAATTGAAGCCTCCTAAACATTTGTGGTAGGTGGCTGTTTCTGCCCTGCTCGATTTGGACTTGTTTTTCAGTTACTCGTGGTGTATCTCTCTTCAATTGCTCAAGAGAATGAATGATAGATGATAATTAGTGTTTGATATCACCTACCTGGTCATTGATCGCATTCTGGTTCCTCTTCAAAAAAGGGATTCTTCTGCGGTTGGTGACTGAGAAATCAGTGAAAAAATGTTCATGAAGAAATAAAAAAGTGTGAAAGAATGAATTGATGAAAGAATAAAGAAGTTTGTTTTTTCTCTTCCTTGTTGAAATAAAACCGATTATTGATCAATCTCCAAATGCATGTCAATGTCATGATCGTGTTGCATTAGAGATGAAAAGATTGAGAGTGAAGATGAAAAGCCCAAATAACTCTTTGGCTGGTTTATGAGTATCGACATTAAGCCCAAAGCCCATTTCATATTAAACCACTAAAGGACAAAATAACGACTAGTTTTTTTAAGTTGAAAGATGTGCTTTTATATGTTGTACTTAGCTGTTGAAGAAGTAAAGTGAGTTTGTACCTAACTGTTAGGAAAGTGTGTATATAAACACAAGATGTGTAAATGTTTATACATTAAATAAGAAGTAGAAAACAATTCTCTCATCTTCTTAATCTTTCTCTCTTTGGTGAAAGTTTTCTCATTCTCTCATCAAAGTTAACATGGTATCAGAGCAGTAAGCTCCTATCATTGTTCTTGTTCTTTATTCTTTCATAGTGATGCCTAAAAAATATCTCCCATTCTTTGCCCAAATCTAAATGGCAAGTGAGGTACCCTCTTTAGGCACCAACAAATCCAGTGAAGCACCTTCTCAAACCACCATCGACACCTCTACTAGAACCACTTCCATGATAATGGAAGTAGATGCTAACACCTCTCTCAAAATCACCACAATTCTACTAAACAACAACAACTACCCCTATATGGGTCAAGGCTGCAACAAATGCTTTTGTGTGGTAAAGGTAGATACGGGTTTGTCACAGGAAGGGTTAAGAGACCTTTGGATGATGATGGATTTGAAGAATGGTTCCAAGTAGAAAAAATGGTTCGAACTTCAATCTTTAACTCAATAGAACCAAGCTTGATTGGTATCTTGTCAAATGCCAAGATTTTGAAAGAGTTGTGGGACTCTATCAAGACAATCTATGGTCAACAAAAGAATCTCATGAGAGTGTATGAGCTTAAATCTTTTCTGAATAAGCTTAATCAAGGTGAGATGAGCTCAGTTGAACACCTGGGAAAATTTGTAGAGGCATGGGATGAGCTTCACTCCTATAGGCCAAAAACTAATGACATTGCCATTATTCTTGCACGTGCTAATGAGGATAAGGTATTTATTTACCTTGTTAGCTTAAACTCCAAGTTTAATGACATTCGAAACGAAATACTGAGAAGCAATGAGAACCACTTTAAAGAGGTTTGGTACATGATCAGCAAGGAAGAAACAACCCATCGTGTCTTGGACGTAAATGGCCATGACCACAAGGTGGAGACAAATGCTTTTTTGGCTCAAGAGAAGCTTAAAACTAAAGCCTTAGTGACCAAGTCAAAGGGAAACAACAACAACCAAAATCAAGCTAAGTGTGACCATTGTCACAAGAATGGTCACTCTAAAGATCGATGCTGGTATCTTCACCCAGAACTCATGCCTTCATGGTTCAAGAAGGGTAAAGTCTCAAATCAAAGTATCCATGGTGTTCCAAGTGCCATTCAGCTTCCATCATCAAGTCTTTAAGTGTTCACTCCTTTAGTCTCGACGATATTGCCAAGGTGATACGGAACCAACTCCAAATCAATATGGAAGCACTTGGAACCCAACACCATGCTAATAAAGGAAAATGGGAGGATGGTACTCTTCTTGACTCTCACTTTAACTCTGTGCAATGATCATGAACCATGGATTATAGACTCAGGTGCTAGTGATCATATGTTTAGAAACATAAATAAACGCATCTAAACTATATCCTTTAAGGAAAATACAATGTGTCAAAGTTGCTAATGGAAAGCATGTTCCCATTAAGTATTCAACAGATTTAGATTTATTGTCAAAACATACTAAAGGGTTCTATATTCCTAATTTTTATTCTAATCTATTATCGGTTAGTAAACTCACTAAAGACTTAAATTGTATTGCTATATTTGGTCCTAATAAAATAATTTTTCAGGATATTATAACCTGGAAAAAGATTGGTGAAGGTTTCGCTGGAAATGGCCTTTACATGCTAAATGGCGCAAATATAAAATGAGCTCAATGAGAAAAAAGAAAGGGAGAGAGAAATGAAAAAGGAAATTGACATTTGGCAAAAAGAGAACACAGAAAGATTTGCAAAGAAGAAATTATTAGAACCCATCTTCAACACTCCCGCAGAAAGAAAAGTGCTTGGGTATGTATTAGCAGATAAAATGGCATGCACGGCTGGGACATCCTTCTAATCACATTTTGAATTGTCTAGTTCATAATTTAAATGATTGTTACATTTCTAAGTGTGAAGCATGTATTTTAGGGAAACAAACTAAACTTCCATTTGTACTATCAGAACATGAATGTGATGATGTTTTTGATTTAATTCATTTTAATTTATGGACTGCTCTTGTGACATCTCATGACAACTATAGACACTTTGTCACATTTATTGATCACAAATCTAGATATACGTGGGTATACCTTTTAAAATGCAAATCATACACATTACCATGCTTTTTGTCACTAACCAATTTGGTAGAAAAATTAAAATGATTAGAACTGATAATGATAGAGAATATGTCAATAATTCATTAATGGAATACTTGGTAAGTGAAGGGATTGTACATCAAACTACATGCCCATACACTCCAAAACAAAATGGAGTGGCAAAGAGGAAGAATAGGCATATCTTGAAGTTGGAAGATCAATGATGTTCTACCATAATGTTCCCAAGCATTTTTGGAGCAATGCCATCCTCACAGCTGTTCATTTGATAAATAAAACACCAACAAAGGTTCTAAAAGGCAAGACTTTGAATGAGGTAATGTTTAATCATAAGCCAAATCTTTGATATCTTAAATTTTTGGATGTACATGTTATGTTCATATTCCTTGCAACAATAGAGACAAACTTAGCTGTAAAAGTTAAAAATGCATATTCCTAGGTTATGCCATAACCCAAAAGGGTTATAGATGCTTTGACCCCAAGACAAATAGGTTGTTTGTATCTAGAAATGTCACATTTTTAGAACATGAACCTTACTTCAAAAAACATAAACTCAAATCCAATGGTAAGGGGAGGATGTGGGTAATTCCACCCCAAGTCATGTTATTGACACTATTCACACAAAGGGACCCATTCTTGAACTTAGAAAGAATATCCATAATCAGCTAGAAGTTCAAGAGGAATCATCTTAAAATGATAATGATTCTTACCCTTTTAGACAAACAAATGATGAGAATGAACCTACTTTTGCCCAAGATGATTCATCTCATGATGAGATTGACCCAGATCACCTTGGAGATGACCAAATTAGTAACCATGAAACACCAAATCAATTTATGGGTAGTGATGATCATGCTACACAGGAACTACCCACACTTAGAAGATCCACTTGGATCAAAAGACCTGCCTCTTAAATGGATGAAAACTAGATGTTTCATCATGGTAACCATGTGACCAATCACCCTATTCAAAGCTACTATAATCATGATCACATTAAAGATCAGTATAAAGCTTTTCTAAATGCCATTGATGATATTCAAGAGCTTTCCAATTACCAAGAGGCCCAAATTAGCCCAATTTGGAGAAATGCGATGAATGAAAAGCTTAAGGCTCTAATTCGCAATCAAACTTGGGATATTGTTCCACTTCCTAAAGGGAAGAAGGTCGTTGGCTGCAAATGGGTTTGTAAGACCAAGCTTAAGAGTTATGGAACTGTTGAAAAATATAAGGCTAGGTTAGTGGCCAAAGGCTTCACTCAAACTTTATGGTATTGATTATACCGAGACTTTTGCCCCCTGTAGCTAAAATGAATTCCATTAGAGGTCTTATGTCCTTAGCTATTAATTATGATTGGCCATTGTACCAAATGGATGTAAGAAATGCCTTCTTACAAGGCGAATTAGAAGAGGAAGTATACATGAGAATACTTGAAGGGTATGGGACTGACATTCCCAAATCACATGTATGTAAGCTTAGAAAGGCTATCTATGGCCTTAAACAATCCCCTAGGGCCTGGTACTCTAAATTGCACAATGCTCTTAGTTGCCAAGCCTTCACTAAAAGCAAGGTTGATTCCTCTCTATTCACCAAACATTCCAAAGATGGAATAACGGTGATTCTCATTTATGTCAATGACATTATCATTACTAGTAGTGACCAAATAGGCATTAGTTGCATTAAATCATATCTTAAATATGTTTTTGACATGAAAGACGTGAGATACTTACGATATTTTTTAGGAATAGAAATTGGCCACTCCAAAAAGGGACTATTTCTATGCCAAAGAAAATATACACTTGATCTACTTGGTGAAATAGGTAAACTAGGTGCAAGGATAGCTTCACTGCGAATCAAAAATACCTACAAGCGAAAGGGCAAAGAAGAAGACAAAGAGAAGCAGCCCAAGCCAATTCAAAATGTCAAACAATATCAACAAATTGTTGGTAAATTAATATATTTAACCATTACTAGACCTGACATTAGCTTTGCTGTGAATCAAGTTAGTCAATTCATGCAGCAGCCAATGACCAGCCACATAGACATGGTAAATTGGATCCTTTGCTACCTTAAAGGAACACCAGGGTAAGGTTTACACATGCAAAAGAATGGTCACCATCAGATCCTAGCATATAGTGATGCAGATTGGGCCAAATATGTTGAAGATAGAAAGTCAACTACTGGATATTGCACATTTGTTGGAGGAAACTTAGTAACTTGGAAGAGTAAGAAATAGAGTGTGGTAGCAAGGTCAAGTGCAGGGGCAGAGTATCAAACAATGGCAAGTGCAACATGTGAGCTAATTTGGTTGAAGGCTTTAGCTCAAGATTTAGGGTTCAAGACTAAAGCACCAATGAAACTATTTTGCGACAACAAAGCAACAATCTACATAGCTTCCAATCCAGTATTCCATGAGAGAATAAAGCACATTGAGATGGACTGTCACTTTATGAGGGAGAAAGTTCAGAATCAGACTATCTGCACCCTTTATGTTCCAAGTGAAGATCAACTAGGAGACTTGTTCACAAAGGCTCCCACTAAAAATACATATCTAGATCGCAATAAGCAAGTTGAATTTGAATAACATCTTCAAGCCCAACTTAAGGGGGAGTATTGAAATAAAACTGATTGATCAATCTCCAGATTCATGTTAGTATCGTGATCGTGTTGCATTGGAGATGAAAAGATTGAGGGTGAAGATGAAAAACCCAAATAACTCTTTGGCTGGTTTATGAGTACCCACATCAACCCCAAAGCCCATTTCATACTAAACCACTAAAGGACAAAATAACAGCTAGTTTTTTAATGTTGAAAGATGTGTTTTTATATGTCGTACCTAGTTGTCGGAAATGTCAAGTGAGTTTGTAACTAGCCATTAGGAAAGTTCTCTCATTCTCTCATAAAGTTAACATTCCTAAATATTTACACATCTTAGGTATATATATACAACATCATAACCTCTAGGTACAAGATTATTTTATTTTTTTAATAGCTATGTACAACATATAATAACATATCTTTCCATTTCAAGAACTAGCCGTTATTTCGTCCTTTAGTGGTTAGCTTGAAATGGTCTTTGGGCTTGACATGGGTATCCATAGACCAATCAAAGAGTTATTTGGGCTTTTTATCTTGACACTCAATCTCTTCATCTTCAACTCTCCCCTTTCAAGTTGGGCTTGAACAAATTGATCAAGTTTAATTTGCATATGAACTTTTGGAGTTGTTGAATACTCGGAGGTTTGGTGAATATGTCCGCCAATTGATCTTCACTCTTGACATAAGGCATTGAGATTGTCTTGTTCAAATACTTTTCTCTTATAAAGTGACAATCTACCTCTATATGCTTGGTCCTCTCATGAAACACTGGATTGTTTGCAATATGTATCGCCGATTTGTTATCACAATGTAGCTTCATAGGTGCCTCGACATTAAAACCCAAATCTTCAACCAATGCCTTCAACCATATCAATTCACTGGTGGTTGAAGCCATTGCTCTATATTCAGCTTCGGCACTTGATTTGGCCACCACGGTTTGCTTTTTGCTCTTCCAAGTCACTAAATTCCCACCAACAAAAGTACAATATCCAGTTGTAGACTTGCGATCTTCAATGCTTCCTGCCCAATCAGCATCCGTGTAGGCAAAAATTTGGTGATGTCCATGTTTCTTCATGAGTATTCCTTGTCCTAGAGTTCCCTTTGAGATATTTGAGTATTCGGTCCACCATTTCCATGTGATTGGTCATTGGACAAGTCATGAATTGGCTTACCTGATTCACAGCAAAAGAAATGTCAGGTCTTGTAATAGTTAAGTAGATTAACTTACCCACAATTCTTTGATATTGCTTGATGTCTTCAATTGGTTTGCCCTCCTTCTTTTTGGCTTGTCCTTCAATTGGAGTTGATGCTATCTTCCCTCCAAGCTTACCTGTCTCTTTCAAAAGATCAAGTGTGTATTTCCTTTGGGATAGAAATAGCCCTTTATTAGAATGGGCTATTTCTATACCTAGAAAATACCGTAAGTGTCCAAGGTCTTTAATATCAAAAGTAGACTTTAAATAACTTTTAGTGCTGTTTATTCCCAAAGTATCACTCCCTGTTATAATGATATCGTCCACATATATTATCACAACAGTAATACCATTATTGGAGTGTTTTATGAATAAAGAGTGATCAGCACTACTAACCTTAAAGTGTTGAGAAGTTAAAGCACCTAACAACTTAGAGTACCAGGCCCTAGGAGATTGTTTTAAGCCATAAATGGCTTTTCTAAGCTTACACACATGCGGTTTTGGTACTTTAATGTTGTATCCTTGTGGGATATCCATGTAAACCTCTTCTTCTAATTCCCCCTGGAGAAAAGCATTTCGAACATCCATTTGATACATTTCCCATTCATAATTAGTGGCTAAGGACAAAATAACTCTAATGGTGTTCATTTTGGCTACTGGGGCAAATGTCTCAGTGTAATCTAAACCATAGGTTTGAGTGAATCCTTTAGCAACCAATCTAGCTTTATGTTTCTCAATGGAACCATCACTCTTCAGCTTGGTTTTGTACACCCATTTACACCCAACTGTTTTCTTACCTTGGGGAAGAGTAACAATTTCCCATGTCTTATTCTTAACTAAAGCTTCCAACTCCTCATCCATGGCATTTCTCCAAATAGGAATGTCCTTGGCCTCGTTGTAGCAAGATGGCTCTTTCAAACTATCCAATTTGCTTAAAAAACACTCTGTAACTCTCTTTAACATTATCTAAGGTATAATAATTTTCTATAGGATGTGCTGTGACTTTGTTCCCATAAAAGAATACCCTATTTTTCTGCCATTCGGATGGAGGCTTCCTAATTCTTTGAGATCTTCTAAGAGGAAAATTTTGATCATGTGATGAAGAATCAGACTCTCTCTCATTTTGACCCACTCGTGAGGAACTAAATGGGATTTCATGCTCTGAAAACTAATTGATCATTAGGGCTCTCATCACAAGGTGTTTCCTCACTTTGACTTTCGCTAACTATGTTTTGTTCTTCATTTGATTCCAATGGTTCATGAATATCATCATTCTGTTGTGTTGAATCTTCATAGATAAAATCCTCTTTTTCGCTTTCATTCAAACTAACTCCATTATTGATTTGATCATTATTCCTTAATAAACTCAACCGATTACCTACAATAGATAGAGGAAGAGGATCCTCTTTCGTTTCTCCTTCATTTCTCACTTTATCAAAGTAAGGATCACTTTCCAGAAAAGTAACATTTCTTGACAAGAATTTCTCATTTCGTAAAAGGATCTAAACATTTATAACCTTTTTTATCAATGCAATACCCTAAAAATATGCACTTTACACTCCTATGACTCAATTTATCTCTAGCATGATTAGGGATGTGAACATAACAAGTACAGCCAAATACCTTTAGATAAGATAAGTTTGGTTGCCTATTATGCAACAATTCAAAAGGAGATTTTCCATTCAATAACTTCGAAAGGCATACGATTTATCAAATGTATGGCTGTGAGAATGGCTTCATTCCAATATCTTTTAGGGACATTGTGATGAAACATTAGTGACCTTCCTACATCTAAAATGTGCCGATTTTTTCGCTCGGCCACACCATTTTGTTCAGGTGTGTAGGGGCAAGTCGTTTGATGAACTATCCCTAAAGTGCTCAAGTAATTCTCAAAGGCATGACTAGTATATTCTCCCCCTATTGTCGCTCCTAAGAATCTTAATCCTTTTGACCAAGTTGATTTTCAATTAAGGAAACAAACTCTTTAAAACATGACAAGGTCTTTGATTTTTTTTTAATCAAGTATTTCCTAGTGTATCTCCACTTTTGATCAATGAATGTGACAAAATATCTAAAGCCATTATGAGATTCTAAAAGAGATGTCCATAGATCAGAGTGAACAAGATCAAACATTTCATTATAACAAGTTTCCGAATGTACAAAAGGAAGTTTAGTCTGTTTTCCAAGATTACAAGCCCTACATTGTTTAAAATCACTAAACTTCATTTTCGAAATCATTTTACACAAAATGTTACTAGGAGGATGGCCTAGTCTTGCATGCCAAATTTTCTGAAGTCCCACTGTCTTCCTCAACTCTAAGGGCTTGATTGGTACTATCCAAAAAATATAGGCCGTCATGTAGGGTTCCCTCACCAATCTTCTTCCCGATTGATATGTCTTGAAATATCACCTTATTGGGTTCAAAGATGGCACAATAAACAAGACTGTAAGCAAGAATGCTAACCTTTGATTCTTGATTAATGAATGAGAAATATACAACATTTGAAGCATGTCCTTCTCATAAATAATGGGTTGTGTTTATAGTCCTAAGACAGCCTTATCCTAGTTTAACTAGTACTTAGGTTCCTTATCCACTTAGGATATGTTTTCCTAAGTTAACAAGCTTTTCTAAGTCAACTAAAAGCATTATCAAGATAGACCTTATCCCATTGTTTCCTAATCCTACTAGGATTCTTGGTCTTTCTTGAATTCCTACTAAGACTAGAATTCCTATTTTGACAAAGTTTTTCTTTCCTTATCTTATCTTCTCTCTTATAGCTGCTGAACTTCTTGCCATTTCCTTCTTGGATTAAACCTTCTGCTGTGGCGTGTCCTTCCTCTCCAAGACTTCTCTTTGGCATAGTCCTCTTATTGAAGTAAACCTGCTAAGACGTTCTGCTGCTGCTAGAGTTCTTCACGCCATCACTCTCCTTCTTCTGCTCAGATTGCGTCATACGTGTCCTGCCAATGCTGGTTTTCTTCTTGGCTTGGATTTCAGCATATGATTAGGACTAAGTCAGAACCTGGCTGTGCTTCATTGCTTGCTGCATGTAGGCTTGTTGCATGCACATTCTGGCTTGTTTTTACCTCTCTTGCTACCTGGCACCTTGCGCGCATTCGCTTATGCTCCCTTTGCCTGCTAAGGTCCTCAACAATCCCCCTTTGTTAGAGACTCACCTTGTTCTCAAGGTGGAAATTAGGGAAAATGTGTTGTCATAGTCTTCCCATGTTGCTTCATCCTTGGGCAAATGACTCCACCATATGAGTACTCTCCATACTAGCTTTTTATTGCGCCCATAGATTACTATGCAAAATCCTAATGCTTCCTTTGGATGTTGCCCTAGGTGAATTCCCCTAAAACATTGGGCAGTCCCTCATTCACTTGTCTCACATCTCCTATCTTTTTTCTTAACAATGAAATGTGAAACATTGGGTGTAATTTAGAGTTTAATGGTAGTCTTAGGCAATAAGCTACTGCTTCAATTCGCTCTACTACCTCTTATGGTCCAAAGTACTTCTTAGCTAACTTTGTCATAGTTGGCTTTCCAGCCTTGATTTTCCTTACAGGATGGATTTTAAGATAGACATAGTCACCTATCTTAAATTCCACTTCCTTTCTCCTTTTATCCATTTATCTCTTCATTCGGTCCCTTGCCTTCTCAAGCTCATGCTTGAGTTTCTTCCAGACCTCATCTCTTGATTGAAGTATGATATCCACTTCATGTATGCTACTATTCCCCATGGTATAACTTGACATTCTTGGGGGTATTCTTCCATACATTGCTTGATATGGTGACATCTTGATTACCGCGTGATAGGTAGTATTATACCACATAATTGCTTCAGTAGATTCCTTACTCCTATTGGTATGTCTTCGTGTGTATGATGTTCAGCTGTGTTTTCCTCTTTTGTGGCCAAGAGAATTGCAAAACATTTTGCCCTTTTTCTGTATAGTCTTTCAAGGGTACTTACCTCACAATGATGCGCTGCATTCATGGTGGATGCCTCCCACGTGCAGTTCCTTCCCTTCCATTGAAAGTGCATGGCCATGGATTCATAGTCGAACATTATCTTGCCTATGGTCTTAAGCCAAGCTTGCCTAAAACCACATCAAGACCTACCAAGGCTAACACATGTAGTTGCACCTCTATCATGACTCCTTGAATCTGCATTGTTACTGCCTAGATACTTGTGTGCACTTGAGCTTCTATCTGCTTGCCACTCTTACCTCAAAGGGTGCAATCTTTTTCAGACGTAGCTGATAGTGTTTTGACCAATTTTGTGTTGATGAAGTTATGAGTAGCTCCACTATCTATCAACACCAAAATGTTTTTTCCATTAATGGTTGCGAACAACCTCATGGCAGTAGGCTTGGTGGTTGCCCCTACTGCATGCAAGTTGATTTCGCCTTCTTCTGCATGATCAAGGAAGTGTTCTACCTCTGCTTCCTTCTCGCTGTTGATGAGACTTTCTTGTTCTTCCTCGCTGCTTTCCTTGTTGATTCTTGACCTTTCTTGATTTCTTACTAAGACTAGAATTCCTATTTTGACTAAGTCTTTCTGTCCTTATCTTATCTTCTCTGCTATAGCTGCTTACTTCTTCTTGCCGTTTCCTTCTTCAATTAGACTTTTACTGTGGAATCCTTCCTCTCCAAGACTTCTCTTTGGCGTGGTCCTCTAGTTGAAGTAAACCTGCCATGATGTCATGCTACTGTTGGAGTTCTTCACGTCATCACTCTCCTTCTCCTGCTCTGATTGCTTCATTCGTGTCCTGCCAATACTAGTCTTCTTCTTGGCTTGGATTTTTGCAATCGATTACGGCTTAGTCAGAACCTGGCCGTGCTTCACTGCTTGCTGCGTGTAGGCTTGTTGCGTGCACATTCTGGCCTGATTCTGCCTCTTTTGCTGCTTGGTGCCTTGCTCGCATTCTCTCACGCTCCCTTTGCCTCCTTAGGTCATTAATAGTTCGGCAGTGTGCGGGATGAACTTCTAGGAGAGACTGAAACATCCCTATTGGCACAGAAGAGGCTATGGGCGCACTCGGCAGGCAGTAGGATGAACTTCCAGGAGTAGCCAGAACATCCCTGTGGGCATGGCAATGGAGTCCAACATGTTTGGAAGTGTACGGGATGAACTTCTGGGAGCATTCGAGACATCTCCGCAAAAGCAACAACGGAGCTAGGTGAGTTTGGCAGTGCAGGAGCTGAACTTTTGGGAGCAATTGGAACATGCCAGTGGGTGCAGCAGAGGTATCGAGCATGTTCAGCAGCATGCGAATGAACTTTCGGTTGCTCCCAGAAGTTCCCTGCGGGCTCAATCATAGTATCAGGCACGTTCAGCATTGTGCAAGACAAACTTTTGGGAGCAACCGAAAAATACCCGTGGGCTCAGTAGAGGCATCAAATGCGTACAACCATGCTAGGGATGAACTTCCAAGAGCGACCAAAACATCCCCACAGGCATGGTAGAGGCTTTAGTCGCGTTCGACAGTGCGTGGGACAAACTTCTAAGAGCAACTGGAACATCCCAAGGGGGATGGTAGAGGCATCGAACGCGTTTGGCATTGCTAAGGATGAACTTCTAGGAGCGACCAGAACATTTCTACAGGTGTAGTTGCATCATCAGATACATTTGGCAATGCACGAGATGAACCTCTAGGTGCAAATGGAACATCTCTGCTAGCGTGACATGTTGAAGATGAAGAGATTAAGGGTGAAGATGAAAAGCCCAAATAACTCTTTGATTGATCTATGGACACCCATATCAAGCTCAAAGCCCATTTCAAGCTAACTACTAAAGGACGAAATAACGGCTAGTTTTTGAAATTGAAAGATATGTAGTTATATGTTGTACCGAGCTATTAGAGAAGTAAAGTAAGTTTGTACTTAGCTGTTAGGATGTTGCATATATAAACCAAAAGATGTGTAAATATTTAGTGATAGAATAAAAAAGCTATTTATTTTTCTCTCTTCATGTATTTTGTCTCTACTTGCCTTTTTACTTGGTTTATGTTGAATCTTCAAAATTGTGAGCTAAACACATTTAGGTTCTATTAATCAACATCAAATGGGAATGCACTTTCTAGAAGGTTCAAAAATCAAGGAAATCTCTTAAAAGTTTATGAGTTGAGGGAAATGATCACAAATGCCAAGATGAATGGGAGTGATTTCCTTTCCTACTCCAACAAAATCAAGGAAGCATGGGATGAATTGGAGTGTTTGAGGCCGATTACTACCAATGAGGAAGAATTGGAGAAAATGGGCCAATGAAGATCTTGTTTGTTTCCTCTTGGCAGGATTGGGGCCTAGTTTTGGAGACCTTAGGAATCATATTCTAAGGAATAAGGAGATGCTTCCTTTGTTATTTGTTATTAATGATTCGACTGATGTGGTGAATATTGTGGATAGGGAATTGATGGCTAGAGAAGCATTTGATAGAGATGAGCCTAAAATTGAGAAAGGTGCATTTGTGGAGGCAAAAGAAGCAGCAATGGTAACACAAGGGTTGAAAGAAAGCAAAACCATCAAATGTGAAAGATGTGGAAGACTAGGACACACCAAAAGAAATTGTAGGTTTTGTGACCATTGTCAAAAGTTCGAGCATAACAAGGATAAGTGTTTTGAGCTTCATCCTCACTTTGAAGAAGGAGAATAAAGCCAAAATTTCACAAGAATTAAACCACACATCAGAGGCAAACTTGTCCACAAACTTCATTGAGCAATTTGCAAAGTTCCTTCAATGTCAAAGGCCAAGCACCTCTCAAGGTTTGATCTCTAATTTATCTTTAAATATTGATCCTTATGTTATAGACTTGGGTGCTACAAATCACATGTTTAGAAGTAAAAATTTAGCTTCTAAAATTGAGTCTATAGGAAAGGATAAAAGGGTGAGTATAGCTAATGGAAAAGATATACCAATTAGTGGTTTAAGACACTTGAATATTTTGTCTAAGCATACTAAAGGTCTTTATATTCCATGTTTTTCTTCAAATTTGTTGTTCGTAGGTAGAATTACTAAAGATTGTTATGTTATAGTCATTCAAGGGTACTTTCCTCACAATGATGCGCTGCATTGGTGGTGGATGCCTCTCACGTGCAATTCCTTCCCTTCCATTGAAAGTGCATGGCCATGGATTCGTAGTAAAAAATTATCTTGCCTATGGTCTTAAGCCAAGCATTGCCTAAAACCACATCAAGACCTGCCAGGGCTAACACATGTAGTTCTGCTTCTATTTTGACTCCTTGAATCTGCATTGCTACTGCCTGGATCACTTGTGCGCACTTGAGCTTCTGTCCGCTTGCCACTCTTACCTCAAAGGGTGCAATTTTTTTCAGACATAGCTAAAGTGTTTTGACCAATTTTGTGTTGATGAGGTTATGAGTCGCTCCACTATCTATCAACACCAAAAGGTTTTTCTATTTAATGGTTGCGAATAACCCCATGACAGTAGGCTTGGTCGTTGCCCCTACAGCATGCAAGTTGATTTCGCCTTCTTCCGCATCATCAGGGGAGTGTTCTGCTTCTGCTTCCTTCTTGCTGTCCATGCGGCATTCTTGTTCTCCCTCACTGCTTTCCATGTCAAGAAGAGTTCCAGCAGGGGAAGGAGAGTGATGATGTGAAGAACTCTAGCAGCAGCAGGACGTCTTGGCAGGTTTACTTCAGCAAGAGTACAACGTCTTAGCACCCCTTGTAGTTCATCCCAAGCACTATCGAACACGTCCGATGCCTCTTTTGTGCCTGTGGGGATGTTCCGGTCACATCCATAAGTTCGTCCCTGCACTGTTGAACATGCCCGAAACCTCTATTGTGGCCGCAGGGATGTTCCAGTCACTATCAAAAGTTTGTCCCATGCACTACTGAATGTGCCCGACACATATGCTATGCCCACGGGAATGTGTCCGATGCCTCTGTCGAGCTTGCATGGATTTTTTCGTTACTACCAAAAGTTTGTCCCATGCACTACCAAACACACCCTAAGCATCTGTCGTGCCTGCAGTGATTTTCTGGTAGGTCCGGGAAGTTTGTGCCATGCATTGCCGAGCATGTCCGACACCACTGCTGCCCCCGCAGGGATGTTCCGATCGCTCTCGGAAGTTTGTCTTGTACAGTGCCAAACTGTTGGGAACCCGATTTTTTCCCCAACTTTTCTACATCTTAGGGGTCAGCACGCCTACTGGAAATCCTTCCTAACTTGCTGTCCCATTTGATTATTGAGTTCTTTTCTTATATTTACATCCCCTAAGCTGTCCTTTGGGTTAACTAATATATAAAAGGATATGTTGGATAGGCAAGACAACTCTTAAACCTATCATAACTTGCCTTGGTTGAAGAAGACAACTCTTGACTTCAACCTAAGCTCTTAAGCAAGGAAGACAACTCTTAACCTTGTCTTAAGCCCAAGTTATCTCAAGACAATTCTTAAAAGATAACCAAAAATATAAACAAGAAAGTAAGCAAGAATGCTAACCTTGATTCTTGATTATTGAATCAAAAAAATAACAAAATTCGGAGCATATGTCCTCCTCACAAATAATAGGCTGTATTTATAGTTTTAAGACAGCCTTATCCTAATCTAACTAGTACTTAAGTTCCTTATCCACTTAGGATATGTTTTCTAATCCTACAAGAATTCTTGGTCTTTCTTGAATTCCTACTAAGATAGAATTATTACTTTGACTAAGTCCTTTTGTCCTTATCTTATCTTCTCTCCTATAGCTGCTGACTTCTTCTTGCTATTTCCTTCTTAGATTAGATCTTCTGCTGTGGCGTGTCCTTCCTCTCCAAGACTTCTCTTTGGCGTGGTCCCTTTGCTGAAGTAAACCTGCCAAGATGTCATGCTGCTGCTGGAGTTCTTCACATCATCACTCTCCTTCTCCTACTTGGATTGCTTCATGCGTGTCCTGCCAATGCTGGTCTTCTTCTTGGCTTGGCTGTCCACAATCACTTAGGACTGAGTCAGATCCTGGCCGTACTTCACTGCTTGCTGCGTGCAGGCTTGTTGTGCGCACTTGCTGGCTTGCTGCTGCTTCTCTTGCTGCCTGGCCCCTTGCATGCATTCTCTCATGCTCCCTTTGCTTCCAAAGGTCATAAACACAAATGCACCTGACGCACCTACCAAAGCTATGGGGATGTTCTTGTTGCTCCAAGAAGTTCGTCCAGCACACTGCCAAATGTATCCAACACCGTTGATGCGCCAGTGGGGATGTTCCAGCTGCTCCTAAAAGTTTGTCCCAAGTACTGCTAAACATGCCTGATGCCTTTATCGTGCCCATGGGGATGCTCTGGGCACTCCCGGAAGTTCATCCCGCTCTGTTGATCGTACCCAATGCCTATACCACGCCTGTGGGGATGTGCCAATTGGTCTCGGAAGGTCATCCCATGCAATGCCGAATGCACCAGAACCTTTTCCGGTACCTATGGGGATGTTCCAGTCATTCCTGGAACTTCGTCCTGTGCACTGTAAAATGCATTTGATGCCTCTGCCGTGCCTGCGATGATGTTCCGATTCCTCTCAAAAGTTCATCCTATGCACTGCCAAACGCACTGAGATATTCTTGTTACCCTCGGAAGTTTGTCCTGCTTGCTACCAAATGCACTTGACGCCTTTGCCATGCCTACAGGGATGTTTAGGTTGCTCCTGCAAGTTCATCCCAAGCATTGCTTGACTCCACTGCAGCACCTGCAGGGATGTTCCAATTCCTCCAGGAAGTTCATCCCAAGCACGAGCCAATGCACCCGAAGCCTCTGACCCGCCCACAAAGATGCTCTGGTCACTCCTAGAAGTTTATTCCCTGTACTGCCAAATGTACCCGACACCTTTGCCGCACCTGTTGGGATGTTCCGGTCACACCCAAAAGTTCATCCTGAGCATTGTCGAATGTGTTAGAAGCCTCTTCCGTGCCTACATGGATGTTCCGGTTGCTCACGGAAGTTCATCCTGTGCGCAGCCGAACGAGCGTGAAGCCCCTGCCATGCCTGAAGGGATATTTTGGTTCCTCCCAGAAGTTTGTCCCACGCACTGCCGAGCATGTCTGACACCACTGCTGCCCTCACAGGGATGTTCCGATCAGTCCCGAAGTTTGTCTTGCACAGTGCCAAATGCATTCGATGCCTTTGCTGTGCTCACAGGGATGTTCAAGTTGTCTGTGGAAGTTCCTTCCAAACACTGCCAAACTCATCCGACGCCCTCTGCCGAGCCAGTGAGGATTTCTCGGTCACTCTTGGAAGTTCATCCTGTGCACAGACAAATGCGTCCGATGCCACTGCTATGCTTGTAGGGATGTTCTAGTTACTCTCTAAAGTTCATCTCGCACACTGTTGAACATGCTCGACACATCCTCTGCAACCATGGGGATTTTCTGGTCGCTCTCAAAAGTTCATCTTGTGCACTGACAAATGCATCTAATGCTGCTACTGTGCTCGCTAGGGTATGTTCTGGTCACTCTAGAAGTTCGTACCCGCCACTTTCGAACTTGCCCAATGCCTTTGCCGTACACATGGGGATGTTCTAGATGCTCTCAAAAGTTCATCTTGTGCATGGGCCAATGCGCTCGAAGCCTCTACCGTGCACACGTGGATGTTCCAATCCACTCGGAAGTACGTCTCACGCACTGTCGAACATGTCCGGGGCTGCTGCCATGACCACAGGGATGTTCAGGTCGCTCTCAAAAGTTCATCCCGCGCATTGCTGAATGTGCCTTACACCTCTGCCATGCCCTCAGGGATGTTCTGGTCACTCCAACAAGCTCATCCCGGGCACTACCAAATGCGTCTGACGCCTTTGTCGAGCCCGCGTTTATTTTTTGGTTGCTCCCAAAAGCTTGTCTCGCACACTCCTGAATGCACACAACGCCTCTGCTGCGGCAGCGGGGATGTTCCAGTCACTCCTAAAAGTTCAGCCCACACACTGGCAAAACATGCAAGAAGCCTCTGCCATGGCTGCAGGGATGTTCTAGTAGCTCACGGAAATTCACCCTGTGCACTGCCAAACATGCCTGACGCTGCTGCCCACTGAGATGTTTTGATCACTCTCGGAGGTTCGTCCCGTGCATTGCTGAATGCATCCAACACCTCTGGCGCGCCACGGGGATGTTCTGGTCCCTCCCAAAAGTTCGTCCTGTGCAATGGTCAACACACCAGAAGCCTCTGTCCCACCCACAAGGGTGTTCTAGTTGCTCCCAAAAGTTCATTTCGTGCACTACCCAACGCGCCCGAAGTGTCAGATGCGCCCACTGGGATGTTACAGTTGCTCTTGGAAGATTCTCATGGGCCCTTACTAATCATCATGGCCATGCCCGCAGAGATGTTTCAGATGCCAATGCCGGTCTTGCTAATTGTCAGAAGTTTGTCATCCACACTCTCAAACTTGTCCGACATTAATGCTACACGCGAAGGGATTTTTCGGTCAGTTCTGAAAGTTCATCTCGTACACTTCAGAACATGCCTGATGCCTCAGCTATGCCATGGGGATGTTCTGGTCACTCCCAAAAGTTCGTCTTGTAAACTGCCAAACTGTTGGGGCGCTGATTTTCTTCCCTAACTTTTCTACACCTTAGGGGTCAGCACGCCTACTAAAAACCTTCCTAACTTACTGTCCCATTTGATTCTTGAGTTCTTTTCTTGTATTTACGTCCCTTAAGCTGTCCTTTCGGGTTAACTAATATATAAAAGGATATGTTGGATAGGCAAGACAACTCTTAAACCTATCACAACTTGCCTTGGTTGAAGAAGACAACTCTTGACTTTAACCTAAGCTCTTAAGCAAGGAAGACAACTCTTAACCTTGTCTTAAGCCCAAGTTATCTCAAGACAACTCTTAAAAGATAACCGAAAATATAAACAAGAAAGTAAGCAAGAATGCTAACCTTTGATTCTTGATTAATGACTGAGAAATATACAAAATTCAGAGCATATCTCCTCCTCACAAATAATGGGCTGTATTTATAGTATTTAGACAGCCTTATCCTAATTTAACTAGTACTTAGGTTCCTTATCCACTTAGGATATGTTTTCCTAAGTCAACAAGCTTTTCTAAGTCAACTAAAACATTATCAAGATAGACCTTATCCCATTGTTTCCTAATCCTACTAGATTCTTGGTCCTTCTTGTATTCCTACTAAGATTAGAATTCCTATTTTGATCAAGTCTTTCTGTCCTTATCTTGTCTTCTCTTCTATAGTTGCTGAACTCCTTCTTGCCATTTCCTTCTCAGTTTAGAATTTCCGCTATTGGCATGTCCTTCCTCTCCAAGACTTCTTTTAGGTGTGGTCATCTTAGTGAAGTGAACCTGCCATGACGTCCTGCTACTGCTGGAGTTCTTCGTGCTGTTGAACTCATTGACAACGTGGGCAGAGCATGACATGAGACAATTGATGCCAAATGTTGCTATGTGAGAAAAATCAGGCACAAAATTTAGCTTTCCTCACTCATCCACTCACTTTTTGGCCTTTGGTGGGTGTGTGGGCAAAGCATGACACGAGACCCTCGATGCTTTGGTAATTGGTCACCATTATTTGAAGCTTTAAGAGAAGAAGAGAGACTTTTTTTTTAATTGATTTCACTCCTCTGAATCTAACAACCTATTACTATTTCTGATGAATAGTATTCTAGCCTATCATTCTAACAACTACTGTACGCATTAAAATATACTTTTTTGCAAAAAAATAAATTTACCAAAGTTGTTTTAAAGAAACCAACAACCGGAATAGATCAACGGCGTTGGGGATTATGGAATAAGATCAATAAGGGAGGGACTCTCTACCTTATTGAAATATGTTATAACTTAAAACTTTACCTGGGAGACTAGAGAAATTTTAGAGAGATAATTGTTGTGAAATTTTTCGATGATCCTTATTGAAACAACTTAGGGGTTTATATACAATTCTAAAAGTGACTCATGGTTAGATAACCATGGTTACTTTTTGAAAAAGAAACTCTAGCTATAAAAAGTAACTTAACTTATGGTTATATAGAACCATGGTTATAAAAAAGAAACTATGATTACAAAGAAATGATTGAAATAGACAAAAGTAAATAAGTTATTGCTGGCAGATTGGTGCAGGAATCTCTGAGTGCTTGTCGGCTGGTCTGTTGTTTTGTGCTCTTCCATCACTCGTCTAGGTCAATTAAATCATCAATGTCATCTTCTATTTCTCCATAGCTCTCTTGAGAATTCCCATAGTCTCCTATCATACCAGAGTTCATACCTGCATGAACATCTTGATAATGATGAACTTTTATGGGGTCTTCTATGATATGGCCGAGGAAAGGAACATAACATTTAGTCTGTGAGCAAAAGACTTTGAGGTTCCTTTCTTCAAAGACTAAAGAGGATGAGTGGGTCTAGGTCTTGTTGAGCTATGTAGACTGGAGAAAAGTCCTTGCTCTGGATATACACTCATCTGTAGAAGCTGAGCATTGTGGTATGTAGTCCCTAGGAATTCTGACCATTGCTGGATTTGAAAAGGGACAACATTCAATTAAAATTTCTGATCTAGCTTCCTCAGGATAACCGTTGCTATAGGAGGCAGGAATGGATCTTACCCTTAGATTGATATATCCCGAAGGACACTTGTCTTTCTCCAAAAAGGGTATACAATACGTGTGCCAGCCTCCAGGAGAATGGCACTACGAATCTTCTAACTTGTTCTACTTTAGTTACAATGATTCTGTAGACATATCCCATCTCCATCATTCTGTTGAAACCATATATCTCTTCGAGTAGTTCCCACAGAGGAAGGTATATAGCCATCCTATAAAAGACAAAGCCTTCTTTGCAATCACAGGCTTTAGTCTTTTCATGTTCTTTACCCTGGTAATATATAATATTAATACCTAGAACATTTGTATCTGGCTGATAGATTAAACTTCTTATTTTTTCTTGATAATAAATCATATCATCTATTTTTTCAGAAAAGAGATAAAAAAAGTATCTTCTTTTCTAAATAGGGCCCTAGGTGGGGAAGAGTCATCATTTTTTTTTCTTTTCTTTTTCTTCTTTTTGAAAATAAACACTTGTTTCCTTCTCTTTTTCTTTTTTTTTCTCTTGGAGCTCTTTTTCTAATTTTTTTAATTTTTTCACTCAACTCTTTTATTTTTTTCGTTTTTAGAGCTCACCTCACTTTTCAACATATTTACCTCATTTTGGAGCATTTGAGGAGTTTGTGGTGAGAGGTTAATATGCTGAACAGGCAAAAGCATAGATTTTAAATTTTCTTCTTGATTCTTAAGATCAAGATAACAGCATAAAGCATGAAGTATGTTTGGTATGGCTTTTCGATTAATGTTCCACAAATTATCAATCAGGCATTTTTGAAAGAAAGATTTGTTCCAAAAGGGAAAGCTTGTAAAGTGTATGGGTCGAAGAAAAAGGCATTTGGGCTTTGTGATGATCCTGCCATTGCTGCAAAAATAAATAATGAGTTAGCTTTAAAAACTCTTCCTGTCGTGTTTACTATGTCTACATATGTATGAAAAGAATATGTTAGTGGGCTTAGTAGGCTCCTAATTTTCATTGGTACCCACAATAAATTTGAATTTTGTATAAAGCCACTATGCATTAATGCATATTAAATTTCTACTATGAATTACATTTCTATTATGTAGATTACTTATTATATTATTACTAATTTATAGTATCATTTTTTATGATTATAGATAATTTATTTGCAAGAAAATTTTCATTAGCTTTTACATGTTCTATTTTACATTCTACACCAGTAATTTTTAAGTAATCTATAAATTTTATCCCATCTATTTGTGCTTAATTTACTAGAATTTATTTTATTATAGAAATTTTACTATAGCATTACAATCTGTTCTTAGTACATTTAATTTATCTATAAATATTTTAAATTAAAGTATTTATACATGCTAATATTTCTGCATCTATACTAGTTACTTTAGTTCTATATTTTTCACTTGTGTATCTACTTAGTTTTTCTAAGCTTCGAGGATCTTCTTTGTTTGGTTTCTCATTTTAATATTCCTCCCCATCCTTCTAAACTACCATCAGTTTCTATTATTATATAACTATTTCTTTGGGGGTAATTCTAAATCTGGCAAATGTACTATTATGTTTTTTATTTGTTTTAATAATTTTTTATCTTCATTATTAAATCTAATTTCTCCTCCTATTTTAAGTTTATTATAAAAAGGGACCTGTTAATTTTCCTAAATTTGGAACATAATTTCTAGTATAATTTAATAATCCTAAAAAACTTTCTAATTCTTTCTTAGTATTTATATTTTCATTAAAGTCTATAACTTTTTTTAATTATATGAGGGTTGTAATTTTATTATTCCTCTTCCTATTTCTAATCCTAAAAATTCTATCCTTGATTGTCCTAATTTTAATTTGGTCTTAGATAATATTAATCCTTCTTTTTCACAAATATTAAAAAATTCTTTCAAATGTTGTATGTGTTGAGTAATGTTATCACTAAATATTAAAATATCATCTATATAACATATTATAAAATCATCTAAGTGTCTAAATATATTATCCATCTTTCTTTGGAATATACTAGGAGCATTTTTTAATCCGAAAGGCATTACTAACCATTCATATTGTCCTAAGGGGGAAGTAAAGGCTGTCCATTCTATACTATCTGGATGCATAGCTATCTGATGAAATCCTGATTTTAAATCAAATTTACTATATATTTCTTTGTCCTTAATTTTTAATAATAAATAGTCTATTCTTGGTAGGGTATATTGATTTTTGTAAGTATTATCATTTAATCTTTTATAATTAAATACCATTCTACTCTTTCCTCTAACTATTTCACTATGTTTTTGTACTATAAAAGCTGCTGTTCTATGTCTACTTTTAGAGTGTCTAATTAGATTTTCTTTTAATAATTCTTCAATATGTCTAGCATATTCTGCTTTAGTTCTAGGATCTGGTATTATAGGTTTATCTTGTATTGTTAAATCTGGATTTATTATATCTAATTTACATGTTATCTTATTCTTACTCCATAATGCTAAAGATTTTCTCCTAATACTGATAAATCTTCTAATCTTCTCATTAATGGTTCCAAATAAGTTTTATAATTAGATTCTAGATTTCCATAATTGTATAATATTACATCTTCCTCTAAATGTTCTTCTATTTCTATTTTATCACATTCTATTTGTTCTTCAAAAATTTTTATTTCTAAAGGTTTACTAATAGGAGAGGTTTCTATTGTTTCTGTTTTCTTAAAGAAGGTTACTCTTCCATTTTCTATTGTAATTCCTCCTTGCATGCTATAAATAAAATTCATACCTATTATTATTTGGGTTCTATCATGAATTTCTAAGGGTAATACATAACAAAATGGTAACAGATATTTCTGAGTTTTAAATATTAAATAACTTCTGTTTTAACTTTTAGGAAACTTTGTGTTACACTATTTACTCTTGCTATCCTTACTGCTATTGCTAATTTTTCAAAACATTCTGTAGGTAAGGCTTTTTCATCTATCGCGCATTTACTAGCTCCTGTATCTATAATAGCATTTAGATTATATTGTCTATTATTTACTTCTATAGCTACTTTACAGTTTAATAAATTGTTTATTATTGAAGCAGGTCTTACTAGTGTTACTAGCTATTATTTCTACTTCATCATCTTCATCTATTTGTTTTAACTTATGTTCTTTTTCTAAATCAGTTATTCTTTGTTCTAATTTGCTTATTTCTAATTCTTTTTCTAACTTCATTTCAGCTAATTCTTTTTCCAGTTTATTTATTTTTTCTTTTGAATAATTATTTTCTAGTTTTGTAAATTCTATGTCTTCTTTTTTTTTATCTTTTTTAATTTTTTCTCCATAATCTACTATCTCATTAAATCTTGCTATATCCACTGGACAACATACTAATTCACATTTCTCACATTTTCTGCAATTTTTTATTATTATCATATTACAATAAAAACATTTTTCTCTATAAGTACTAATCCAACTATGTTCACATCCTATACACTTTTCGGGTAATGGTTTTTCTACCATCCAACTCATAGTGTTAATAATTTTAATTGTTCTTCAAAATTATTTTGATTTTCTATTTCTTCATTATTATCACATATACTTAATACATCACTATCATTACTATTTTCACTACCATTTATACTTATTATATCAAATTCATCTTCTAATTCTAATTCCTTATATACTGTCATCCTTTCTAAATCTCCTCTTTTATTTCTACATTCTCTAGCATAATGTCCTATCTGTCCACATATAAAACATTTACATTTTTTAATTGGAGGTTTTTTGTTTTTAAATTTACTAACATGATTTTTTCTAGGTATTCCTTTTCTATAATTAGTGGGTTTTCTAAAATATTTCTTTTTTCTATCTTGTTTATATATTCTTGGTATATATACATTTTTACAATAATTATAACTCTTAACTTGTCTGGCTACTTCATTTACTATACATTGGTTCTTTAAGTAGTCAAATGTAAATATTATTCTAGGTGCTATTCCTATCTGAAATGAACTACCATGTTTTTTATTCCATTCTTCTGCTAATATTGTATTAAAAGGTGGTGGTAATTTTAGGAAATATTTATTACTTAATTGGTCATCTGTAAATGCTCTTCCTGTTTTACTTGCTAAATTAAGATATTCATTACTAAAGTCTTTAATTTGAGTCATATTATCTATGTGTAATCTTTCTAAATCTTGTAAAGCTCTATTTTGCATTTCCGTATTTCCTCTGTATAAATCATATCCTAAAATCATTTGTCTAATTTGACTAGTTATATTTTCTGTAATGTCTGCATTAGCTACTAATATTCTATATGCATTATTATAGTCTTTTTTCCAAGATTGAAAGTATAACTTTGCTACTTCTCCTAACAAGTTTTCTACATAGTTGACTTTTTCTTGGTTATCTATAAAATTAAATGTACTTAAATGTAATATTGTACTAGATTCCCATTTTGCTATTGCTTCTTCCCATAATTGAGGATGATAATTACTTAATACTAACATACTTCCACTATTTGCTAAAGCTGGTGGTAAATGTTATTTGTTCATAGGAAATTTTCTACTATACCCTTTACTTTTTATTTCTGGTGGACATATTCTAATATTTTGGTTATCTGCTCCAGGAAAGGTTCTATTTGGTTGGATTTCTATTGGAGGTAAATTTCCAGGGCTATCTACTACACCTGAAGATGTACTGGCTAATATCTTATCTTCTATATAATCATCATATTTAGGATATCTATTTCCTCTAAGGGTAGTATATATTCTTCTGTATTCTTTCCATTTCTAAGTAATTCTAATAAATCTATGTCTTCTTCATTATTTCTTCATTTTTTATTCTAGGATAATTGTCTCCATATACCATGTCTATAAATAAACTGCAATCATCTAGGTCTGGTATTTCTAAGAAATTAACTTTCCAATCATATCTGGATATTTACTATATAATTCTTCTAACTTCTGTTTTTCTTCCATTTTTACATAATCTAGAGGCTACAAACTGTGTTTTAACCAGTTTTTCTATTAATTTTAATAATTTATTCTTACTTCTATCCTATTTCTAAATATATTTTCTTGTGCTATATGTCCTAATTGTTCTTCTAGTCTTTCTATTTCAACTATTATCATGTTTCTAAATGCTGCTACATTTATTCTTTTGTCTAAAGTTATTCTAGTTAAACTATTAACTATTTACCCTATATAAGGTTAAAATCCGTATTTATTGATATTTATTTTTATTTAATTTCTTCCTATTGTAGGTATATTATGTTCTATAGATTCTTCATCACTATCTAATTCTGAGGTTCCTACGCCTCTTTGTTCTACAAAATTATCAAATCTTATACTTTGATTACCATTTAAGTCTACATATATAGAACTACTTTCTGGTACCATTACTGTTTTTCTTGTATTTATTTCTACAAATTTTTCTAAATTCCACCATAATCCTGCTAATCTAGTTGGGGTCTATTATTTCTGGTTTTATCATTCTAATTCGCGTAGTAGATAATCCATTTATTATTGTATCAGTATTTACTTTATACCTATTTCCCAGACTTATTACTTGCTCTTCCTAAATATCCTATTGTAATATTTAAGTTGTCTCCTTTGTAATCTTCATACCCTTTTGTTTGTATTCCTATTTTTAACTTTTCTAAGTCATTTATAGATTTTAATATATTAGG
>BNST01000251.1:0-86465 GCA_019650275.1 Xylocarpus granatum
TCCAACGTTGAGTATATGGTTAAAACAAATTTCAAGAACTTCCCCAAAGGAAAGTACTACAGGGAGAGGTTTCAGGATTTGCTCAGAGATGGTATATTCAACGCTGATGGTAAATTATGGAAGGAATAAATGCAAATGGCGAAATCTCAGATTCATTCAAGCTGGTTTAGGGAGCACTCGCTGCAGACCATGCAAGATTTGGTTCACCACGAGCTGTTGATATTAACAAAGAAGCTGATTAAATCAGGAGATAGATTTGATCTCCAGGAAGTTCTTCTTCGTTTTACCTTGGATAGCATTTGCACTGCTGCTTTCGGGATGGATCCCGGATGCTTGGCCCTTGATTTACTAGAAGTTCCCTTTGTAACAGATTTTGAAGAAGCCAAGGAACTGAATTTGTTCAGATTCTTGATGCCGCCTTTTGTGTGGAAGCCCATGAAGCTCGTTGAAGTAGGATATGAGAGGAGGCTCAAGGAAGCAATTAAAATTGTACAAAATTTTGCTGATCAGACTGTCACAGACAGAAGGAAAAAACTCAGCAGTCTTGGTAGCTTTAACGATCAATCTGATCTCTTGTCAAGGCTTATGGAGAGTGAAAACAAGAATAGACAATTCCCGGATAAGTTCGACAGAGATTTCTGCGTAAGCTTTATTTTAGCAGGGAGAGCCACAACTTCTGCGGCATTGGCATGGCTTTTCTGGTTGCTACACAGAAACCCAGAAGTTGAAACAAAAATTGTCATGGAGATTAACGAAATAGTGAATCCAAGAAAATGTAACCTATACAGTCGAAGAACTGAAGAAGATGGTGTATCTCCAAGCATCATTATCTGAATCCCTGAGGCTGTACCCGTCAGTGCCAATTGAAATGAATGAAAGAAGTTCTGGAAGACGACGTTTCTCTTGATGGTTCCACAGTCACAAAAGGTGCTCGAGTATTGTGCTGCATCTTCTCAGTGGCTCGAATGGAGTCCACTTGGGGTAAAGACTGCCTGGAATTCAAACCAGAGAGGTGGATTAAAGATGGACAGTTCCTGAGAGAGAAACAGTTCAAATATTTTGTCTTCAATGCTGGTCCTAGATTGTGTTAGGAAAAAGTTTGCTTACATGCAAATGAAAATGGTGGCTGCTTCAATCCTGCTGAGGTATTCGGTTATGGTAGATGAAGATCATAACGTTTATCCAAAAGTTACAACACCACCTTGCACGAAGAATGGTGGATTGACATTAAGAATGGCAGAGAATGATACATCATTTTTGTTAAGAATTAACATTATAATTTATTAGTACATTATTTTATTAATATTTATATATCAATTAAAATAAATAATTTAATTATATGTTAATTTATTATTTGATATTATCAATATTGTTAGACAAGGACGAATGAGATAACAAGGTATCACTTCTAAAATTGAAACGGGATGGTCATTAGGTTGTAGGAGGAAATAACAGCAGCAAATTTACAAATACAATGGCCAACTGTATACTGTAAACTACTGCATATTTCTCTTAAGTTATTATTATTTTCTTAATCATGCTACAAGTGCTTCTATGTATTCATAGGCTTGTCTATTGGATCACTGTTATCAGAACAGGCCCAAAAAGTGCCATAGGAAATCCTTTCCGGGTAAATCCGAGATTGGATTTAAGTGAAAGAATGATTTTCTTGCATTCTTGTGCTGTCCACGAGTTTGAACCATTGGCTTGAAGGATCACACTTCTTGTCTATACTCAGACATTTGCATGTGTTTGTAACAATGTTGTTGCTGGAGTCTACATCCAGGCAAACAGCCGCGATATTGTCTGCGGTAGATGACAGGTGCATCTTGGAATCTGATATGGTTTCCCACTGTGAACCAGAGTCCGTGCAAATTGAACCGAGTTTTGCAGGTTTTCCCACCGCATTGGCTTGTAAGCAGAAATATGTCCCCTTCAGTGATAATGTCTTCCTCGAGGTGTAGCCCCATTCTTCAGACTCTGTACAAGGGCCCAATCTCAAAGGGTCACGAAGTGATTTCCTTAGCACACAGAGACCGGTTAACGGATGAAAAATAACTTTGTGCAGATTAGCTTCTGATAAACCTGGACCTGCATGACAAGCACAATTCATGACATCAAACTCCTTAACGGGAAGTAATTTTCAATAGCTATTGAGAGGAATACCCCGAAAAGGAGATTGAAGGGCTGATATTCTCTGTAAAAGGCTTGAACTCCTGATCTCACGCCAGTTCCAATTGAACAATCCGTAATATTCATTTGACCCAATGACCCCTTCTCTCAAATAATAACTTCCCGCCAGCGTCCACAACGCCCAATCCAAGTCAAGCTCAGCTGCCACACCAAAGAAGCAATTCAAATACCTATTGTCATTTACGTTGATGCCTCTCAAATCTACCCCAAACTCACTCACAACCAATGGCCACCCTTGTTCCAACAAAAATACTGATGATCTCATCTTTTCATCCACCACTTTTCCACACACTTCATTCGGGTTACCATTTGCCCACGCCTGCCCATCTGAAAAACTGTACCAATGTACCTCGAATACTAATTTCCCAGTAAACTTGAGCTTCACTGGTTGATTTCTAATGAACGATAAGTCTTTATCGTAACTTAAGCCGGAGAGAATCACAAGAACATCTGGATTTGCTGCGTGCACTGCTTCGGCTCCTAGCTGCATGTACCTGTACCAATCGTTTACATTCTGCTTGGGACCTCGCAGCTGATTCCTTAAACTCATGCCAACCACATTTCTAACGCCATGGAACATTGTGGCCATCTTCGTTAGGCCCTTGATCCAGAGAACCGGGTCGAAGTATCGGTCACCGAAGAATCCATTGCCGTCCAAGTCACTGCAACACCAACCTGGCTTGCTTATGTGATTGTCTAGTATAACCATCACATTGTTATCCCCGAGATTGGCCACCACTGCCTGAAATTAGATTAATTCCTCAAAGCAATTTAACCAGATAAGAAAATTATAGCAGTAATAGTGTTTATTTATCACTGGAAATTTAAGTCTGATATTTCATAAAGGCAGTTGATTGACAAGCTAGCATGGATTAATACTGCCGATGCTGAATAAAGAAATAAATAAATATCTATACTCATGTCACCATCAAACCAACATCGTCCTCATCATTGCTTTCATCACAACTGACTCAAAACTTTTCTTTTACTATTCGAGATATCAAGAAAAGATTATGCATGAGCTGATCTTTCTCGAATGACATACAGAAACTACCAATCATCTTATTTGTTACTTTGAGCTAAGTTCAACGAAGATAAACCAAAACTGTTGTGAAGCACCTTTTTTCTCGTTGGTTCTTATGCTTTTGGGGTCTCTATACAAAAAGAAAGGTCTATTGTCCCACCCCGCCATTGTGGGGAACCCTATGCAAAAATTTCTCACTACACAAGATGACCATGACAAATATTGGTGCTTTATTAACTTCCAATCCTCTCTTTTTCTTTTTTGATGTTGACGCTACTAGCTTGCAGATAGAAAAATGAAGTAAAAACAACAGTAGATAGTTTATTACCTGATAGGTTTGTATGAGGGGAAGATCAATGATGGAAGGGTTGTTGCTCTGTATGCCAGCGACGGCTTCAAGCAAACCAAGGTTTTGAAAAGACTGTCGAACAGTAAGAGATGCCAAAGAATCATCGGTGGCCAAGAAAAGAGGCCAAGTGAGCCTAACACAATTGAATCCCATGGCGGCAATCTGCTTGGAAATCTCATCCATGGGCCGCTTGCTAAGTCCCTCTACGACCACTGCTTCAAGATGTGATACCCAATTCACGCACGCTAACTTCACTCTTTGCCCACTTTCGTTGACAACCCATCTGGAGTTTGTTGAGAGAGGAAGCGCGATGACTGGTTTGGCTTGTGGTAAGATGATCAGGATGGGGAAGAAGACGAGTAAGAGAAGAGGAAGAATAGAGAGAAGGGAACGTGAAATAAACCTCCCCATGCTTGTTTTTTCTTTTTCCTCGCGTTTGGGGTGTCTAATGACAGAGAACTCTCAAGTTCTATTTATATATCTTAGGAAAGTTGTCTTGTCTATTAGATTTCATTATCTTTTTTATTTGATTAACTCAAATCCTATTATATTTTAATCCTCCTGTTTGTTGCTTTTAAACTAAGTCTTGGGGATTATTTAACTTCTAGTATCCCAGAGATTGAATTCTTATAATTAATTGTGGCTTAACATAGTGTTAGAATATATTCCATAGTTAATTATGATTAACATATATATATATATATATATATATACACACACAATTGAAATACAAAATTTGTTTGTCAATTACTAAGAATACTATGATCTGAGTTGAATTAATTCCATTTTCATATCCCTATTTTCACTTGTATCACTGTTCTATTAAGAATAGTAAGCACACCACCTAACATCTAAGACTCTCAGGATATGGAGTAAACTTGAATTAATGAGGATCAGATGGGAGAATCACATGTATAACAATAGATATGTCATTGGACTACATGAATAGGAACCTTCCCGATCGACATGAAATCTTTACTATAAAAAAATAAAATAAAATTCAAGTAGATGATAACACATTGTGCTGGAATAGAGTGTTAATTGGAATTGATCTAGCCCATTATTTGCTTGTACCAAAACTATTTAGCCAAGTTAAAATTTTGCTTTTGTTTTTCTTTTACCATTAATTTACAGTCTTAATGTAAGAGATCCATTCCAATATGGATATTTCATAGAATTTTGATGGTCCTGGCATGCCCATTTCATGCAAATGATATCACTTTATTAAGGACTTGATAGTGACATTCAATTAATCCCTTTGCTATAATAAATTGACATTCTGATTTTGCATCACACCCCATTTGTTCAATTCCCAGCATCACTAAGCATAGGTATATTACAGTTAACAAGCATGCATTAATGGATAATCATTGTTTCCTAGAAAGGCAACAAGGGTTGGAGAAATGGCAAATTTTGATGTTGGAAACACGCCAAATATATTACAGCTAACGTGCATGCATCAATGGATAATCATTGTTTGCTAAAAGGCAAGAAGTGTTCGTGAAATGGCAACTTTTGATGTTGGAAACACGCCAAGTAATAGAAAATGGATTGCAGTTGTGAGAAAATGATTTACAGAAACTGAGGGCTTCAGCAGTTTCACGATCAGTCCGCTCTTACTTGAGGGGAAAGAGATAATGTATGTTAGCTACAGGGTTGGATGGAGTTTCTGGTAGACGTACAACGCAATGCACATGCAGATGATTGCTTCTGTCTGGTAGTAGGGTCATTTTCAGGAAGCCCACAAGCAAAAGCCTAGGTTCAATGTCCACCCAGAAAATGTGTCCACACTGATCAGGCCCTAACAGGCCGAATATGTTTGTATTTTTTAACTAAAGTTATCTAACTTAATAGATAACATCATGAATAAGCTTTGTTTTGTATGGAATGCGATTAACTCCTTACTATTATTTCACCATTTCCCAGCCTTACTTTAATCTTGATGAATTTGTCCAAGTTGATGAAGTTAGATTCCTCTTTGGACATGTGACATGTACAGTAGCTGTCCATAAACCATGAACTAGTCCCTGCTTGTTGTAAGCTTTGAGTTACCTCCCTTTTCTGTCTTGTTTTTGCGTCTCCTCTTTCATAAAATTAGCTTGATGAGAAGTGTTGCCTTGGTTTTGTTTTTGTTTCTGCTTGCAATTCTTTTCAACATGCCCTATCCTTTTACAGAACCGACATTGAATAGGAGGCTTCCCTGTGAACCAGCATTCATCCTTTTTATGATTAGTCCTCTGACAGTGCTTACATGTTGGAAAATTTCCCTTCCTCGCTTGCTCTTTAGGTTCCTGAATATTTTTACCTTCTTCAAGTCTTTCCCTTGCACATTTCTTGCCTTCCTTTGTGCTATTCCTGTCCTTGTGCCTTGCTTGAAAGATGAAGTTTCTTCCATATTTTCCTTTGTGAATTACATGACATAATTTCCATATTTCCTTGGTGAATCACACCTTAGAGTCTTGAACTGAGGGATGAAGGAGAATAGCTCTTACTCTGTCACTGCCTTCAAATTCATCCCTCAGTTTTTTCTATATCTTCCTTGCTGAATTACAACATGCCTTAATACGAGTAAAAATTTCTTCTAACAAAGCTGAATGCAAACATGTAAGAACTCTTGGTTTCTTGATT
Organism: Xylocarpus granatum; assembly: GCA_019650275.1. NCBI lineage: Eukaryota > Viridiplantae > Streptophyta > Magnoliopsida > Sapindales > Meliaceae > Xylocarpus > Xylocarpus granatum. Next base: position 6,195 of record BNST01000251.1, read on the forward strand.
CTTTTCTCTTCATACAACTTTTTTGAGGCACAGATGCATTGTCTTGTAAGGGAGTAGCATCTCTGCCATCTTCCATAGCCTCACATAAATTTAATGCTTGCAGGTAAACCTTCATTTTAATTGCCCATATGTGATAATTTTTCCCAACAAACTGTGGAGGACCCGTTCCCAGGAAGTTTCCTGATGACAAACTTTTAATTGAGCCTCCTTATTCATCCATAGATTCCCTTAAGAAATAAGCTCTTATACCATTTGTAGTTTGGAAGCATAAAGAGAGACAAAGGAAAAACTTATAACTGATAGATCATACACTCATCCATACATCACAACCGATACAATGCCTTGTACATATGACAGATTACACAATAGTTAATACCAAACCTACCAATATGATTGATATTTCAAAAAGCGTCCTCAAAAACAAGGCATAAATACATTGATTTTTTGACTTAAAAGTCTATAGAAAAATTCCACATCATTAACAAACTTGATACTCAATATCAGAGGAAAATGTAATCATTGGCATTCTTCTTTCCTAAAGAGGCTTAAATTTTCTGAAATCCAAGTTTCCATAATCATGGTTCTGGCTCAATTGTTCCGTTCATATTAATTATAATTTATGCTGCATGATCAGTAATTCAGTCATAGAGTTTCTTTCTGCTTATATGCACTACTGGTGCCCTTTTCCTTCTAAACTCTTACCGAAACTATGGATCCATGTGCAAAACTGGTGAAACATAATACTTGCTTCTGCCTGAATTTGCATCGGAGAATGCTTTCTTTGAGATCTATTATGTCTGATTTTTCTAAGACAGTTAAGGATGACAGTAGAATAATACTTCTATAATTCTGAAATGGAGTATTTTAAGCCATTCTAAATCATCAAATGGTGCTATTAAGAACTGCACCATGTAAGAAGCAGAAACTTACCTTCAATTGACTGAATCAATTTTGCAGGTTTAATTTCGTTTTAAGTTATTCTTTGAAATGTAAATACACCAATCTTCTTGAAATTTTAATATGATGAATTTCCTATAAACTGTTGCTGCGTTGCTTTAATATTGGTTTGGGTTATATGATATACCCAGAATATATTGCATTATTATCTCTTGTCTGTTCCTTGCCGTTGAAAATCACTTAGAATCCAGGAAATTGACATTTCCTCAGAAATCACTAGTGCAGAAGCACTTGATGATCATTTGACTACTATCCAGCAGGCCCATGAACTCAAATCACAAGTAGAGGAAAGGAAAATAAGAAGTGATGCTGTTTATGAAGAGTCCAAGAGAAAGGAAAGGGCTCTTGTAGAAGAAAAACTTTGCCAAGACAAGGCTAAAGCAGAGACAGAGGTTTGTTGATTTGGCGAATTTATATTTTATTCAGAATATGCAGACATACTATATCTGACTGTGCCGGCCGTGTGCATGGTATTCCTGTTGGTATAATTTTGTATGGTTATGGAGTTGCTTGATCAATTCCAGGCTGTGAGTGGACTGGCTTTCCCTCGGCTTCTTTTGTGCCTTTATCTGTTGTAAATCATATCACGTCATTGTTAAATGCTGATAACAACCATATGCTTAGGACTGCTGGCTGAAAAAAGATTTCTTGATTGGATGTTTGGGATGTTGTAGTTGCTCGAAATATTGGCTCACTACTCTGCCAGATATGTTTTGTTTTAGAATACCTATAAACTCTGGCCACTTCATGTCCTCATGCTGCGTTGCGTGCTTTGTTTTTGTTACAAAGTTGCAAAGTTAATCCAGTAAACCTGTTAGAGATTGAATGCAGATACTGTTCAAATGTTAGCTTAAAAAAGGGTAAATATATCATTTCAGATACAGGTAAACCTAGAGCTGAAGAAGCAAAAAGAGCTGCTTTAGAAGCAGGGAGGAGAGCAACAAAAGAAGCGGCAGAAAGGTAGGCTACTGAGAATTCTGAAAAAAATTACCCCTGGAGCATCTCAATTTGTGGAACAAGAGAAGGTAATGGTTAGATATTTTTGTCATTTTTGCTCCTGCTGCCGCCATAATATTGGTTCTAATGAGGTGTTTACTTGCTCAGTCAGCATTTGAATCGAAAGAAGCTTACTACAAAACTATTGGATACCGAGAAGAAGATGGAAAGACTGACAGTCTCAAGGCTCATTTGAGACGATTAGAATTTTAAGTGGATTGTATGCATCACTTTTTCAGGCTCGTCATTTATGGTCCTTTGTTTGGCTGTAACTTCACTATGCTCACAGTTGGGGGCATTTTACGAGTTATAATGGCAAGATTAGAGATTTAATTATATGTGTGCTATGGCAAGTCGTTTCTACTCCTAGAGTCTAAAATGGAGGTAAATCAATAGTGGCTGGCTGACCAAGAATGCTTGTTTTGGCAGACAGAAATTCAGGGTGTCCAGAATGTGCATGGCCTGAAGGAAGGTTAGGCATGGCTAGCAAGGCTCTTAAATGCTCTGCCTGCCACTGCATTGAATGCATTCCTGCAAGTAAGTTGGTGCACGTATTTGACTTGCTGGGTCTTCAAAAATCGTATATAAAAGTTCTATGTTCCACAGATGGCCGAGTTTGCTCTCTTCTGTTAGTACAAATCTCAGTTCAGGAAGATACTGAACATAATCTCTGACTTCTTCCTAAATGCACTGAAAGCACGAGATGATTCGAAGCCGAAGCCCGTTATACCCGAGATTCAATCATACAAGACAAAAAATTCCTTGAAGAGCCTGAAGGTAGAACACTGCAGGCTTCTCTACTATCAAGTTCTATGATGCCAGATTTGGATTACCAATAGTCTTACGGAAGATATCAATACTCTTTAAGTTACTAAAACTATGTTGTACATCCCCCATTGCAGCTGAATAGAATGCCCTTGTCCTCCATTGTACCTTTGTGTTCACGATTTAATATTAATAAACGTGGTTTCGTTACTGAACGGATAGATTTACCAGGTTGACTTTATACTGCAACATCAGCATCCAGGAATTGCAATATTGTCATTCCAGGCGACTATCCAGAATGGTGCTATGACTTCCATCGTCTACGATGTGCTGTGCTATGATACCGTCACCGCTCAACAGGCAAAGTAATGCCGTTGAAATGCTATGATTACCAATAAACAGCAAAACAAGAACGATAGAATGATATCAAATTCTCTTTGTAAACAAAACCACAATCAATAAAAATGCACACTACAGCAGAACTGGTTATCAAAGTTTACTATCCATTAAAGCATTTACAAAATTTCAAAGTCCAAGCTAACATACTAAATTTGATCCCATATTTAAGATTATATACATCAAAACCAAATGAAGGCTTACAAAAAATCTGAAAGAAGAAAAAATGAATAAAAGAATGAGGCTGGACCCATGTCTCCCTCTCAAGTGCGTCAAGTCTTTCTTTGTGTATTGCCATAGGGCAAAATCTTATGCAAACTCAGTTGCATAAATAGCTTTCTTTTTTGATATAAACACGAGAATTTTGGCCTCAAAAAGTAGTAGTTGTCAACAGTTCTAAGAATTAAACTCTGTTGATTACTGGAAACATCTCACTTGTAGCAGACTAGAGTAGTTACATACTTCTGCTTAAGCTTGTGATTGCAACTACTTTTTGATGTTAGGCCAAGAAAGAATTCATGTCCAAGTTTCTAACAACCCCTGTAATTTATGTCCACCAAGTTTTTGACAACCCCCTGTAATTTAAGTATTGTTTAGTCTCTATTGAAGTTCATCTGAAAACAAGTATTTTTCATGGAAACATTAAAAAGTATGATCAAGAATTCAAGATAGATGGCTAACCTTTTCCATATCTCAAGGGAGCAGAGCATTTGACTTGGTTACCACCAAACCAAATACACAATTAGACAAGCAAATCTGGTTAATAAAGCCTGATTCTCGTCTGAATAGGGGTCCGACAAATGGGGCATGATTGTAGGTCTTCTCCACATTCACAGCACGTCTGGGGAAAATAAAGAAACCAACCTCAAGATGTTGATAAAATCCTTTGAACATTCCTCCAAGGTCAAGATGAAACGAATGAAATATAGAAATCAGTTTACCTGGTGTCCACAACCAAAGGCCATGTCCTTTGGATTACTAAGACAAATGGGGCACAACTGCTCAAGTTCGACAAGAAAGAAAAGTATTAGTCTTGAAAATTGTTAAATGTTCTTTCAAGTAAAAATTCAGTAAATGGTGAGGCAGCGATGGAGGTAATGCCATTAATGAACAATAACAAATCTGGTTTGTCAACCACCATGGTGCAGGTGCTGATTTAATCGCAAATTAATACAAAAAAAATAATCATATTGTCTTCATGAAACAGACTATGTACCTGGTTATCGTAAAAGGAACTCGGGGGAGGAACTGTTCTGACTGATGTATCATATCCAATATGAGAAGATGCAGAAGATGCTTCTGCATCATATCCAGAATACAAAGGTATATTCTGCTGAAGACTACTTGAATGTGATGGTTTTGAGCTGCTGCTGAAAGATGACATCCTATAGAGCGGTGGGGGAAGAGGAACCCTGTCTGGACCATTTATTTTGTTCTGACTGCTTCACAATATTTTATAAAAAAATGATTTATTAATAAAAGTTCCATTGTTGCATAGCTAATTAAATTCATTTAGTTAACTAGAAAAAGCATCTATTTTAAAGTTTGATGATTACCCCAATATGCCAAGCTCAATAGTTGCCTTGTACTGTGAAGGTATTTCCATCAATGCTGAAAGAGCAAATTCTGCCTGCTTTCTGGATGGATCCATATTCTTTGACATGATCTCTGTGAAGTTCACAAACTAGCAAGGGAGAACAAGCAAACCTTCTTTTATTAAGGATATTGAACAAAGCAAGTCAATATATTTCAACAAATAAATAACAAATGTTCCAAAAAAAAACATACCTGAAAATTATCAAAGGCCCGAGAAGGGATGTTATCATCAAATTCTTTCATCATATCCCAAGGCCCATCCCCAACACCCACTAATATTATTGACAAAGGGAATTCGCTGCAAACAAACAAGCAAGTATACTCGTAAGTATGCATTTGGGAACCTTTAAGAAGCAAACTTCAGATAATTACCTTGCTTTCACAATTGCATCAATTGTCTTTTGCTCTTGAGGGCTTAGCTGACCATGCAGTGTATCAACACTCCTTGTAACCTAATAAGATTGACAATTTCTGTAAGATAAAAGATCTACAACAGAAACTACAAAGTTACAAGCTGTTGGATTGTAGATCATTATTGAACTGAAATTATTGACTAGGATTTGCATTTCAGTTCATCTTGGAGCATTCTCTTCTGTCAATAAACAGAAAAATCAATTGAGTTCTGAAGATTCATAACTGTGTACTGTTTCTAATATCCATAAACTACCTAAATGCCTCAACATCATACAGCAGTAAAAATGCAGTTGCATTATGTTCAGAATCATCTAATTCCGAAATGTTATAACAAGGATATATCAAAGTGTTATTCTTCAGCAATAACACAGTATGACAAGGCTTCCACCTGGAAAGTAAATTACCTGCCCATCAGCAATTATTAACAGAACATGGTACTGGCCCCCACTTTTCTCAACAATAGTCATGGCCATATCAATGATGGGTGCAAAAGATGTAGGTCCTGCCATGAGAATATATTAACATGTGTTATAAGAACCAGCAGGTTAGACTTCACGAATGCGATGCTAAATAATTAAGAATTGCAAGAAAAAGAAAAACACAAGTATGTACCTGCAAGTTTAAGGCTGGGAACAATTTCTCTGTACCGTGACAGCACTTCTTCGAATCCATTGCAGTATCTCTCATCTGGATAGAAACTGAAGACATCTTGATCATGTGTTGATGCTACAAAATATGTAAAGAGACAAATATCACCTCTCTTCAGTCCAAATATTAATCTATGAACAGAAATCTGAAGACATTAGTTCATTTAATACTACCATCTCCAAATCCAAAACAGGGAATTTGATTATCCTCGTCAAAAGCAAATAAAGTTTGTCCAATAATGGAAATTGCTTGTTCATAGGGATTTTGTCCATGTCCAATGTTATGCAAGCTTCGCCTGTTGAACGATTTGGCACCTGAATTTTAAAGAAAGTTAAGCTAGCTGCATCAAGTTATAATATTAACAAATGTTCAAAGCATCAATTTTATGCTAAACCTGTCCACTCGTTGCTTTTGGTGAAATCTATACCAACAATGAGATTAGAAGACTCCAAGCCGGCTTGCGCAAGAGCAGCAGTAACCTACGAGATTAAATCGCACTCATTATTTACAAACATGATGAGCATCAACCAAATCCAAGGAAAAAACTAGTTTTATAGTAAAATAAATTTCCCGAGAACAAGGCCAAATTATTTGTTGCTTTTACATAATAATCCATGCATTGAAAATGTAAAACATAATAATTTGTTTTCAGTTCCTACTTTCATAAAGTTGGAAAGACTGATCCCTGGCACAACCAATATATTGTAAAAATATCCAAAAGTTTCAAAAAGACCGATGTTGACAACTACACTTAAGTCAGAACAATCCGTTTTCTGTCAACAACCGATAAGTTAAGATGTAGTCATACATATTTATACATGTATAAATCACACATCTTTCATTATGTTTCTAGATGGTCATTTCAAACCCCCAATACAAAAACTACTCCTTAACACGATCCACACAACTATTTCATAAAAACCAAATGAAAGATGATAAGACATATGGGCAGTCACATACAAACTGCACACGGTTTATACCTGATCCAAGGTCCTGTAATTATCGTCTATCCTTGAGTATTTCCTATCTAACCCCCTTTGCGGCTGGTGTGTCTGCGAGCCATAATTGAACGATGGGGAAGACGAATAGTAAGGTTGAGGAGGGTAGTATGGGGTTGCTTGAGGATATGGCGATGGTGGCGGGTACCCGTAATTGTTCCAAGAAGAAGAACTAGCAGATCCCCGTGAAGAATAGTGTCTCCCACTTGAACTCTTAGAGCTTTTACCTCCCATCAGCAACAAAATCTACTCTAAAATCTTGTTCCAAATTCAGGCAACAGAATTTCCCTCCAAGAAAATGCGAAAAATAGCCGAGAAAACTGAGCAAAATCTGAACCTGCTAAGCAAATTATATATTCGATCATCAACCACCTCTAATTATATATCAGAGGCGGTTCAAAAAAAATTAAAAGATAATATTGGACTTATTTCACCTGTAATCTATTACGCCTGGAAATTGCTATGATAAATTCGTAATGAACGACCTGTCAAATACAGAGAATTGAGAACGCAGAGAAAGAATACTTATCATATGAACACGAATTTAATTGCGAAATTCCAGCACAGAAAAACCAAAAGTCTGAACCGAAGACCAAGAAGATATCAGAAGGGCAGTTTTCGGCGACTACTTCAAAAGGGCAGTTTTCGATGACTAGTTCAAACCAAGCCGACAATTGAAACATCTCGAAAATGATTACTTGTAAAACTTTCGCATACCTAATAAGTTGACTGTAAAAATCTCCAAGAACTTCCCAGTAAGAGATGAATGAATGAGAAGAAATGCCAACTGGGTGTTAAAAAATGAACACGCCAAGGAAGAAAAAGATTTCATGCAGATCAATCCGATGCACCATTCACATAAGTAATCTCGGCAGCAAGCAAACCCCAAAAAACACGAGTCAACAAAAAGCTTAATTCCACAGTTCCTTCTCAATGCAATCAATGAACCAGGCCGAACAAACTCTGGTTAATTGCTGACAGCTACCCTCAACTCTGGTTTCAGTTTGATTGTTAACATACCAATCATTGAGCGTGTAGCCCTGTTCATGATAAACGATATCTACAAATAATTCAAAATACTGATTACAGTATATTAGACATATAATAAATTTTAAAATAAAAATAATTTATATTTAAAAATATTTCATCATATCTCTTTGGCAAGGAAGAAGATTTACAGAAGTTAGGAGTCAACGTGACATTGGTTGTTGAAAGTTGGTGCGGCGTATCGTGTCACATGTACGAACCTTTAGTGATGTCATAACTTAGACGCAATCGTTTATTATATAATTTATTATTTATTTTAAATTACGAGTTGTCCTGTAAAGTCATTAAAAATTGTACAGTCCATTGAATGTATGTATTACTCGGTTCTGTACATTAGGCAAGTGGGAACATGACTTTTGTCAAGTGCTTTTGCTTGGAAACTTCGTGCCATTGTGTTTTGAATCAGTCAACGAGGGTCATCCAATGAGGAATAATTCCATTGCTATCTTTTGACGAGGAGGGAAAGTGTGATTCCATGCATCTGTCTTTCCCAGCGTTCGTTCACCTTCACACTCAACCCATTCATTATAATTGTCATAAGAAGTGAAGGGAGTGGTTTTGGGTGTGGGGCTATTTGGAAAAAAACTGGGGGATAGTTAGTAATGATTAGTTGTAACGTCGCTAGTTTTGGGCTGGAATAGAGATAACGTGAAGTGATTCCTTAGTGAGAAGGTATGTCAACGTCAGTGGTCGGTTCTGATGCCAGTGCTGCGGTGATTCTGGATATGCGTATACCACAACTAACACGGAATAATTCCTCCATCAAACCGTTCACTAAGATTACCAAATCATCAATCGTCCACGTGGCAACTGGCAAGGACGCTCGTGCAACCCCGTTTGGTATACCAAACCGCACCTTAATGTTTTCGTTAACTTCGAATTTCTGCCGCTTGATTTTTAGTTTTAATACGAGAAGAGAGTGACTGGATGGTAGCTTTCGTCGTTTGTTGGTTTAGCTTGGTAGCTCCGTCTTCTTCGGGGTACGGTCCCCTTGCAAACGACGATTGTCAGCCTATCAAAATCAATTCTCGAAATAACACTATTTACTCTGAAACCGTCGCGAAGCGGAGTAGTGTTCCGTAAATGGCAAGTAATGCAGATTCTCAATCAGATTAGTAGACTTGGTTGGTGTGAGATGCAATTTCATTTGAATGATCAATCTTTGTGATTAATTAACGTTAGCGATAGTATCGGTAACTTGAATACGTAATGGCGAGTGGCGGTGATGAGGATGGCGACGCGGTGCTCAGCGACGTGGAAGGCGAGATCAATGTGCAAACCTCGTCTGATGAGGATTTTTCTCTCGAGAGGTTTCGCCAGCTACTCGCTGAGTTAAATCGCGAGAGGCAAGCTCGAGAAGCGGCAGAGAACTCTGCGTCTGAATTGAGCGATAAATTCAACCGATTGAAAGCTCTCGCGCACGAGTCAATCAAGCGGCGAGACGAGAGCACTAGGCAGAGGGACGAAGTTCTGCTTGAAAAAGAAGAGATTCTAAGGTCGAACGAGAAGTTATCGACAGAAATAGCCGAAGCAAACAAAGCAAAAGAAGATATTTTAAAGCAGTTAGATGAAGTAACGAAAGCGAGGGATGGATTGAGATCCGAAATTGAGAATTCGGCTCACATGCTGGTGACTGGAATTGAGAAAATATCGGGTAAACTGAATAGTTATAAGAATTTCTCTGCCGGTGGATTGCCTAGGTCGCAGAAATATGCTGGATTGCCTGCTGTGGCGTATGGAGTGATAAAAAGAACGAATGATATTGTTGAAGGGCTTCTTAAACAACTTGATGTCACAGCAAAGTCTAGGAATGCTACGAGAGAGCAGATGGAGCAGAGAAATTTTGAGATTGCCATCGAGGTTTCGGAACTTGAAGCTACCATCAGTGGACTGAGAGATGAGGTTGCAAAGAAAAATAATACTATTCAGAATTTGGAAAAAATTGTTACTGAAAAAAATGCTAAAATTGCTGAGATTGAAAATCAAGGTTTGGAGTTGAGGCAATTAGCGACTGAGTGTGATGATAAGTTGAAGAATTTGGAATTAAAAATGGAATCACAGAGACCCTTGTTGGTTGATCAATTGAATTATGTGTCAAAAATTCATGATTATGTTTGTGATGTGATTAAAATCGTTGATGATGGTAATTTGGATCAGTCGGAGTTTTCCGAGTCAATGTTCCTTCCGCAAGAAACTGACATGGAGGAGAATATTAGAGCTTCGTTAACAGGCATGGAGTCTGTTTGTCACTTGACAAGAATTGTGGTTGAGAAGACGAAGGATTTGGTGGAGGAGAAGAGTCTTGAAATTAGAAGTCTGAATGAAACCGTTGGTCAATTAATTAAGGAGAAAGAAAATATTGGTTCATTACTAAGGAGTACTTTGTCAAAGAGGATGTCAGAGTGTCCATCTTCGAAAACAAATGAGCTCTTTCAGGTTGCGGAGAATGGTTTGAAAGAGGCTGGGATAGATTTTAAATTTAGTAAGCTTCTTCCAGATGGAAAGGCTCCGGCTTCTCATGATAAAGCCAATGCTACGGAGACAGAGGAGTATGAAATATACACTTTGGTGAGTTTTTTTCTAAGATTTTATTTATCAAAGTATGTATATTCATTTATTTCTTTTGGCTGGATTCGTTTCTCAATTTCTGAGTTTTCCTTACTGAGGTCCAAAAGGTATATTGGCTCAGGCTGAGGCTTTGGAGAATATTATTAAGGCATCTCAATTGGAGATTGTTGAGCTGCAGCATTCTGTGGAAGAATTAAGGTACTTTCTGCTGTTCTTAAGTCATAAATGTTACTCACAAATCAGGATAAGAGTTGTTTGAATGCATGCCCTCCTCAACTGTAATGGATATATGCTATCATTCAGGAGGGAAAAGAAAGAAGGGGGTTGATGTTTGCTCCTTTATTATTTTCAATTATATGCATATCTGGATTTTACATTTACTAACCTGGGACTTTTCTGTTCACCTCACTACTTTAATGTATGAAGGGCAGAGTCAAGTTTACTTAAAGAGCATGTAGAGGCTCAAGCCAAGGAGCTCATCCATAGAATGCAAAGAATAGATGAACTTGAAGAGAAGGAGAGAGTAGCAAATGAAAGTGTAAGTTAAGTTATATTTTTTATTGACAGTTTGTTAATATTTCATATTTACTTTCCATAGATTGGTTTATACAGTAAATTAATAGTGAATGATAAGAAATCTGTAATACCCATATGTTGATGGTCAAATTCATAGAAAGTTGTCAATGGTTATGAATATTGTTGACACTGAGTTAAGACTTTGCATTTCTAAAATAAGGTTGAAGGGCTTATGTTGGACATCAGTGCTGCTGAGGAAGAAATTGCAAGGTGGAAAGCAGCAGCAGAGCAAGAGGCTACTGCTGGCAGAGCTATTGAACAAGAGTTGGCGGCACAGGTATGCTGGCTAAGTTGGCCAGATGTGACTGGTTCATTCTTGCACACTTTGTAACTTCACTCATATTGTAACTTTTTCATACTATTTAGTATGAAGAACCTAAGGAAGTGCAAATGGATGTTTCTTTATTGCAACTTTCTGGTATAATTATATAAATTTTCAATATAATAGTAGCCATGAGTAATATGGTTGGTTAGTTTTAGAATTAAAAGAAAATAAGTTAATTGGGGAATGGATTATAAAAGTTATGCAACGGCAATAGAAAGGTTATATGTTGAAGGAAAACTGAATGATTCTGCAATATATGAAGTTCTATCAAGTGGGACATTTAAGGCATTTGTTTGTGTTACTGTGTTTATTATCTACATGTTGGACAGCTAAACAATGCACGAACAAATTCTTTAAAATGTTCCTGGTTATCCCCCTCCTCACTTGTTTTAGTAGGTATTTGTATAAATTTTGGTAAATCTACTAAATATGATCACTCTGATTTCTACCGAATACCTGCAGTTGTCATCACTCAAACAAGAACTTGAAGAGGCTAAACAGGCTTTGTTGGAATCAGAGAAGAAGCTTAAATTCAAAGAAGAGACAGCTGCTGCAGCTATGGCAGCAAGAGAGGCAGCAGAGAGATCATTGAGGTTGGTAGATAAGAGGGCATCTCGGCTGAGGGATAGAGTAGAGGAGCTTAGCCGTCAACTTGAAGAGTTTGAAACAAGGGAAGATTCAAGAGGCCGAAACCGGACTAGATATGTATGCTGGCCATGGCAGTGGCTTGGACTGGACTTTGTGGGTTTTCGTCAGCCTGATACGCAGCAACAGAGTTCAAATGAAATGGAGCTTTCTGAACCCTTTATCTGATTATACTTTTTCCTTCTTTCTTTTCCCGTTTTGTTTAACATTTTTTACTGTCTACTGTATCAATTTGAATTGTCAATGTTACTAAAATCATAGAAATGGCATCTTACGGCACCTTCATTGTTCAAGGCTTCCAAATTTCCTGCGAGGGACTCATTTTTCTCTCGGCAGCTTCATGTCAAAATGTATTTTATCTTGTTTTTGCTTATTCATGATTGTTCTCCCTCTTACCACCATGAAGTTTGCAATAAAACAATGTCAATTTACGAGTCCATGTCCCCGGCCCCGGCATCCCCTTCTACACCCAGAAAAACAGCAATTGATGGAAAAATTCCTTAGTTTTTCACTTCGGCGTTTCTCTTCTCAGTCTGTTGTTCTCAGGGCTCATATGTTTTCGCTAATGAAAAGTCATATTGGATATGAAACTTTCCAACTAGTTTACTAGCAATCACGTAAAAAGGTGAGCAGCCAGCCAATGTTTCTCTTTCGCAGGTTAAACTTACTTTTTGTTCAGTTTGTATCTCTGACGTCTGCAATGAGTACAGGAAAGAAAGAAATACAAAAGATCAAACCTGGGTATGCATAAATCGTATTGGGAAATTTTCCTGGAGGATTTGCAAGTTGCCACAAAGCTTTGGCATTGCAGTCGCTTCACTTGTAGTAGCCAATGAGCACGTCCACACTGAAGAGATACTTGACTTGCTGGTCATACTTTCTTATTACTGATTTGGAGCACCCACCCCAACTCAAAATTATCCCTCTGCGAGGAGGAATTGATCTCTAAACTTCTTATTTTACAGCAGTCTTATTGATCTATTCCTATATAGCATATTCCATTGATATGCATGGGTTAGTTATCCAGCAATTCTCTGCTCATGCTTTTTCTGATGGTTACGGGAGGTAATTTACTGGCACGAGGATCAGAGGTATCTTTTTAGTGATTGTAAGACTCTGGCCAGCTGCCTCCTCCATGTTCAAATCTTCCTCTGTTCTGCTGGGTAATTTCCAGTTGAAACAATACAAGAGATTTGCAAGCGTAAGCTCCACCGTAGTTAATCCCATATGGATCCCGGGACAAATTCTTCGACCAGCTCCGAATGATAAGAACTCGAAATGTTGCCCTTTAAAATCAATGGGATTATCAATAAACCTTTCTGGAAAGAATTCTTCAGGTTTCTTCCAGTATTTAGAATCTCTTCCAATTGCCCAAGCATTGACTTGGATCAATGTTTTGGGATGAATGTCATGACCATTAACTTTAAAGTGTGATATGGCTTCTCTTGGTAGCAGCAGTGGTACTGGAGGGTGCAATCTTAGAGTTTCTTTGATTATCATCTTCAGGTATTGAAGTTGATCGATATCGTTTTCTGTAACTCTTCCCTTCTTTCCTATACATTTTCTGACTTCATCTTGTACTTTAGTCATCACTCTTGGATTCCTAGCCAGCTCCGCCATTGCCCAGATCACTGCTATTGCACTGGTGTCTACTCCAGCCAAGAATATATCCTGATATACAAACATACAGGTAAGATCAAGAGCCGTAGTTTAATCATGGTTAGGAATACAGGATGAAGACACATTATTCTACAGCTAGAGTGATGAAGACAGGATGAAGACACATTATAGTATAACTTGATTGTTAAACAAGTCGGAGTAGGAGCTGGGGTTGGGTGTCTTTATTTCACACGAAAGAAGTACGACACAGCCCCAGGAATGGCTTTAAATTCTATTGCAGACAAGAAAGAACCCACTCCTTCTGTCCTAATGCAAGGAGAAGGCCCATACTACAGACGCTCTAAGTTTTTTAAAGCAGTCAAAAATTCTTCAGACCAACAACACAACTTATGTGGAAGGGAAAGCCGCTTACCATCAGTACTGCCTTAATGCTATCTATTGTCAGTTGAGCTCCAAGCCCAGATTCCCGTTGATCCCTCTCTATTTTCAACATCACATCGATGATGTCCTCGTGCTTCTGATTTGTCCTTCCAAATTTAAGATGATCATCGATTGCTTGTTGGAAGAAAGAATCCAATTCCCGGAAAACTCTCTCAAGCTTTGCTTGGCAACCACTAATTCTATCAATGATCCAGCCTACGTACGGAAAACATTCTTCTGCTGTGAAACGTCCGATCACAGCCACGGATTCATCAATCAGTTCCTCAAATCTGTGATTATCGAAATGACTCCCTTGAAATTTCTTTCCGAAGGCCATCCTTAATATTATACTTCCAGTCAGAGCAAAGATCTTCTCAGAAAGATCAACAGGAATATCGGAGGACGATGCCCGAGAGATCGAATTCATAAGCAAAGCGACTTCTTCTTCCCTAATGAACTGAAACGACTGCACCCTCTTCGCGCTGAGAAGCTCAATAACACATAACTTCCTCATCTCTCTCCAGTAATCACCATAGGGTGCGAAAGACACGTCTAAATAATTGTACGAAAGCTTCCCAGTTCCAGCCAATGGTGGTCTGCTACAACACTGAAGATCATGAACTTTGAGTACATCTCTTGCCGCCTCAGCCGATGAGATTACAACAAGGGGTATACGACCAATTTTGAGAAGCATGACCGGGCCGTACTTTTCGGAGAGTTTCCAGAAGGATTGGTGAGGCAACGCTCCAAGTTGGAGTAAATTTCCCAATATTGGAAGCTGAGGAGGGCTTGGTGGAAGCCGCTGCTTGTTATGCTTCTTTATATTTTTCAGGATAAGCAGTAGAGCGATGGGAAAAAGAGAAAGCAAGATCGGTACAGTGTAGATAGCCATTTGAGTTGCTCAAGATTGTGATTGTGTTTGTGCTTCTCCCATTGAAACCCCCAGCTTCAGCAGCAGCTGCAGACTAGTTGGGTTATTGCAAGTAAGCACTTCCATGTAAACGATAACGACAAGCACTTGTATTTTCGTGAAAGCTCTATACTCGGCTTGTCTACTAGTAGAATGAATTAACAAGATGTACAAATACAATGAATGAATGAATTGAAGGTATTTTTGAAAAACTAGAATTTGATTAGACAACAGAGGAACTTTAATTAACGATCACGACACAAAGTTGTCCGTAAGCCTACCAGGGAAGAATTCTTCAGGATTCTTCCAGCTCTTGCTATTGCTTAGTCGTCCGTTGGGAAGTGCAAATTGAAAGCAACAAGACAAAACATTTCTTGACTTGTGACTTCCGCCACAAGTGTCAGATCATTTTCAGGCGTCTGTTTCCAAATCTCTTTTAAGATACAGGTATTGCTTTCCACACAAGCCTCGTCGATATTTTCATGCCGAACTATCCTAAGGTGTGGCTAAAATTGCAAGAATACTGTATAGAACTGTCTTAAGTGCTCGCATGCATATTGCCTTACTCATCGTTTTCAGGAAAAATGACTAGACGAGTCACACTGGGTATTGTACCTGCCTACAACATAATCACTTGGCACCCTCTTTGCTTTTGCTATCATAAACATTTTGGGCAAATTGTTCCTTATATCAGCATGAAGTTTGTGATGTGGTTAAAGTTTTAAGAAAGCATCAATGAAAATAGGTCACAATCTTCTCCTTGTCTTCAAGAAAAATTAGGTTTGTTTCCTTCTTCAAGGTTGCCCCCACACAAGTTGGGAGAAGAATCCATCTCTTAACATCCCAGAACTAAATGATAGTAACAAATGGGAATTTGGTATGACAATAACTACTGGAGTGGAGAGAGAGAGCAAACGATTTTGATTCTCATCAATTCTCAATTCCCGAATTCTATAATGTTATCTTGGATTGCAATCTAAACAATGTTATTTAGTGGAGTTACTATTGTTTTGTCAATTTATTATAATTATATCTGAGCATGTCCATATCTTTACCAAAAACAAAAAAATATCCCAACGAGTTATTATTTATGTAACACCCTAGTTTCTTTTAATATATTATATACAGATAATAAGTTATATTTTGGGCGATATATATATATATATATATATATTATATATATATATATATTATATAGAAAATAATTAGATATTTTAGAATTAATTATAAATTTAAGGTTAAATAGATAAAAAGAATCCAATTAGAAATAGAATTGTTATTTTATAGAGTATAAATAGAAGTGTTTATTTATGTTTAGGGTTTAAGCATGTTTGAAAGAAGAAAAATAGAATAAAGGGGAGAGACAAAAGAAGACGAAAGATAAGGAAAAATAGTAAGTTTTCTTTTTCGTATTTTGTATTATTAGTAATAAATAATTTCATTATGAAGTTTTATAGAATATAATAATTAAAATTTATGATCAGAGAATTTTATTTGTGAAGAGATAGTTAAGAAAATAAAATTTTTACAGAGATAATATTATGATAGTAACTCAACCCATAAATTTTATAAAATTATATATTTTTAATTTTTTAAAGTTATTTTACATGAATAAACTATACATTTTTAGAGTTATTGTGATTTTTTTTTATAAGAAATTATTATGTTTTTAATTTTTAATGAATTTTTTAATCTGATCCTAAGATGCAGAAAATTTCTCGTTTTTATAGAAGAATTGAATGATAAAATTATTTTAGTTAACCAAAATATTTTGAAAAATTATGAAATTTTACATACTAAGTTTTAATTGTATTTAGTTTTTCACATTAAAATTTCAGGTCAAAATTTTATATCTATGATTTGTTATGAAATTTTGAATAAAAATAATTCACTGTTAATTTCTGTTTGATAGAATTTGATACTTTAAAAATAAAATTTATTTTGAATAGTTACATAATGAATTTGAATTCAAAATTTTTAATAATGTATTGTCTATATATCTTTATTATTTATGCAAAATTTTAGGAATGTAATATTTTTTAAAAATTAATGTTTGAGAGTTACTTAGTATAATATACAATACTGTTAGCATAAGTGATTAAGTTAGATAATAAAAGATGCATCGTTTTATGTGGAATTTGAGGTTAATGAGATTATATATGCTTTATGATAGTGTATAAGAATCTTATAAATGTTATATTTTTTTTGTTATAGGTCATAGTGTTTAAATTAGTATTTATTATGATCGCCAAAAGGTAAGTATATTGGACATTTTAAAATAGAATCGCAATAAACGTATGTATATGTTTGAATATATTTTTAAAAATATTTTTTAATTATAAATTTTAAAAAATATATATTTATGTTAGTGTTTATAAGTATATGTGTTATTATGATTATGATTATTTATGATTGTATTATTACATTTATTTTTATGTTACGTGCATTGACATTTGAGTATAAATACGTACATTATATTTAAAGTAACGAGAAAGTATTTTTGTAAGAAATGTACTTGTGAAAGTAAAGTTTTTTTGTACTAGGATATCAAATTTCATTACTTTTTTAATAGGCAATTATAAATCATATGGAGCCTTTATTATTTAGTATGGTCATTCATTTGGATTTGATATTATTGTTATGGTTTATTACTCATATGATATAACAGAGACCTTAGGGGTACCCCTGAGTATAGTGGTCTTCACATTTGTGTAAAAAAGTATTTATTCATGTGGGAGGACACACCGATGATCAGGGTGAGGGTATGGCTCTTACCTTCGAATATGAGTATTTATTATTTTTAAAAAATTATATGTTCCACTTACGCTTACCCCACATAAGGTATGTCATTGACTGGTAACATTGATTCATTCAGTGATAAATGATATATAAAATCCTACTAAGAGGTAATTGAAGGGAGATAATCGTAAAAAGTTTTTAAAAGAATGTTATAAAATATTTAAATATTACGAAAGTTTTAAAATGAGTATAAGTTCATCTTGCCCTCATTATAAATAAGGGTATTATTTATAATATATATGTATTTTATGTATATAAAAAAATTAGTATACTTACTAAGCTTAAGATTCATTATAGTTTATTGTGATTTTAAATAATTAAAAGATTGTTACTTAGAGTATGATTTTGGCTGAGGTTCTGCCGTTACTTGATTCTCTAAACATTAGAACTTTTGAAAAATTTCTTTTGTTCTATTATTTTTAAATTTAAAATTTTTCATAGTCATATAAGTTTGTGAATGTTTTAGTATTGTTCAACACATGTTAAATTTGGGGCATTACAATTTAACACAAAATGTATACAACATGATCACTCAACTTTTCATCCCCAGCTGCAATAACCCTGAAAATTTTTCTTTAGACGCAAAGAAAACTTTGATACAACAAGGATTTCATCATATGAAAGAAGTAACAAATCTTTCAATTTTCTTATGTGCCCTCAACAATTCTTGTTTGTTTATAGACTTCCAACTCTGCAATTGGAATGTCAGTCAAATGACATGTATCACCATTACATTTCTACATTAGCGGGGTTAAATTCATTGTGGGTTGTTCACGTGTTTTCAAATATCTTTTCAAGCAGTGATGTCAATATTTGAAATTGCATTATCTTTACATCAATCTTTGAATATTTAACATGAACTTTTGTGCTTGTATGCATTTCTAGATGCCGAGAGTGAGAGGCATTATTCGGAAAAGTAACCACTAGTTGCATGATCAGGGTTTGCCTACAGTACATTTGTAAAGCTAAGCAATCGCTAGCTTCCACCCATCGAACTGTAAAGAAGACTGAATTTTTGTATCTGATTTGTGTTAGAGTCCATCACGGCAGAGATTGCCACTAGACAAAGAATTATGGTGAAGTATATATTTCATATTTTGACCAAAAAAAAAGAAGCAAAGCTCAAAGAGAACAAAGTGATAATCTTTCCAAGCTTACGTATTATTAATAATGGTGGTGATCTTGGAAGATACACTGATTCTTCCCAAGAAACTTATTTGGTTTACAGCAGCAAATGAAGGCCTGATTCTTAAAAGCTAGCTAAGAGTGCAGAGATTTGAAAAATAAATAAACATGCATCGTGTAGATAAATATGTAGAGAAATTGTCTGCATCATTCTATTTTCCAATGGCTAAGCTAGTGCAGATAATTGACTGGCACGAGAACAAGAGGGGTTTTCTTAGAGAGGGTAAGACTCAGACCAGTGGATTCCTCCATGTTAATATCATCCTCCTTCATTCCGTCTGGCAATTTCCAATTGAAACAGTATAAAAGATTTGCAAGTGCAAGCTCCGATGTCACTAATCCCATATTAATACCAGGACAAATTCTTCGACCCGATCCGAATGGTATGTACTCGAAATGTTGTCCTTTAAAATCAATGGAGTTATCCATAAACCTTTCTGGGATGAATTCTTCAGGATTCTTCCAATGGTTGGGATCTCTTCCTATTGCCCACGCATTGATTTGGATCAATGTTTTGGGAGGAATATCAAAACCATTTACTTTGAAGTGGGACAATGTTTGTCTTGGAAGTAAGAGGGGAGCAGGGGGGTGCAATCTCAGAGTTTCTTTGATTATCATCTTGTTGTATTGGAGTTGATCAATATCGGCGTCGGTAATTCTTTCTTTCTTTCCAATACAGTTTCTGATTTCAGCCTGTGCTTTCTGCATCAGTCTTGGTTTCTTCATGAGCTCTGCCATTGCCCAAATCACAGTGATTGCGCTGGTGTCGACTCCACCCAAGAATATATTCTGATAAAACATACATAGCATAACAGGCAAGATAAGAGAAATGGCCTAAATAGGGAGTGTCACAATGAAGATCTCATTTTGTAGCAGGCTAAACAAACAAGAAAGACTGGAAATTAGCTACTTAATTACCATAAGTGCTCCCTTAATATTGTTTTTTGTGAGCCAAGATTCACCGTTGGATTCGATTTGTTCCTTCTCTATTTTCAGCATCACATCGATAATGTCTTCATGTTCTTGTTTTGTCCTCTCTGGTTTAAGATGATCATTGATTATCTCTTGGAACACAGCATCCAATTCATTGCAAACCCGCTCGAGCTTTGCCTGGCGACCGGTAAGCCTGTCAGTGATCCAGCCCACATATGGAAGGCATTCACCTGCTGTGAAGCCTCCCGCGACGGACCCAACTGCATGAACCATTCCTTGGAATCTGAGATTATCCAAATCGCTCCCTCGAAATCTCGTCCCAAAAGCCATTCTGAATATTATACTTCCTGTGACAGCAAATAGCTTCTCGGATATATCAACGGGAGTGGCAGAAGATGATGATTCAGCGACGGAATTCACAAGCCAGGCGACTTCTTCTTCCCTAATGAATCGAAACAAATGCACCCTCTTCGAGCTAAAAAGCTCGAGAACACTTATTTTCCGCATCTCTCTCCAGCGTTCCCCGTACGGTGCAAAAGCTATGTCTGAATAATTGTATGTAAGCTTCCCGCTGCCAGCTAACGTAGGCCTGCTACAACTGTCAAGATCATGAATCTTTAAGACCTCTCTTGCTGTCTCTGCAGAGGTGATTACAACAAGAGGTATGCGACCAAGTTTGAAGAGTATAACAGGGCCATACTTTCTGGAGAATTTCCAATAAGATTGGTGAGGCAACTCTCCAAGTTGGTGTAAATTGCCAATTACCGGAAGCTTAGGAGGGCCTGGTGGAAGCAGCTGATTGTCTTGCTTGTTCATCTTTTTCAGGAGAAGCAGCAAAGGGAACAAGACAAGAGGCAGCCATACCAGTACTGTAAGGAGATCCATTTAAAGCTTTCTGCAAGATTTTTCCTCTCCTTCAAAATCAGCAACCACCCACTTTATAACCCAGTTCCAACAGGTAAAAGCAAAATATCAATATCCCCACTATTTCCCAGTACATATAATTAGAATTCAATTTTGCTACTGTAATAATATGTAACTCTCTACATCTGGCCTTTGGAAATTGACAATCGATATCGATGACTAGTTTTCATGTAAATATCTCGAATGCACTTACCATTTTTTTTTAAATTTCTTTGAATTCAGGATGCATGCACCATGGACAATATTTTAAGATCAGCCGAAAATTATTACCAGGGTCAGAGAAAAGATTCCATCTGCATGCCACCGTGACTTTTATCATATGACTATGAACTTTCTTCATTTAAGGATGGCGAACAATACTTCGACGGCAATGGCTTCTCTATTTGTGGGGTGGTGAACATTCATTGGTTACCTTTAAATGCATCAGCCGTACATTCAATGATGCCCGTTTGTTTCACAATTTTTGAACAGCCGTTGGATGCATATAGCTAGAAATTACGTGCACGCATGTCCTTCGGCTTGACCAGATAGAATCGAAGGCCGCCTATCCCATAACAACACCGAACCAAGCCCAACTCCTTAATCCGCTAGCTCATCCCATCGCCATTATTAAAGTTTGCATGCTCAAAACAAATGACAGCTACACCAGAAGAAGGCAAAGAAATCTGTCACAAAACAGAGCACAGCACACCAGCGACGGGCCTCAGCGGCAGCAACACGTTTTGCACAGTTGCAGGAAGTCCTCGACAAAATTTACATATTTATTATTATATTTTGTTATATAAATTAAAACATTTAAATCATTTATAATTTAAATTACAGCATACATACGTTAATAATGAAAAAATGTGGAGATTCTAATCCGATACAATTTACTTTTTGTTAAGTGGGTCCTTGTCATGTGGCTATATCAGTTTCTGTGTGAACAAATCCTCTCCTGACTTGAATCCATAACTTCTGCACTCTTATATCATTTGTCGGACCATTGAACTGCTATTTCTTCCGAAATTAACTAGTGTTAGGAAAGTATAAGTCAAGTCTTTTATAAGATTAAATATTACACCGTAAAATCTATAAGAGTTCATGTAAGAAGAACAATTATTGGTGGGGAACGGCATTGTAAAACTCTAACAGTTAATCAAATCCCACAAAGAGTTCTTCAGGATAAACCTGTTTGGTAAGAATTCTTCAGGATTCCTCCAGTAGTTGGGGTCTTTTTCCGGTTGCCCAAATATTGACTTGGATCAATGTTTTGGGATAAAGATTGCCATCGTTTAACCTTGAAGTGGACATAGTTTCCCTGGCAAACAGTAGAGGGGCAAGAGGGTGCAATCTCAGAGTTTCTTAGATTATCATCTTCAAGTACTGAAGCTGATCAATATCATCTTCGTTAACTCTTCCTTTCTTTCCAATGCAATTTCTGACTTTGTCTTGTGCTTAATTTATCGCTCTTGGATTCCCACGCAGCTCTGCCTGCTAACGTTCAGGTGTCTACTCCACCCAGATGTGTATTCTGGTACACAAAACAAATAATTGCAGGCAAGAAATAATCATAGTTTCATAATAATGATAAGCAAAACAAGAGTAAAATTACACTATTTTAACGAATAATATTATGGAGCTCTCTTAAGAAAATTTGTCTGAATTCGGGTGAAAAGAAATGTTTAATATACATGGAAAGCTGCTTACCTTGAGTACTGCCTTAACATGATTTGTTGTGAGCCGAGCTCCGCCAACAGTTTCAGTTTGATCTCTCTCTATTTTCAGCATTCATTCTTCTTGTTCTTGTTGGGTTCCCTCAGGTTTAAGATGATCATTGATTAGTTCTTGGAAGAAAGTATTCAATTCATGGAAAACTCTCTCGTGCTCTCCAAGATATCCGCTATTCCTGTCAGTGATCCAACCAAAATATGGAAAACATTCTCCTGCACTGAAGCTTGGAATCTATGACGGTCAAAATTACTTCCCAAAAGCCATCCTAAACACTATACTTCTAGACTCTAGTGAGACCATAGATCTTCTCAGAAATATCAAAAGCAGAGGCAGAAGATGATGATTCAGAGATTGAATTCATAAGCAAGGCAAGTGGGCAACTTCTTCTTTCCCAGTGAACCGAAATGACCGCACCTTCTTCGGGCTAAGAAGTTCAAAGAGTACATATTTCCCTTTATCTGTCTCCAATGATCACCGTATGACACAAAACCCCTACCCAAATAGTTGTAAGAAAGCTTCCCGTTGCCAATCAATCGTGGTCTGCTGCAACAATCCAGATCATCAATTTTTAATACCTCTCTTGCTGCCTCAACCGAGAACATTACAACGGGTGACATACGGCCAAGTTTAAAGAGCATGAACCTGCCATATTATTGGAAGAGTTGCTTTAAAAACTGCTGAGCCAACGGTCCAAGTTGGAGTAAATAACCCAACACTGGAAGCTTTTGGAGGCCATGGTGGAAGCTGCTGGTTATGTCTCCTGAAGAAGCAACAGAGGGAATAAGAGAAGAAAAAGCCAGATGGGTAGATTTTAAACACCCATGTCTGATGACATTTTTCTGCAAATGATTTTTCCATCCTTCATGTCTTTATCCTGTACTTAATGCTTATTATTTACTGTTACCAAGTATTTGTTGTCAATTGATCTTATTGTTCATTCTCAGCCATGAAAGCTCTAGTAATTTCTTTATATTTGATTGAAATTATGTTTGATAATATATTATGTGTTGATTTCTCCCGATAAATTTTGTTATCGAAAATGTTTTTATACTAATTTTATTCGATAAAATTCATAAAAAAAATGTGATTCAACACTATTTTTGTAAATTTTACCATAAATTTTACGGATAATTTTATTAAATTACGTTCAAAAAAAATAAATTAAATATAAAATTAATTTAAATTTATTTTTAAAATTTTTACATACAATAAAATAATAATATAAATAAAATTTATCACGTTAAAATATAAATTACGGTTGAATATATTTATATGTTTTATAAAAATAATTTTATTTATATATTAAATAATTTATTTAAATACAATAAAATTGTAAATAAAAATAAAAATTAAATTATTTTAATTAAAAAATTAAAAATATATCTTGTTTTTAAAAGAAAAGGAGTTGGGTTTATGGTAAGGATTATAGAATATTAGAAACAGATGAAAATAAGGAAAAGGGAAACGCTAACTCAACCGCAGTTATAATCTAACCACATCTAACTAACTATGGTCAGGCCTAAAACCAAAGGTTTAGGATTAACTCTTTGAAATCGATCCAACGGCTGGAAATAGCTTACAAGAAAGAACTACCGCTACACCAAACTTTTGTGATCGAAAAACCCAAAACAAAAAAGCGATTGTTCTAAACGTTGATCTCTTAGCTTAACTGATGAATCAATTGATCAGCAAATCAATCTAGTGTTAGGGTTTCGTATCAGATGGAAATGGACTATGTTACTGGGTTTCCTGACAGTCACATGGATCGTCGTCCGCCGAAGAGACCTAGATTAGCTTGGGAAACCCCTCAAGCTCATTCGAAGGTATAGGTTTTTTTTTCTTTTTATGGTTTGATTCCGAGAGGGGTTTAGGCGCAGTATGTTTCTTTAGAAAAAAAAATAGATTTTTCTTTGAATGCTTTTACCCGATGATATAAAAATTGAACCTGGATTATTATTTGAAAGATTTGAATGGTTTGTTTTAGTTTTTGTTCTGACTTTTATTACTGTGTCAATAGTATCTCTTATGGTTGAGAATGAAACAGAAGTTTGATTTCGATTATGATAATTTGATATAGAATGTTAATTACTTCATTTTTCAATATAAATTATGATTTTTTTTTGCGGTTCTTGGATTGTGGTTTGTGGAATTTTCACATTTGGATATGAATTTCTGTTGAAGTAAAATACCTGTCAATTTATTACTGATTTTCATTAAATGTGTCCATAAAATATGAGGGAAGATTTTGGAAGTGAATAAATGTGGAGGGGGGCAGAGTAGGAGTTTATCATTACTTTGTGCATAGTGTAGTATGAATGAATGGCTGTGTGTAGGCTCAGCCAGGAATCTATTGTGGACAAGAGATTGGGAATCTGACAAGCTATGGGCCATCAAGGGTACACGCAGACCATGCTAGTGTGTTTGTAAAGGGATTGGCTCAAAATGGCACTCCCCAACGGCGAAACGATGACAAAGATGGACATTACATATTTGCGCTCGGAGAGAATTTAACTTCTCGCTGTAATTACGCTTGATTGTTATTATTAAAGAGTTCTTTTACATTTACAAATGTCTTGTTCTTCTTCTTTGCTTGCATGGAGCAAATGGTTGGTTAATACATAATAATGATGTCTTTCCATATTTCTCTTTCTAATCTTTTCTTTCTTGACTTAAATTTTTCTGAGGATTTTATTCATTCCCAAGATCATTTCTGCTGTTCTATAATGGACTAGGCTGCTAGCTTATCACTTTCTTTAGAATTAAAATATCTTTGCCAGTGGCATTAATTGGCTATGATGTATACCACTATATAATCTCCCTTCTCCATATTCACCTCCTAATTTTCATACAGGAAACATTAGTAGGAAAAAGATCTTTCTGATATATCTGATGAACTGTTAATTAAGACAAAATGCCTCTTACCCTTCTCCAAGTTGTAGGTGCTGTTGAGATTTTGCATTAATTCCCCTTTACTTTATTATCAGTTTCTTTTACAGGGTTTCTATGATGAAAAACCATTTTTTCAAGTTCAAAAAATTGTTCCATTTGAAATTTTGCTTTTGTTGCTTCAGAAACTTCGTTTACTAATTGTTGTTCTCTTACTTCTTCTATTGTGCATTTGCAGACAAGATCCTCAGAAAAATTGGAGAAGGTTGGTATCATTTCTCTAGATCTGCCAACAGTTGTGTTCTTGCTTTAACTGTCCACCTCCTTGAATTACTTTTTCTTTTTCCATTTAAACTCTCTATTCTACAGGAACCTTTGGTCAGGTTTTGGAATGCTTGGATAGAGAAACAGGAGAGATGGTTGCCATAAAAGTTGTGCGAAGTATTAAAAAATACCGTGAGGCAGCAATGACAGAAATTGATGTGCTTGAGTTGCTCAAAAAATATGACAGGAGTGGCATTCGGTGCGTTTTATTTTTCTTCCGGTTATTAACATTTGTCAATTTAGTCTGTTTTGAGGTGAATTTTCTGTCAGTGTTAAAGTGGGGATATTCTTTGCAGTTGTGTTCAAATAAGGAACTGGTTTGACTATTGTAACCATATCTGTATAGTAAGTATACAATTGATTTACAATGACATGATTTCCCCAATTTGATAGATATTTTGGGGGTTAAGACTTGGTGGATTTAAATGATCTTCACAGGTGTTTGAGATGCTTGGTCCAAGCCTATACGATTTTCTTCGGAAAAATAATTATCGTCCATTTCCGGTTGATCTTGTCCGTGAGATTGGCAGACAACTATTGGAATGTGTAGCATGTGTGTAATCTGCTATTACACTTCTTTTTCCCCCTTGTCGGTAACCACTTTTTGGGAGTTGTATGAACCAATTCATGTTCCCACTAAGGAATCTATTAACTGTTTTGTGTTTATTAATTGTTATTTTGTAAATTTCTTTTCATGGGAGCACTCATTTGTCTTGAGGCTGGATTACAATTGTAGTGCCATAAGCACTTATGTATACACTCATTTTCATTTATCTGCAGTCATGCATGATTTGCGCCTCATTCACACTGACTTGAAGCCTGAGAACATACTTTTTGTTTCTCCAGAATACATAAAAATGCCTGACTACAAAGTACGTATGCTTATTTTCCTGATTTTCTCAATTATTATGTGTTACTTGTTCTTTGGAGTCAGATGTCAATTATGCAATTTGCTTTGCAATTTACTTTTTTTGGGGGGAGATTTGTACTTTTTGCTTTTTGATATCCAATGTTGAGTTTTTAACTTCTTTCAATACATTAATGCAGGTTGCATCCCGATCACCAACTGAGGGAACCTATTACAAGAGGTTGCCAAAGTCAAGTGCTATTAAGGTTATTGATTTTGGCAGCACTGCATATGAGCATCAAGATCACAACTATATTGTCTCTACACGGCACTACCGTGCTCCTGAGGTTATTCTTGGTATGATTTTGCTTTGTCCTCTGTATAAATCCTTCTTGTTATTGCATTCCAGGAAGTTAATGCGGAAAGCTTAATTAAATTTCAGGACTCGGATGGAATTATCCCTGTGACATGTGGAGTGTTGGTTGTATCTTGGTTGAACTGTGCTCGGTATGTAAATGTCTCAAGAGTATACTAGTGTTCACCATATGGGTACATGGTCACATACTAAAAAGGAAATTCTATATCTTATACCTGGGAAAAAATGTATTTGTTTTCAGGGAGAAGCTCTGTTTCAGACGCATGAAAACTTAGAGCACTTGGCTATGATGGAAAGGGTTCTAGGACCATTACCTCAGCACATGTTGAAAAGAGTAGAGTGTGTGCTCTTTAAAGATGCCCTGCCATTTTTATCCTCTCAATGTGTTTGCCAATTTTACTATTACTTGTTATAACTGTTTTTGTCTATTTTTTTTTATTGTTGATTCAGAAAAAATGCTGAGAAGTATGTCAGAAGGGGTAGATTGGATTGGCCAGAAGGTGCAACATCTCGGGAAAGCATTAAAGCTGTTCTAAAGCTACCCCGTCTCCAGGTGTGTGTGATACTACGTTAACTATTAGTTCTGTCAATCTTTTGGTTTCTGTGACAAGTTTAGAGATTCATTACTTGTAAGCTTGTGTATATCATTTTTTAACTAATTTGTTTTATTTATTACCTACAAGAAAAAAAATAAAAAAAGAGATAATTTGCTTATGTATTACTATATTTACTTTTACTCTGCAGAATCTAGTAATGCAGCATGTAGACCACTCAGCTGGATACCTCATAGATCTCTTGCAAGGTCTTCTTAGACATGACCCATCCACCAGACTAACTGCCCGGGATGCTCTTAAGCACCCTTTCTTTACTAGAGATTATTACAGGAGATTTTAGGTAGATCTATTTTTGGGTCATTTTGTTCATTTTGTCATTCTGACGGTGCTTAAGAATTTTCTTTGGAGTGGTGTGGCTTTAGTGAAATCGGCCGGTGTGAGTTTCTCAAACCATTGTTTGTTTCTTGGCTTAGTGAAGGGTTAAAGAGGAGGCCAGGATTCCTGAGTTCCGTATAATAGTGTGTTTAGCAATTTGTAAATAATCCGTTGTCAGGAGAAGCTTTGCTCCCAAGCAAACTTTTGTCCTGTAGAAGTGACATACATGTGCGTCTTGTTGTATCAAAGGTTTCGCTCTTATATGAAACAAAATTTTGCTTTGCCAATGTCTTTTAAATTTTGGTCTTATCACTATGAGATCTTTTGTATGCAACGGTTGAAAAGGTTTCTTTCTAGCTGTTACTTCTCATTTTTGGACCTTGGCACACATTATCCAAATCATCGCGTGGGCTGCCCAATATTTGCATGCAAGGTTTCGTACCCAAGAAATGGGAAATGGATAATGCTGGAATGGAGCTCAGAAGTCGAAGAAATATTTGGCTTTGCAAGACTTTCAATTAGTGTAGAGAAACATCTTATGCAGACAGGAAAAAAGAACACATTAATTCTTAAATTTTGACAGGTAAAGCCAACGAATGCAGCAATTTAATGATGCACTGTTTCAAAAATGGTGGCTCTCATCGTTTGGTTTTACATCTGCTAGCTCGTATTATTCCATTGGGAGGACCAGTCATCACTATAGTGCAATGACTATAAAGCCAATACGAGTAGCGAAGGAAACTTCCCAAGTCTGATCTGGCCCGAAACACTCCCTTGATTCGAAACACAACTGCATTGCTGTCAATTTCCTTCTTAAGCCTTTGTGTTTCTTCTACAGGAAGCCGAACCTGACTTGCTGCCATACGAACATATGTAAGCCAGGAAGTTGCCCTTGCTGCTGAGAAAGGTTCAACATATTGAGCCGCAATGAGGGTTTTTCCATAGAAAAGATCGAGGACAACGTAACTGAAGTCTATCCTGACTTTGTTGTTTGGATTAGTGAAGTTGGCAAGCACAGTGAGGTCAGCGTTTAGCAAAGTACCCACGTCTAGATATGCTGCATTTAAGGTAACACTGGACGCATCAAAACTTGGGTTATGGGGGCGAAAGAGAAGATAAACTATGAGGACGATTAGGCCTCCGAGAATTACAACCACCCAAAAGATTGCACAAAACCCTGCGAGAAACCATGTTAGGGGCTTGGTTGGACGAGGTGGTGGCACCCGCGGACCGTGTGGCACCCTACGGTGGGGACGGCGGTCTTGATGCTCTGGACTCTCTGGCTGGAGATGCTCACTTTGATGCGTTGGTTGTGTCGCTTGTGGGCCAGAATGTTCGCCTTTAGGCGGTGGTGGTTGGACACTTTGGTCTTGACTTTCTAGTGTCATTGCCCATGGACCCATCGGCTGGGAACGTCGATCACTGCGCTTTGATTTCTTGGCTGCTGGTGATGACCTGGGTACCTGGCCATGTTTCTCTTGATCAAGTGGCTCTTGTTGTAGCTGTGTGAACCAAGGACTGAGAGCTGGTTGGGAATGCTGTTCTTGGCCCCGAGGTTGTGTGAGCCTCGGACTGCGTCGTGGTAGTTGGCTCTGCTGATCTCGAGGGCGTGGTTGTGGTGTTCCCACCCCAGAACTGGGTAACTGAGAATGTTGGTCTTCATGTTGTGGTCTGCCAAAATAAGGGTTGGCTTCACGGTACCAAGACATGGTGAAATGTTGCCACAAACGAGAGATGCGATGAAAAATGAAAGAGTAACAAGGGCTGATATGAAAGCGTTGGATGAGTTGGACCGGTGGAAAAGAGAATTACTTCATCAGAACTTCAAGGAGGATTCATATAAAGGCAAAGAATCAAACATAAGCCTACTTTGGGAGGCAAGTGATCTTGATAATTCCCTTCATACACTCTCCTCTTCTTACTGTCAATACAGTCTAGTCCGAGCCAATGGGTTAAACTTGCACCCATATGGTCAGGTCCACAGTGGCAAATCAGATGCTTGCATGGTATAACCAATCTGTCATTTCTACTGTATAAATTGACCTTGTCACAGATGTTTTGGTAATAACTTGTACTGTAGGGGGAAGTAAATGTCAATTTACGTAATTTACTAATGACATCTGGAATTACATGGCATCCAGTGTGGCCAATGCAACCTTGACAAACACATTTTTCAGCCGAATTTACAATATCATTAAGAAAACTACTAAGAAGCTTTGGCAAGAAGTCTTTGGAGTATCGATAAAGCCTGCCACAGTGACATCTATTATATCATAGCTATCAAAACATTGATTGTTTCTAGCTAAGAACAGTATGAGCCATTACATGCGAGCTGTGCAAAGGCATCTACATGCAATGACACTACAAAGTCTTCCATACAATTTAAAAATAATGAATTGCAAGTTGAATCTAGCTTGAAAGCAAATTCCAAGTCTCAATATCACCTTCACAAGATCTTTGTACTTGGAAAGTCTGTCAATAGGAGATGTGCACCCATGATTGAGGATACATATTCGGACCTCAACTCTCAGGATTTGGAATCATTATGTCCAGTCCTCAACTATCAGGATTTGGCATCATCTTCCATTTTAGAATACTCAAACAAAGCAGTAAACTGAATCAAATTGTTGTGAGGAAGCTTCTGCTGTATTGCTTTTAATCTGCATGCCATCTACAAGATATGCTGAGAATATTACAAATAAGTGTTCATCAACATTCTGCTTAGCATAGTCTTGACATCTGTATTCAAATTCTACTCTTGTTAAATTATAATCAGAACACCACAATGCACATGTACAAGCGTTGGACCTTGGATGATGAAAAAAAAAGAGTCAACAAAAAACAAGAAAGCATACCTCCCACTCTTGATTTCAAGCTCAAATTCAGTCATCAGAATTTTGCATCCACTTCCATTCAGAAACTAGGTCATGTTTTCTCTCAGACAAAACAAAGATTGAGGCTGAATAAAGCACGAAAAGAATGGGGAATACTAGTCTGAAAAGAATACATCAGAGTCTGCCTAATTATTATAAAGGAACATATTGGTTGATAAAATTAAATTAAATGAAAAAAAAATATAAGAAAGAAGACATACTGAAAAGAGGAAACATAGAAAAAAGGAAACCAAGCACTATGGTATAATAAAGCTAGCAGGTCAAACCTGAGAGTCTTTTTTAAAAGTTTTCCATCTCTTTGACAAGATAATGCAATGGAGAAGCATCTCAAATTGAGGGCTCTACAGGAGACTATAGAGAATGCCATTGCCATAAAATTAACTGAAATACGGAAAATTAAATCATTAACAAGAAGATATGGAAAACCTAAGCAGGTCCATTGTCACTATCAATTATCACAAATGAATAGTCAAATGGGAAGAATGAATACTAGAATATACCCCCCAATTATTAATAAAACTGATGCATCTCCAATGAAATGCTGAACACCCAGTAACTGCATTCTACTTGGAGAGGAGTTCATGGCCTCCTTTCCAATGACTACCTTATTTCTGTCATAGGCAGTGGGCCATAGTGAGAACTCACACTAACTATAGAGGGCAGATAATGGCCATGCATTGACACATTCAATCACGGGTAGCCCATTGATTTGATATCATGAAGAAGAGCATCAGAGCATATAAAATGTAAAAACCACAACCTGGTAGAATTGTGGCAGTAAATCACATATAATAAACTATTCCATGAACCTGATGATTGTAAAATACCACACAGATATAGATCATACTACGAACTTTCTTAATGATTCATGATTAGCTTATGACAAATTAGCAAAAATGAAAGACACACATAACCAAACAATAGTATCACTGTTAGCACTAGCATTACATTGTTGGAGGTGTTACTGCATGTATAAACAGGATTTTGCCACAGCCAGTGGGGTGAACAAATAAAAATAGAACTGCCCTCAAGCAAATCATTAACAAATGAATAAAAGTAGTTTTCACTCACAGACACTGGCACAAAGTTAGGGATATATTACCATTTCTCATTTTTTGCAACATCACTTAAATGGATAGCTTTGATTAGTGTCTCTGAAACCACCTTATCAAGAGTAAAACCCTTCTCCATCATCTGATCCCACAACCTACAAGCTACATCAAGCTTCTTCTCTCGTAAAAGCGCAACAATTAACAATTTGAAAGTTACTTCATCTGGATGTAACCTTCTAGTCTGCATTTCTTCATAGAGATGCATTGCTTCACTTATTCTAGAAGACTTGCATAACCCATTTATGAGGGCATTGTATGAAATCACATCAGGTGCAACTCCCTGCTCTACCATGTCAAGAAAAACACCATGAGCCATAACAAATTTCCCACTCTTGCATAGGTAATCAACAATAGTAGTATAAAATATACAATCAGGAGACAGACCCATCCCTGTCATTTGGTCCAGAAGCTTCTTTGCCATATCAGAACTTCCTTCTCTTAGAAAAGCTTTTATAAGAATAGTAAATGTCACCACATTGGGTTCAATCCCTCTCCGTCTCATTTCCTCAAACATTTTATAAGCACATCTAACACGACTTTCATTGCAAAATGCTTGGATAACAGTATTATATGATACAATATCACACAACCCTTTTGCCTCCATCTTATTTACCATCAACATATAAGCCTTATCCAGCCGATTAGCTTTACAAAGACCCTTAAGAAGTTGATTATAACTATATATATCGGGTTTTATCCCACTCCTGACCATCTTCTTTATCAACTTCTCACCCTCCTCCAACATGTCTTCATCACAAAAATAATTCAACAACACATTATAAGTAACCAAATCTGGCTCACACCCATTTTGCCTCATAAAACTCTTTATAGCAATAGCCTTATCAATCCTACCTGCTCTACAAAACCCACTAATTAACATGTTATAAATCAACAAACCAAACTCTACCTTTCCTTTCATTGCACCAAGTGTTAGGTCATAAGCTAAATCAACTTTCCCACCCTCGCACAACCCAACAACGAGGGCAGTGCACGCTTTAGTATCTGGTTGTAACCCCTTTTCAATCATATATCTCCAAGCTTGTACTGCTTTATTGAACTCCTTTGCTTTGCACAATCCATCAATGATAATAGTATACGTAACAACATCAGGCTCTCTTCCTTTACAAACCATTTTATGAAACACTTCCAAAGCCAAAGCAATCCGATTTTCACGAAACAAAAGATTTAAATAAATATTAAAAGCCCAAATATCGGGCACAAAACCTAGCCTATCCATGTTATCTAAAAGAATGTCAATTAAAGCAAAATTTTTTACTTCGCATAAACCTGAGATAAACCTCGAATGAGTGAAGGGTGTTAAAGAAAAGCCAAGCGAGTCCATTTGTTGGTAATAATGTTGAGCAAGGTCAAACCGACCATGGTGAACCAAAACACCTATGAAACGGTTGTAGTCAATGCTGAAAACACGGCAGTTCGATTGCGTCATTTCGTCGAACACCTGGACGGCTTGGTCGATCAGGCCGGCCTTCACCAGTTTAGAGATCTGGTCGCGGTATATCAGGCGTTGGGCGCCCAGCTTCTGAATCATATCAGGGAAAGATGCATAATAATTGGCGGATAGAACGGCACCCGATGGTAAGTCAATGCGGAGCCACGTTCAAAATCACATTGAAAATGAGGGAGTGAACCGAAAAGGTACAGATGAAAAACGACATATGCAGAGAGTACATGCTCTACGTCGGAAGTTCTTCTGGGTTTCGGCGATTGTGAGTTGGTGACTGGTGGCGAGGAAGAAGACACTGGCGGCGTAGTACACTGGCTTGGAGGTCCCAAAAAACCAAACTTCTAATTCCAAATGGATCAATACATACTGATCATAACGAGCCACAACTGGGCTTTAAATTGGGCAATACTATTTGATTGTCGGAATAATTATTGATAAAAATTTTAAAATAATATTTATTTTAATTTTTTAAAATAATATTAAAAAAATCTTATATAGATTTATGTCATTGCATACGCAAACCACTTCATCTTATGAACAGCTTTTTTGACTTCGTAAGATGGATGATGTCATTGAAAAATCTCACTGGTTTTGGAGGACAATACGAAGTTCTTTCCGTTCCCACATGGGATTGTGTTGAGATTGGGGAAAGAAGCCATGATTAACAGCATCATATGATTGCTTATTTCTCGCCCAATTTTCTTGACCCGGAACACACAAACAAAATCTACCATGTTCCATGTTCTCTGATTCAAATTTGGTTCATAACCATGGATCATCAACCCTCACTTTACCTTCTCTTCAATTGATTATCAAATAAGAATGCACCCAATAGGTTAGTTTCAGAAACCTTTTAAGATAGATAGATGGGCGGTTAATGATTGTCGATCATTAGCATTAGCATTAGCATTAGCATAGACTTTTGGTAACTGATGGGAAATGCTCTTTTCCCAATCACACAAAATCCAAAGAGTTAGTCACCCAATTGATACTTCTCTTTCAAAGAAGCAAGTGTAAGCCTAGTTGATCTTGTCCCCGTCCCAATGGAAACTTCAAACGATCTCCCCTCACTGTCCCTTTTTCATTGGTTCATTTCATTTGAAACGATCTCCCCTCAACTTCCTCGACTCTTTAACAATCACAGAAGCTCTCCAGTGACTAGATTGTAAACAAGTCTCATCTTTGGCTTCAGGGGCAGAGGCTACACTCAGTGCTCTGCTTTACACGGTTGTTTGTGGCCGCTATTCTTTTACTTTTATGATAAAAAGAACAAGATTTGTCCGTAGCATCAATGCCTGCTACATTTGGTAGAAAGAAAAGGACAAGATGACCGCAGCAGTAAGTTCCTGACGGGTGACAGTAAGGGCTTCCTTGTAATTTCCACGATATCAATGACATCACAAAGACTTGCCCATGCATGCAAAATACGATCAGGACCATTCCATGGTGAGGTGTCACTTCGACCCCTTCCCTATTTCTTCGTCAGTGGTTCGTTAGCTGAGTCGACACTCGTTTTATCAACTCACTTAAGCTGCAATAAGCCACGACCCTTCTTCTTCTTCTTCTTCTTCTTCTTCTTGTTGAGCATCCCTCTATTGGAAAGTGAGTCTTCCTTCCCTTCAACAATCTCAACTGCTATAAAATAAATATTCGTGATATGCTTTTGCTTCAACTTTCTTTTTGACTCTTTCCATATTGAAGCTTTTGGTCTATGAGAGCCCGGCTGGAGGTTTTACTTAGTCATGCCTCATTAATTCGTATTTGATTTTTCTTCTTGTTTCTTCACTGCAGTCAGTCAAGTGGTTTAGGTTGGAAAAGTGCATGCAGAGTCTTCAATTTCAATTATATCAACTATATATTTGTCAATACTTAGTTTTGTTTCTTTTGATGGGTTTCCTGGAGCAATCATTTAATTGGTAAGAGTTAATTTTCGGGAATCTGTGAAAGTTTCATTAAAATGTTAGGAGAAGGGGATAGTACAAAACACCGGCCAGTCGGTGGAAGTGGCGCCAGAAGAGCTTATTTAAGGTCAGTTTCTTGGACTGACCGGTCACCCACCACCAGGCCTCAGCCAATTCCCAGACCGCAACTCAACAGTAAAGCGCGGCATTTTTTGCCGCCTCTTCAGCCGCTTTCAATCGGCAGGCCGCCTTTTGAGGAGTGGCCAAAGGCTGGTTCTGATAATCTTGGTGTGTGGTCTAATCCTCTAACGCCAAGAGTTTCAATTCAAGCTCTTGAGAGTCCTCGTTTGGAGCAACCTGTGAGAGAATTTGAGTCTAAGAAAGATAAGCTTGCCTTTTTCGATAAGGAATGCTCCAGGATTGCTAATCACATATATTTAGGGAGTGATGCCGTGGCTAAGAATCGTGAGATTTTAAGGCAAAATGGTATTACTCATGTGCTTAATTGTGTTGGATTTGTTTGTCCTGAGTATTTCAAGAGTGATCTTGTGTACAAGACACTTTGGCTGCAAGATAGTCCTTCCGAGGATATTACAAGCATTCTCTATGATGTGTTTGATTACTTTGAAGATGTTAGAGAACAGGGCGGGAGGATTTTTGTACATTGTTGCCTGGGTGTGTCTCGGTCTACCTCACTGGTTATTGCATACCTAATGTGGAGAGATGGCCAGAGCTTTGAGGATGCATTCCAGTATGTGAAGGCAGCGAGAGGAGTGACAAACCCAAATATGGGTTTTGCTTGCCAACTCTTGCAGTGCCAGAAGCGGGTGCACCCTGTGCCTGCCAACCCGAATTCTATGCTTAGGATCTACCGCATGGCACCACACTCTTCATATGATCCTCTCCATCTTGTACCGAAAATGTTAAATCGCTCAGCTGCTCAAGGATTTGACTCTCGGGGGGCATTCATTATGCATGTACCTTCTGCTCTATACATGTGGACAGGGAAGAAATGCAACAGGATGATGTCAAACAGTGCAAGAGAAGCTGCCAATCAAATGATTCGATATGAAAGGGCTCAGGGTCCAATTATAAGCATCAAAGAAGGGAAAGAGTCCTCAGAATTTTGGGATGCTCTTGCTAGAGCAGACGGCGGAAACATAAAGGAAGTAGAAGATGATAAAGTATCATTTTCTGGGAATAGTAAGATTGCTGCAGCTGTGCTTGCTGGGGTCGGCGAGAGGAAGGTTGATGAATATAATTTGGATTTTGAACTTTACCAGAAGGCACTGGCTGGTGGGGTTGTTCCTGCATTTTCAGTATCGAATTCAGGATCAGAAACCTGCCTCCCTGCTCGAGAAAATGGCTGGTACAGACTAAGACATAAATTGGCTTGTGGTATTATGAAAGAATTTGACACATCATCCAAATTGAACTGCACTGCTCCACAAAGTGATGAGTCAAATATGATAATAGAGATTTGAAAATAATCGGAAGGTGCTTTGCCAATTACAGCTTTTTCATCAGCGTCATCACCGGCCGCCAATCTGTGTGGTTCACCAGATTCCTTTGATCGTTTCCAAATGATAATAGTCCTGATAGAATAAGGAGTTCTTGTAAAGAAACGAAAAGCTCTATCCTTTATTACCACTTACGCCTCCTGTTGGTTCACCAGATTCTTTTTCTTGTTTTCCCAGCAGCAGCTCACGGCTCAATTCTAAGTCTCCTATCCTGTCACCTTCAACATCAGATTACTCCATTTCATTTACCTTTTCTCCCTCGTCTTGTAATTGTTCTGACTTGTCATACTTATCTTCTAGGCAGCCTTCACCTTCTGGCATGGAAGTAATCCTCCACTTTGCTTGGTACCAGCAACTGGCAAGCCATCTATAATTCCCAGAAACCTGGTCAGGTCACTGTCCTTTTCTCTACCTAACTTGGACAATGATTGAGATGCTGTTAGAGAATGAAGGCAACAGGGAAGAGCCAATGTTAGATGCTGACATCTTTAGTTCTCACAATGATTCTCATCTGGAGATTGAAGACAAGATAGATTATGATAAAGTTCTTTTTTCTTCAGATAATACAATTCATAAAATAGTGGAAGTGATGACCCAGTGCCGTACCAGTAGCCTACTTTGAATAAAGTGGAGATGTGTTCCTTTCATATCCTTAACTCTAGATCAGTGTATATTTTGTCTTTTTCAGATACGAGTTTGGGCACGAATGAGTCCAGAATTTTGTATGCCTGGCTGGGGTGTGAGGTATTGCGAGACACAGTGCAGAGTCAATTGATCAGCAACGATGACACTTGCAAGGATGGCCACCTGCAGCTGGAGAACATTTGTCACAACATTCTTAAATCAAATGGGTTTGCCAGTGGATGCTTCTTTACAGGCACTCACGATATCTATATACTTGGGTAGTTTCGGATCTGTGCAATGTCTTGAACAATCCTAACAAGTTTCGGTTCTGTGCAATGTCTTGAACAATCCTAACATGTTTAGACATATGGTCATATTGTCCAAACTTTGGGGTCATTTGAAGTCATCTCAGTGGCTCATTTGTTAGTTTCTTAATGGGAGAACACTCTAAACCGCAGAAGAAAATTACCAAAAGGATGAACAACAAACTTTTAGGTTTTGCCGAAGTAAGCAGCAATTAGGATGATAGTGATAGTAGACGAGCTTAATTTATGAATATACTTTTTTCTCCTTCTATCTGGTATTGCACTATGAATCAGCAACAAGATAGTTGCATTCTTTTGTTATTGCTGATATTCAAAGCCTTCCTGTGACTTCTTGAGAAGGACGAAACAAATTAGGTTTTGGAAAAATGTTTATCAGCTAGAATTGTTGCTAAGACTTCAGACTGGAGTTTATAATCTATGCCAACTCATGCTCAAACATTACAAGTTGTGCTGCAGCCGAAAATGAAATTTTATTTTCTGTATTTATCATTTGCAGTATTTTCTGTATTTATCATTTGCAGTATTGTACTGTTTGTAATTAAGTGTAGAGGTCATTCTGACAATATATGATAAGATGGGCGGAATTCGTCTGCAAAAATTCTACATTGTACGTGCAGATGGTTAGAGCAGGTGAAGACCCAGAGCAATTTCTTAATCATTTCAACTGTTCATCATTCCAAAAGGCAAACTAACAGTGGCAATTGTTGAGATGGATCATTGGTTCTTGAAGAAGTAGGGGTTGTAATCCATTAGCCCTAGGGTGGAATGTTAGGATCAACATTGCAACTTACCAAAAGGGAGTGGGCATCTCAGGCAGTCCGAGTGAATCAGATCTGCTTGTGTTATGTATTGAGAGGTTTCCAGTTATTGGTACAACAAACTGCGTACAGAAAACAAGCCCTGCTTTCCTCATTAGAAATTAAGGTAAATAATACTTAATGCCTCTAGAGTAAGCGAACTGTGAGCATTTTTACCACCTGGGTTTTGTATATTTATCCTTTGACTACATCCATTACCCAACACCAAAGGTGTTGCAAGTTGGTATAGCATCAAAATTGAACCATTCATTTTCTTCCTATTTCAGGCTATTATTGAAGTGATTCAACTTTGCCTCAAACACTTCATTGTCATGTTCGGTGTGTTAAATTTTCCTTTGTTTTCCATGCACTATAGGATCACGATTATCAAATGCCATGTGTAATATTACCATGTACAAAACTAGGCTAGACCATGTTCTGCGTACAAGACCAAGCCCATTGCTGGCTCACATGGCTTTAAGCAAGATACTATACGAAACAAAATTCTGCAATCTCATTCCGCATAAGTTCACAAAACTATAGCATTGAGGATATTTAATCTAATTAAAAACAAGATATGAAGTCACACTTAAACTGGAAGTGCATGATAACACTCACAGTTCATTTTGTGATCTAAGAAGAGCCATTGTTGGACCCAGTGCACTGCCTCTCAAGCCCTTGTAGGACCAACGGCTGCTGCGACTTGAACTCTCTTTTGTACTCTGACGATCGACCTGAGACAACTCTGCCTTCTTAGCAAACAAAACCTGATTAATTTCTTCCCATGCATTTACTTTTCCATCTTCTACAGAGACACAAAAGTACATAGTGAGGGCTCATTCAGGTGTACCTTGTAATTTTGTGATATTGGCACCAAAAATAACTTCTTGTAGATCTGAACTAACCTTGGGGAAGGGCATGCATTTTATCACTGTTACTGCTGCCCTCCACATTTACTACAGCATCTTGATCTCCCACAGAAACTTTTCCATTTTCTACAAAGACAGAGATCAAACAAATGGTGTGAGCTCATCAAAGAGAATTACACATGGGGCAAGCTCACTAAAGAGAATTACACAAGTTCAACAATTTAAGCCCCCAATAAAAAACTCTCGTATAGCATGAACTGACCTTGGGTGTGTGCCTGGACTTTCTCATGTTTATTGCTGTTTCTCAAAGTTGTGACAGTATCTTGATCACTCCCACGAACTTCATTGACTTCCCCACCATGCTTGACAATATGGACATCAACAAGTAATGAAAAATCTATCTGCAGAAGAGCTTTACTCATAAGTGTTTTAAGATGAACAAGGAAAAACCAGAATGGAAATGAAATTAGCCGACACGGCTCAGCCTCAGCTCACTAGATTCTAGAAGCAGTAAAAAATAACAAAAGAAAAATATTATTGTACATCAATTTTCAAAAGAATAGACCATCGCCAGAAAACTCTCACTTTTACATAGTTGACATCCAGTATCAGCCATCTAGTACCAATATTTTAGTATCAATATCAAAAAAACATTGTGGACATTTGATGATTTTCCCTCAATATTATCTCTGTTCCGCTTCCACAGAAAATATATAAATAATTTTAAAAAAATGATAGTTATGTTTCTGATCATCTGATAGTAATTGAAGAATGTAATTCACTAAATCAGACTAAATTTCATCTTTTTTCAGTGATAGTTTAAAGATGTTATTGTGCATACAAGCAGAGTCCAAGCCTTTTTTCACTACATAACATATTTGCACATCATCATCATAGACAGAGAATTAAACAAAATAACCTACAATGAAATAATATTATTTTCTGTTTCATATTTATTTATTTTTTAAGGTTATGGAACTTGATCTGGAAGTATTAAATTGTGCAACCGATTAGGTCTAATGGAAGATATATCATGGACAGGAGTTGAGGCTCCAGGTGAGGATGACATGTTACTGGCCAACATTATTCTTGCCAAAGAATAATGATAAACTGATAAAATATTTGATAATGCATTATGTACCTGTAAAGAGCCGTCTTCTGCATAGAGGGACTCTGATTGTAAAACAGATGCATCTTCATCTATCTCCTTCTCAAACACAACTGGATATTCTGATACTGATGCCAGCCTAACCCTATTGGACTCGGAGTCATACCATGATATCTTGCCAACCTACAGGAAGAAGAACACCATTAATGATTTATTCAAAGCCAACATGCTTATGAGTTGTAAATTAATTTTAACCACAACAAGAGCTGTACTCGGAAGGCAGTAAGTTCGGGGGTCCAAGACGATGTTAGCTCAATCAGACGATACGCAATTACATCACCTTCCTGCAAGATATTGAGAACATATTAATGCTTCAACCTCTGACTTATACAAAAGGGAAAACAACATCTTGTACAGATAGGGAAATAAAAAAATCCAAGTTATACATTGGCAGTTTTGGAGGCAGTCCAAGAAGTAAGTTGGCAAAAGGCTCGGCAACATTAAACAAATTGATAAACAGCTTTTTCTTTTTCTCCCCCAAATGTAAGTGGTACTTATGAAAATTTGAAGGAAACAAACCTTAGGTGAGGTGGTATAATGTGGAAGCTTATCAAAATTGACATCCTTGTGAATCGGGATATCTTCCTCATTTGTCAGCATTTCAGAGAATTGATTGAAATTTTCATAATTATTCCTTTTGGAAAATGCAGCTTTCTCTTTGCCCCATTTTTGTCCCTTCTTTTTGCTGGTAATTCCATTCCACTGAAAAGTTTCCTGAAGCATGATTTAAGAATATAAGTTTAGCATTAATAAAATCTTTGACCAAATCAGAGTTTATAAGTGACAAAATATAAAACATAAGAGGAAACAGATGTAAATCAAAAGGCCATAAAACGTATTTAATTATATAATGTCAACAAAAATGACAAAAAAATGAAAATTTGAAAATACATGAATAATAATGTACCATTGGAATATGATTTTGCTGGACAGCTTGAACAGCATCCACTGGACAAAGATCAACGGTTAGATACATTGTAACAATACAAAATGTGCTAACAGT
This sequence comes from Xylocarpus granatum, assembly GCA_019650275.1. NCBI lineage: Eukaryota > Viridiplantae > Streptophyta > Magnoliopsida > Sapindales > Meliaceae > Xylocarpus > Xylocarpus granatum. The sequence goes on from BNST01000251.1 coordinate 47,671, forward strand.
GCAACCCTAGAATATCATCCTCTGATATCAGCAACTAAACTTAAAAGCCAGAATCAGTTAGTCTCCATCCTACACTGACACACACACACACAGATAGAGCATCTGACCTTTATCGAGGGGCTCAAAACGAATATGTCCTGGCCTAATTACAACAGGAACAACATCATCATCTGGATCACTATTTGGATCTGGTTGTTGATATCTTTCATGTAATTTTTTATTATCTTTGCCATGTAGCTCTGGATCTGGTTGTTGACGTTCATCAGAAAGATTTCGAACATCTTTATCAAGTGATTGAAGATTATCTTTTGCAAGTGATTGCTTCTGATGCAGCTGAAAAATTGAATATAACAAATAATAAAAAAAACATTGCAAGCCATGACACAAGTACCCTTTTTCAACAGGCAAATTGGGAAATCCCGATACAATCAGATTTTTGTGAGTTGGCTACTCCCACTTTTTTTTTGGTATGATTTATTTCAGGGGTTGGTGCAAGTGAGTCAAACATAAATAGTGATCTTAATGGAATAATAGATTTCACAATTTTTATAAATGCAAAATACCTCCATCTTTTCAAGTTTAGTTTGTTCCCTCAACCATTGTCTCTTGGCCTTTTTGCGTCGAGCACTTCTACTAGGGAGCTGAGAACAAAAATGGACTTCAAGAGTCAAAATTATGCATGGTCTTCAAAGACATACCATGATCCACTAGCAAAAGTCCGGTAAGCTAAAATCATGATGGCATAACATATATTGAAACATAATGGATATTGTATAGCGATTGAGTCACAACTTTCAATTCTGAGAACAGCAATGAAACTCTGTTTGTATAAAGACAGTGAGTATCAACAAAATTTGGACCAACTCATTGGTTTCAGCCAAAATAAGGGAGTGCTCACTATGAGTCTAGGTAAATTTGTAAAACAAGAAATTCCAAAACTCATGCAAACTTGAGTTAAATACATCATTTGAAAAAGTAGATATCAAACATGAACAACCATTGAACGTTACAATTGTCTATAGCTTCACAATTATCCTACTATGCTAAGGTTACTAAAACTGAAGATTGTGATAATCATACCCACATTCAAAATTCCACCCATCTCAAACATTAAAGACAAACTAAAACTATAGGTCCAATTAAAACATCAATGTTTAACCAAAACCTTTTTAGTTCCAAGAGGTGTAGAGGATAAATCCACATTCCCCTTGCCATTTTGTTGAATCTGAGAGAACCTACAAAATTGAAATGAGCATTTCATAAGCTAAAGAAGTGAGTGAGAATAGATGAAAATGGTAAAAGCTCTGGAATACATCCACAAACAAACACCTGTAAAGATGTTCAAGAAATGAATTAAATACACCAGGACCAGCCCTCTTATTATGAGCATGAGGATGAGTGGGAAAAAAGAAATGTAAATAAGTGCAAATAAACTTCAGAATAACTAGAATCTGAACATGGAACTCTCATATATATGCAAGGTACACATCATGCATCTATCTCTTTTTACGGATAAGAAGCTGACGAAATTAGCATATGTGAAAGCAGAAAACTAAAGAATTGAAATAAAGTACTACAGAAGATTTGGGAATTAAAGAGAAAAATACAAAAATCTACAAATCATTTGACAACTTTATGAATACAAATTAATCAACTACTTGTAAAGACAGACCACTGACAAGCAGAGGAAGACTTACAAAGTAGAAATTGCACATTTCATAAGAGGCATTGCACCCTAAAGCATGGGATAGCACTTTTTAGTTCAGCCAATACACCAGAGGAATCAACAAGAAAAAAAATTAACAAAATCAATGAGAACAGAATATAATAATCAGCACTTCAATTGCTTATACGTACGAAGGTTGCAGAACTACCTCTGTCCATCGGGCACATGTTCAGGGGTGCATGACTTCTCTGGTTCTTCGGACGACCAGTCCTTCTTCAATAGACCACAAGGATGAGAGCTCCCACGTTTCACTTCAAGGACATCATTCTGAACATCCTCAAGAACAACTGGACTTTCTTCAGCAGCTGAAATTTTACTTTTCTTTCTCCTACAATGTAATATCAACATATGTCATCAACTATCCCAAGTGGAAATAACAAGAATCCTGACCAAATGCATAAATAAATAAAAAATAAAAACGCTCCTCAGATACACCAAAAAGGTTTGGAGAAAGCAATTAACAAATAAACCAAAAATATAAAGTTCTGAACGCACTTGGAGCCTTGAGGTTTCTTGGATGCCTTTCGTTTCTTTGAAACTTTGTTCAGATCAGGTGTCTCTTCGGAATCCAACGCAACCAGCGATTTCTCTTGTTCATCCTCCTCTACTGCTTCACTTTCATATCCTCCCGTTTCCTTTTCAAATTCCTCGTTTGCGAGAAGCTTCAAACCGGCATGCACAGGTTGCTTCACTGTCTGCGCCCCTTCCAACGCCTTCGCCCCATTATCTACCTCAATTATTTCAGTAGATCCGCGTCTTCTCCTTCTCACACTGTTACATACCAAAGAATAAAAACACGATTGATTTGTGGAGAAAAATTCAGGAGAGAATGCGAACAAAATGCAATTTAGAAACTGACCAGACGACGTCGTTATCCGTCAAAATGCGAGCTGACTCAAACGGCGGCAAAACAAAGCCGTCCATCTGCAACCAAAAAAGAAAGGAAAAAGAAATTGAAGTACGAAACTGCAATTGTCCAAGGCAGGGAAGCAAGCAAGCAGAACTTAAGAAGGTGAGAGGAGAGAGATAAGTTACGGAGAGGACGAGGCCATGCGGACAAGAGTGGTGGAGGTGGAAAATGCACAGGAGATAATCGGAGAGATCGGAGATGGTCTTGAAGAGTTTAGGATTAAAGAGAAACCAGGATTTCTTCAGGCCTTCGTTCTCCTGTTTGTTGCTCAGAATGTGTTGCCCCGCGAACACCAGACGCAACCTTACTCTCTCCATCTTTCCTGTTTCTAAAACCCTCAACCCTTCTTCTTCTTCTTCTCCTTCACTTGCTTCTATCGCAACGCTGCTCCTGGCCTCGACACCTTGACCATTATTCGCGTTCAATTTATATAATTTTTTAATTTTTTTATAAATTATTTTATATTTCTAATTAATTACTTTAATTTTTATCTTTTATGACCTGTTAAACATATTTTATAAGACATTCGATAAATGAATAATATAATAAATTATTTTTAAAAAATTTAAAATTTTATTATGCATTAGTCTATAATACCACTATTTTTAAAATAATAAACAAACAAATATTACAATTTATTTGTTTGATTTTCATAAAATGCTTATATTTTATGAAAAAAAAATCTCTGCAAAATCATAGTATTTGTGTTTTATTTGATATATAGATTATTTCGGATGCAAAATGCACCATAAACAGATCCATTTATTGATTATCCTCGCGTTGAGTTGATTTCATTCATGGTGCATTGTGGAGCTCTCTCTGTCTAATCTAATCAATAAATTCTATTATCTACAGTCTACCCAACCCAAGACTCAAGTCTTGTTAGAGCAGCAATAAAGACACTGGTCTTGGACAAAAACAAAACCCATGTGAATGAATATGCAGCATATGAGGCAATTTAAAGCAAGAACTAAAAGAATATGCAACAAATTCAGCAATCCCCTACCACAACACATGCCTAAAGAATTGCTAATATCCATCAAAAAATTTTCCGATATTTTTGTTTCATCAAGGCCTTTCTCGAATCCCATCAGTCATTAACAAGGAAATGTAGTTTGATAAAAATCACTCTTTGTTGGTTAGTGAGTGATAATACTAAAAGATCACTCAAAGATAGAGCTTATCTGAAAATTGCTTTCATGTCCCAATCAAAGCATATGGAGCACTATGTCTCAAATCATGTTAGCTTAAAGAAAAACTAAAGACAGCAAACTCAACTATGCTATAATGATCATAGAGGCAGCGTAAAATTGCCAGGTGAATGGATTGAAAAGGAGTGCTGTGTATCCTTGAATTCGAGGAGGAATGAAGACCACCCCTGTAACTTAAAAGAAATGAAATTTATACTACTCTTTTCCCCTTCAAGGAATTAACTCCAAAGCAGCTCTTATAGACCCCTGCAACATTCAAACAATGATATCAGTTGATATAGTTTCTGTATAGTTATCAAACACTAATTAATATGAGAAATAGAAAGAGGAAAGCAATCAAAGGAAAATAAAGGGCAATAATAAGAAAAAGGGAGGTGGGAAGGACAAAAATTGGTAAGTAATTTAAAGTCATCTGCTTACGAGGCATTGGGAACCCTAGCGTATTCATCAATCAATGAGGCAATAGTTCCTAGATTTAAGAATCTAGTAGAAAGAAGAAAAGCAACCACCACAGGACCAAGGACTTGTGAGAAAAAAAGTATAAACATTTCGCATCTCCTAAAATAGCATTTCCTATGAATTCTTCCGGAGGAACTTGTTGGACTCCACCAAATAAGATATCATAACCAAAATGTTGGAAAATATTTCTGATACAAGATCATCCAGAATTTCAAAGGGTTTATTCTTATAAGCTAGAGGAAGAACAGATCTTGTTGCATTAGCCATTGGCCTGGAACCCTGTAGGAAGAGTCACCTTTCTAACATCAAAATCATAAGGCACTAGATGCCTTAGAAATATGAGTGAATGGAAGACAAAGCAAGGGTAAAGGCCAAACTACCGACCATTTTAGCTAAGTAAACCTGACTGTTTATCTATAGGGCTTTTTCCTTTCTACTAGTGTGCTAGGCAATGTTAGAATCAAAGATGTACCAAACCCATACCTTCACCTTCTGAGACAAGGTCCACTAAGATTTAGCTCAAGTCAAGTCCATATTTTCTTCAGTAAGTTTGCATACATATAATAAGCACTAAACAATAACTTTTACGAGTGTGGAGCTATACAACAATCCTAGCCTATGCACAAATAATAATAATACTAATTCTTATAGCAGCAACCAAATACTACTTTTCATTAATCCTGGCTGAACCGACTCCAATAGAATCCAGAGTGCATAATGAGCTTCAAATGAAGAAACTGTTATCCAGTAACATCGTAGGACATCTCCATGCCAAAACTAGAAGAACGCTCAAGCAGAAAGGATTAAATTTCGCTATATGCACACATAAAATCCTGGAAACCATTTTTGAAAAAATTGGCCTCCAAGAAGAACAATGTGCGAAGGAAAAAAGGGAAATTAAAAGGAATAAATCATTGAATCTAACATTACCTGACTTTCTTGACGAGGATGGCTTTGAGCTTGCGAGCAAGATCCTGAGATCGGATTTTGCGCTCCAGATTCTTCCGTGCCAACACGCGCTTTTCCGAGTTCTTGATGTGGTGCCTCTGCTCACGCTTTATCAGCCGTTCGATTCCGCTCGATTGCATCTTCCGCTGCATAAACGTCAGCGCCTGCTCCAGGTTCCCGTTCAGCACCTTCACTCTGATCCCCCGCCATTGCTGAACCTGATGATGCTGAAAATGATCCCGACTCAGTGAGTTTAAGCCCTGATTCGAGCGCGCCAAGTAACTGGTTACCTGCCTAGCTATCGAGTTCATGTCTTTCTGTTTCTCGTCATTAGGGTTTTGTACTTGCACGAGTTTTATTTTAGAGAGGGAAGCATTTTAAGGGAAGCAAAACGCTGTGTTGGGATTTTCTGAACTTGCTCCGATAAAATGACCATAATGCCCTCAATATTTCTTGGTTTTGGTCCGAACTCACATGCACTTTTAGTTTGTCACCAGCCGCGAGGAACCTTCACCACGACCTGTAAACGGAATCCGAAACTGAAAGGAAGGTATTAGTTAAGCTGGCTTACAGTCCCAAGCTTGCAATGGTCGAATTGAGACATTCCAGTTCGTCGGGAAGCCGTGCCGGTTCCTCTCCGATGAAGCGCGATGACACTTCATCACTTCTTATTCACGAACACCACGCGGACGACGATGACGATGGTCGCTCTCGGCATCTATGTAGGGATCGTGACCGTCCAATTTGGTCGTATTGCCCTCTCTTCAGTGATGATCCTAGAGTTTCCCAGTACAACTCCAGGATCTCGTTGTTTTTGGTGCTTTTTGTTGTTGTTGCTGGATTGATCTCAGTTTTTTCGATTGTTAATCATTTGGTGAGTTATCTGCTTTCATTATTATGCTCGGCATTGGAGTATTCTATAACCTTGGTGGCGAATATTTTAAGAAATGAGTGTTGCATGTTCTTGAAAATTTCGTGATAAAAAATCAAATTGTGCATCTAAAGTTAGTGGTTTTGGGGTAAAATTGGTTTGAAACCCTGTGATATGTAATTCAAGTGCTTGGTTTCGAAGATGCTGAAGATGGTTTTGTAGAAATGTAGTCTGTTTTATGAATAAAATGGTATGAGATCTATCATTCTTTGGGAACAAAAATAATTTTGGCTATTTGAAAGAACTGTTGACAGTGTCAAAATCGCGACCACACACTATAACTGCCTCCAAATGGAGACATGAATATGAATCTTGATTTGGTGGATTGTTATTGCTGATTTTTTATTTTCGTTTTCTAATTTCTCTTTAACTGTATTGTAGAATGCCCCATATTTGTGTAAAAAGGATGGCATTGTTCTGCACTGTCCACGCGTAAGTGCTTAACAGATCTTATTTTTCGGTTTTCCTATTTTCTCAGCTTGTATGGTTTTGATGATTAATGTATTGTATTTCTGTATATTTTTATTCTATTTAGGTCAAGGAGGCTCCTTCACTCTGGGAAAATCCTTACTCTGCTACTACCTCTTGGAAGCCTTGTGCTGAGCACTGTGATGGTGGCATGTCAGGTAGATCCACACTTTTTAACTATTGTTGCATGGGTTTCATCTTCCCCTGTTTGTGCAGTTATATACATGGTAAGGGTAATTTTACTGAGTGGTAGACAATGTCTTCAACTCCCAGTTTGGTAACATATAAATGCTTCAAAAGATAGATGAACACAATTCATTTAATAAAGTATACCCTTTTGTTTTACAAATTTACTGCATTATTATATTGGCCCTATTTACATACACATAATATAAGTTTTCTACTATATATATATATAATTTGTGGGATTCTTGCAGTTCAACATGATTTTATTAGAAAATGTTTGGGTGGATCATGGATATTAAGAGAGGAGTTTGCATCCATTATAACTTTCTATCTCACTCTTTTTGGTCTTGATGGTTCCATTTTAATGTTTTGTGGAATATGGATCCACTAGGTCTATAATTACGGTCTCACACTTTGTGGTGTTTTGTTGGCCCTTCAAGTTTGACATCTTTTTCATCCTTAATACAAATATAATTTTGAAGGCAACATTGTGTATGATGATGCTTCATGTGGATTTATCATGCAATGCTGATACACTCAATTTCTTCTGCAGTGATGATTATATGTTTCTATTTTCATGTTCTAGCTTGTCTTTTGCTGTTAATTTATTTAATTTATTCCGTTTTGGCATTGTAACTTTTGCCACTACTTGCAGATCTTCCTCCTGAGAATGAAACAAATGGTTATGTATTCATCCACGCTGAGGGTGGTCTGAATCAGCAAAGAATTGCTGTATGGTTTCTGTTCTGCTATATCCTAATTTAGATTCTTTTTTTAGTTACTTGTCTGCTTCACCATATATACTGCCTGGGTACAAGCTTTATAATAACTTCTAGTGCATGTGTTTGCATGCAGATATGTAATGCGGTTGCTGTAGCCAAAATAATGAATGCAACCCTAATTTTGCCAGTATTGAAGCAGGACCAGATTTGGAAAGACCAAACGTAAGAGGGTTGACCAGCAATCTTGTACTGATTTTTCCTAAAACTAGTGTTGAGACAGATTAGCATGGCCTACAAATTCAGCAAAAATAGACAATACTTACTGCATCAGCCATTAAGTCTGGTATTAATATGTCAGGGCTAAACATATTATTGTATTTTATTGATCTTAGTGCAACTGAGCTAATCTAACACTACTGTGAGGAAACTTCTGATTTTCTTTAGTTTCTCAGTTCTGAAGCTTACAGTTGGTAGTTGATTGCCATTGCTTCCATCTCTTCTATATTGCCATTGCTTTGCATCATTTTGTTTCTGAAATTTCCACGGCTTCATTTTCTTCTTAATGATGGTTTTAATTTTCTGCAGAAAATTTGAAGACATCTTTGATGTTGATCATTTCATTGACTACTTAAAGGATGATGTACAAATTGTCCGTGATATCCCAGATTGGTTTGCTGACAAATCAGAATTATTCTCAAGCATAAGGTTTGATGTATTTCTCTGCTATTCATTTAGTTCATTACAAAAGGAGTATAAGTCATTAGGTCATAATGATTTGAGAGACCAAAAATCCTTTCCTTTAATTTTGTTTACTCCTTAGCAATGAGTGTAAAATATGAAACAGGCCACATGGTTAACCTGTTCATTTAATCATTAGGTGAATCAGAGCTTGGTTGAACTGCCTGGTCTTTAAACTAAATAGTGCAGTGCTTTAAGAAACATTTTCATCATAATTATTGGAAAATGAGGATGTGATGGAGAGAATCTGCATTTTAAATGGTTGGATAGAATAAATAACAGAAATTTCTGAGTTTATCATGCCCATACTCAAAATGTTTTACAACCTAAACTATGTTTGACTTCTCTGAAAGTTTCACGTGAACCAATCAGAAATATTTGGCACAGGCTTTCACTCTATTTGTTATAAATTCTGGACACAAAGTACAATTGAAATAGAGGAACCATAGAAGCTTATTGGACCTTTTCATTTTCTGAACATAAGTTGTTGCAAATTAGCATTTATTTCAAAAAGCTTTTTGATGTGTATGCTAGACGGACAGTAAAAAACATTCCAAAGTATGCTCCCGCTGAATTTTACATTGACAATGTACTACCTCGAATCAAGGAGAAGAAGATTATGGCCCTTAAACCTTTTGTTGATCGGCTTGGGTAAGTCATGGACACTATAGATTCACTCACTTCACTAAAATTTGGTTTTAAGTTAGGAAAATTGCAACTGAATTATTGTTGCTTATGTTTGGGGTGTTCAGGTATGATAATGTTTCTCCAGAAATTAACAGGCTAAGGTGCAGGGTGAATTATCATGCTCTAAAATTTCTTCCACAGATTGAGCAGATGGCGGATTTACTAGTGTCAAGGATGAGAAATCGTACTGGCAGTTCAAATCCTTATATGTATGTCAATTTGGCATCTGAAAGTTTACTGAACCATGTTGCAAGTAGTTACTTTTTAACTCCAAGAGAACTAACAATTTTCTCTTATGCAGGGCTTTGCACCTTAGGTTTGAGAAAGGGATGGTAGGCTTGTCATTTTGTGATTTTGTGGGCACAAGGGAGGAAAAAATTAAAATGGCTGAATATTGAAAAAAGGAATGGCCTCGGCGCTAGAAGGTGACCTTGAGTTTTACAATCTGCCAGTTTCTTGTTTCAATTAGATAGTATACAAAACATGTATGATGTTTGTTGCCTTTGTGATTATTATTTGGCTTGCAGAATGGTTCCCATCTTTGGCAACTGGCCCTGAAGAAGCGGAAGGAAGGACGATGCCCTCTTGAGCCTGGGGAAGTGGCAGTTATTCTTCGGGCAATGGGTTATCCCAAAGAAACTCAAATTTATGTTGCTTCTGGTCAGGTTTATGGTGGTGAGAACCGGATGGCACCACTCAGGAACATGTTCCCTAATCTGGTAAGGCCTTTGTATCCAATTCTTATGGGATTTGGTTTTCCCAGTCGAGTTGCAACGCCCTGTCATTCTTCATTTTTAGATGCTAGAAACATAGTTCAAATTACGTGTCTTCTCTTCCTGGGAAGTTCATTTTGAATGATTGGGAATAAAAGATAGTTGTTATGACTTCTTATTGGTGCAAGTATCTTGGACTAATTTGCAGCTTGGGTTATCCACTTAGCTCTTTCTTATAAACGAGCATTCAAATGGAAAATAATTGACTGCTATTCAAATGGAAAATCACTGTAGAAAGTTTGTGGGAAATGGCTCATTGATCATCTTAAACACATCATCTCCAAAACAAAATAATGAAAATTATTATTTTATCATTCTTTATATCTTAAGAACATTGGGTAGTCAAACTGTATGTGTATTTACAATTATACAGTGTGAATCAATACTTATGTAAATACCTTGGGAAATGATTGTCTGAATATAGTGTGTTCTTATCTATAGTAATTTGGGGAATTGTGTGCCACTTTTGATCACACGGTAGTGAGATGAATTGTTTACTGGCTCTGAAGACAAATATAGATTTAACTGAGGGCAGGCTCCTTGCGTTGTATTATATTTTATTGAAGTTGAATTGTCTTGACAACGTTTGATGACAGGTTACAAAGGAGGAGTTGGCAGGCAAGGAGGAGTTAGCTGTTTTTAGGAAGCATGTAACAAGCTTGGCAGCCCTTGACTTTCTGGTCTGCCTGAAATCCGATGTGTTTGTGATGACGCATGGAGGCAACTTCGCCAAATTGATAATTGGGACACGTCGGTACATGGGTCACCGTTATAAATCCATAAAACCAGACAAAGGGCTCATGTCTAAATCTTTTGGGGATCCCTACATGGGCTGGGCCACCTTTGTAGAGGACGTGGTTGTCACCCACCAGACACGGACTGGATTGCCAGAAGACACCTTCCCTAACTATGACCTTTGGGAAAACCCCCAAACTCCTTGCGTGTGTAAAGCCTGACCTCCCGGACTTCATTTTTGCCTTCACGCTGATTTGTCTTAAGGGGCTTCTCTGGGAAGAAACTTGGATCATCATTTGAAAGCTGATGTTTCTTTACCCACAAGCTGCATGAGAGTGCGGCGAATCCAGTTTTTAGCTGGGGAACGAGGACATACCCAACCTGCGGGAGTGGGGAGTTTACATGATTACGGTGGGGGCTCTCTTCGTATATGGCCTCTTCCTGTACTCTGCTTGCAGAAACACTGGACGGTTTTGTCGGGAGAAAGATAAGATAATCTTTAGCAGTTTCGTCTCAGAGACATCAAAATAGTTTCTGTGTACCTACTTTGTATTTTCTGCAAATTCCAATGTGAATACTGCAAGATGGCTTATTGCTTCTAGTCATTGCTATTAAAGATGTAAAACTATTCAATGATCACAGAGGAAACCAAATCACAACCAGCCCTACGTCAATTCTTTGGATTTTCCAAAATTATAGCAGTTGAGTTTTAAACTAAATCAAAGATTTTAGATTTAATTGAATCGATAATAAAGAATAAATTGAATCAGATTGAATTCAAAATTGCACCTTTAAATTGTCCATTTAAATCGGTTGGAATTCGATTTAGATTTACTCTCCCGCGCATAGCGAAATGCCGCAAAAGGTTGCGCGTGGATGCAACACACGAGGATTTGGTTTGCCGAGGGGCGATAACATTAAATATTGGTCGCCAACTGATATCTCAGGTTATGAGACGTCAACAGACTGTCCGCAGCAGCAGCGATTATGACACGTGAAAAGTCGATGATCTTCCTGCGATGTCAAGGGAAGATTGTTGTATTGAGCTCTCTATTTCGGTCTCTCTCTTTACAGGTGCCTTCTTCTATCCCATTAGGCCACTGCCACTACTGGTGTGACCACTTCCATGAGAGTCTCGTTTCACAATTTTACTGTTTGCCAAAACAAAAAATTATTTCCAGAACTAATTGCATTTTAAACCCTTTTCAGTAATTTAGTTTTTGAAAGTTTGTTTTTTGAATTTATTGATTTTCGGCATGGTATGAGCTTGGAAGTTACCGAAACTGACGAGGAATTCCGGAATTAGAACTAGCAAAAAGTTAAATTTACGGAACTGTGAAAATTTTCATCACTTTGGAACCATTTGTACATCTATACGACTTTTGGAAATCTTTGATAGACCTTAGAAACAACAGAAATTTTTTTTCTAATGATGGATAATGCATGATTGTGTTTATTTATGTCTTTATTATTAACGTGACTTAACATTCCATTTAATGAAGCAAAGCCACTTTTGAATTCAGGATATCATCTGAAACTATACCATATAAAGAATTGGGCCATGCTAGCTTACCGCCTAGAGGTTGGAACTCCTATGATTCATTTTGCTGGACTCTTTCAGAAGCAGAATTCTTGCAAAGTGCCAAAATCGTTTCCCAGCATTTTTGTCCTCGTACATACGAGGTAGAAGCATGGCTAGTAATTTTTGTATCCCTTATAAAATAGTTGAGTAAAGTAAGAATGGACTATTGGTAATGAAACCTAATGTCTCATGTTTTGTTTATGTACTGGAAGTAGTATGTTGTGGTGGATTACCTCTGGTATAGAAGAAAGGTCAAAGGTGCTTACGTTAATTCTCTTGGATTTGATGTAATTGATGAATGGGGGAGGATGATGCCGGACCGGATAGATGACCATCGTCCTGAGGTGGGAAAGAGATTGCTGAAGTGGCCAAGAAAGTACATGCCATGGGTTTGAAGTTTGGGATTCATGTCATGAGTGGTATAAGTACTCAAGCAGTTAATGCAAACACCCCTATCTTGGACAGTCTCAAGGTATTACTTCTTAAACTGAAATCTTAACCTTTTAGTCCTCAAATATAAAATTAAATGGAATTCAAGGCATAAGTTCTTGCAGTCTGTGAAGTGCTAGTTCCGATGGTTAATGCTTGAATCACGATTTTGAATTTTCATCAGGGAGGTGCCTATGAGGAGTCTGGTCGACAGTGGCAGTCAAAAGATATAGGGCTCAGAGAAAGGGCTTATGCATGGATGCTGCACGGCTTCACGAGTGTCAATACCAGGTTGGAAGCTGGAAGAGCTTTCTTGAGGTCACTGCACAACCAGTATGCAGAGTGGGGTGTTGATTTTGGTAATTTGAAAATTACTTGAAAGCAATCCCTCTTGATTTTTCCATGAAAACATAAATCAAGCATCACCTTTACACTTATGACATACGGGTGACAGAAGGAAATTCTGATTAACCCAATCAAATTATCCTGATTGAGGAGCTACCTGTTGATTTTCTTGTAGCATGATTAGTATCTTTCATTTAAAGTACCATGCATCAATCACAACTGAGAATATTAATTACTTTATGAATTTTGAGCATTGTTATCTAATCTTTTCTGATTTATATCCTTTATTTTTGTCTTGTTGCAGTAAAACATGACTCTGTATTTGGTGATGACTTGGATAGAAACGAGATAAGCTATGTGTCAGATGTAAGGAACAGAGCCTGGTAACTTAAGTGATAATCTCACAAAATTCTGCAGGGTGGAATTCACTCGTATAAAGAGTCTCTATGCAGGTCCTGAAGGAGCTTGACCGCCCTATTCTATATTCTGTCTCCTGGAAGCAGTGTGACACCAGCTATGGCCAAAGATGCAAGTGGATTGATCAACATGTACAGGATTACCGGGGATGATTGGGATACATGGGAAGATGTAGCAGCTCATTTTAATGTTACAAGGTAGATTAAGAACTCCGTAGACATTAAGAGCTTATGATTGCATTATCCTTTCCAATTTCTAATTTTTTTTCCTTGTCATATTTTTTGTGATATGTGTTACAATTGCTTCAGGGATTTCTCTACTGCCACTATGATAGGTGCCAAGGGCTTGCCGGGGAAGTCATGGCCTGACTTGGATATGCTACCACTTACTGATCAAGGTTACATAACTTAGAAAATTAATTCTCTTTACATATCAAATTATAAAACGCTCAACTGCATGACATGACACTCTCAAATGTCATGCATGTCGACTGTGCCAAGAGCATTGTAGTAAAGTAGTAGAGTAGAAATGTTCTTGAAGCTAGTGGCATTGGCTCTCTGATCAAATTTGAAACATTAAATCTTCTATAAGATGTTTCCATACTGATCATGAAGCACGGTGGGTTATGTGTGTTTGTGATTTCATGAAGTTGTGAAGGATATATGGTTAGCCTGGGCAGATTTAGTGAAGGAGAGTTTCAGGAATGGATGAAAAGACATAAAGCTTATTTGGATAGTTCATGTTTTCTAGGTTCAAATGGAGGTCCAAACAGAGCTTGTAACCTTAATCTAGATGAACAAAGAACTCAGGTATGCTTGTATTGGTACGTATGATCTTTTTATTTATTTATTTCTGGCTTTTGAAATATATGTGTACTTATGAATTAGTTTGTTGATATTTAATAAACAACCATTCTTTTTTGACATTAGGTATTTTAACTTGACAGATGACCTTGTGGGCTATGGCCAGGTCTCCTCTCATGTTTGGAGGAGATGTAAGAAAACTTGATGAGGCTACATTTTCTTTGATTACAAATCCCACAGTGCTGGAGATAAACTCTTTCAGCTCAAACAACAAGGAGGTATGGGGACACATTCTCATAATTGTGTTTGAAGAATATTCTCCTAAGAGCATCATACCTAACTTTTTTATGCATTACAGTTTCCTAATATTGCTGGAACAAAGGGAATTTCAAGGAAGGATAAGGTCATCCCTCTACGACTATCAGAAGTGAGCACATCAAATAAACTTGTTTTGGGTCTTACTAGCTGTAAGAATATTCATTTCTCTTGAGAATATTCATTTGTCTTGTGAAATCATAGATGCATGGGGGAGAGTTTTATTTCCCACTAGGTTGGATGTCTTATTTTCTTTCTTATTCAGGAGAAATTATATTTTGCATTCTTCAATCTGAACAATGAAAGGACTTTAATATCTGCCAAGGCATCAGACCTGGCTAAGGCACTCCCTGGTAAAAACATAAATGGATGTTCATGCAAGGGCGGAGAAGTTTGGAGTGGAAAAGATTACCGAGTGCTGAAGAAATCAATATCAATGGCAATAGAGATGCGCGGCTGTGCCCTATTTGTTCTGAATTGTGATAGCACAGGGAGATTGGGGCAGAATTTTCTTTTACATATTATTTCTGTTGTCATTTGTCTGTGTGTTGCAACACAATGCAAGCCTTAAACCTTAGCCTCATTTCTTGTTTATTTTATCATCTTCTTTAGTAAGTGGATGAGAAACATTGTTAGATAATTTGCCTTTGTGTTCAGTTGTAGCCTCTCAGCAACCTGGTAAATTCTACTTGTTGCAGCATTCATGTCAGCCCTCAATTCTACCTATCTGGCCTTGCACAGTGCTTTGACCCTTTGAAAATATTGATGTCACATTCTATTAGTTTAACAAACTTATTTATACAAATTAATATAACAGTATTATATATGCAATTAATTAAATCCATGGATAAGTCATTAATATTAATTCAAGGATACTCTTGTTATGTATTATTCCACCTCTAAATGTGTCATGTATGATGAAAGCATATGCTTTATTTTTTTAGGGGAAAATGTAAAGAAATTTGGAGCAATTATGGTCCATGAACATCTATTTTCTTATTGTTCTACCAACAATGAGTCTTTGAATGCATTAGTGATAGAGGGTGGGTTTGTCCTGAAATTTATTTTAATCACGATCGCCCTATGGAAACAATGTTTGGTGGGAGTAATATACTATCATTAAGCATATGCCACAAAGACCTTCATATCTACTTCTGCACTTAATTTAATATCAATTATGGAACTAAAGTAGTGTGATTATGGTCAAACAGTATTAGAAACTAAATTGTGGGATATCATTGGGATAAACAAACCATATTTTGTTGCTTATTGCTCCACAAAAAGGAACTAAAAGGAGCAAGATATTTAGGTCTTGGGAAGAAGAGAATAGTAGGTCGAATTAAGTGCTTCTACCATGATTTTGATTTTTGAAAGGGCAAATATGCTTACCCTTTTGGCAGAAAATTGCCTATAATGTAGCCACAAGATTAAATATGCTTATTCCATGTCAATTATAAGGTGGAAGGAGAAAGTGATTTCAATGGAGAAGCACTTGCTGCAAATGAATGAATACTCTTTTCAAAAATTCAGTTGAAGTGACGAAGGCAACCTCAGTTAATTGTACATATTCTTTTGTGGCGGCTCCATTAAAGTAATATTATTGTTGCAATGGCAACCTAATTAGTTGATTATTGTATGTAACAGTTCCTTGAAAGAAGACAAATGAATGGAGTTTCAACGAGGGGGATGGCAAGTTGGCCTTGTTCTCTGAGATGAAACAAAAATGGTTCAAATTATGCATCAGCATAACATCTGAGAAGATAATTAAGGGATAAGGCCAAATGGGAATTAATTCCAGGGAATGAATGGAAATTTGTCACTTTCTCTTCTCTTGTTTATATATTATATATATATATATATATATATATAGGTGCATACAACTTGCTCTCATAGAGACAAGTGAGCGTAGTTTAAGGATCTCTCCCATTTACCATTTTTTCCTCCTTTTCTGTCATTTTCTCGTCATCCAAACATGAACGTGTCATCGAGCTTAAACACAGGTTGTCCCTCTTTCGTATCAAATTATTTGTTCAGAAATCCCAACGTTAAGCACATACAAATGAATCTCAAGATGACGAAAAACCCAACAAAATTATCGGTCAAGTCCTTAACTTGCGTTCACAAACACAACCCAGAACCCACAACGACAACTAAGCTTCAACTGCTGGCTTCAGAATTTAAGTCGCTAACGGAGCCCATTGACCGGGTCAAACTTCTCCTGGACTACGCGGCGGTTTTGCCGGCGTTAGATGAGTCAGCACGCGTGCAAGCCAACAAGGTGGCGGGGTGCGCCACCCAGGTGTGGTTACAAGTTGTGATGGACGAGAGAGGGAAAATGAGGTTCAGAGCTGAGAGTGACTCGGAAATAACAAAAGGGTTTTGCTCGTGTTTGATCATGGTGCTCGATGGGGCGGAGCCCGAGGAGGTATTGGGTTTCAAGACGGAGGATTTGATGGAGATGAACGTCGGAGTTCATCATGTCAAGGCGGTTTCGAGAGTGAACTCGTGGCAGAATGTGTTGAAAGGTATGCAGGAGAGGACAAACTGTTTGGTTGCGCAGCGAGAAGGGAAAGTCTTAGCTGGTCGTCAGTTACGGTAATGTTCCAGCTGGTTGACGAATGATTGTGTGTATGATACTCTCTATGTTTCGGTTTCTTTCGTGTTGTGATTGGATTGATTTGAGAAATTAGAATATCAAAAGCATGTGTAAGGAAATGGAGATGAACCGCTTATGAATATGGCGGCTCTAAAAGGTGATGAGTTGGCTGTGATACCTCGATCAGGCAGATGCACTGTATTAGTATACGAGTTATATAGGCCATGGACGTTATGTGTGAGATATATTAACCACACTCTGATGGATACCTGACAGCTTTTTGAGGTTGCGGCGGAGAGATTTTTCCTGGAAACTGAAGAGAAGGACGAGATTTTCTTCCCAGTTTCTTTTGTGTTCACAGCTATTGCGTAGTTGCATTCAGTACTCTGTGTTTGAAACCGAAGCGTGGGTGTATTATGGTGTGTAAACCAAGGACCTTTAGATTGAATACTGAGTTGTTTTACAGATGATTTATCTCTCTATGATCAATATGTGATCCTGGCTTCTTCAACTATGATGTTACTCAATTTTGAGCCCTACCAGAGTTCTAATCGCTTATATCAACTGTATTCACTTTAATCTGCCAGATGAATTCAATAAACGGACACCCAGAATTCTGTCGCCTCCTACTTACTGAAGAAAACGTTGTTTCAATCTGTAAAGCTATATACGATTCATTCTGATTCAGTCCACTTGGATGAATAATCACTAAGACACTTTCAGTTTAGTTTCCGCCAACATCAAAACATCCCATTTTCCTTTGTAAAGAAAAAGATTAGCATATAGGCTGGCAAGTAGATACTTGGTTCAGCTGTCAATGTGAGATTACTTCTTGTTTCTAAACAAGCCATGTTGAACAAAGTTTCAAATTGTGAATGTTGCAGATGCTGTTTGCAACTGGCTTGCCTCAGAGCGTTGATTTAGGAAATTATTCACTCTACAAAAGGCAGTAGCTCTGCCATTTCTTCATTCAACTTGCAATTTTTGCCAATAATGGAGGAATTTAGATGTTTACCATTACACCCACGGAGCTTACTGTATCATTTTTCATTTGCAGAACAAGTTCGTTTTTTGCCTGTCGTTATAACGAGAACTTGCAAGTAATGAGTATGTATTGTCATCGATTTGGAAGCTGATTGCAGAAACCCTCAAGGGTTGACTACACATTTATTTTTGGTCCTATAAGAAGCTGTCCTGAGCATAATTATACGTAGCTACTACTACCATTTCTATCATTGCTTTGAATATCTCTCGCCTCTACTTTTCTCCACCCAGAAAAACCCAAACAACGATAACACAGAAAAAGCAGAGAAGCATACAGAGGCAATCTCCAGGGACAAATGACGCCCACTGACAGCATGGATTTCGAACAAGTTACTGTTCTTCTTTGCATCAGTTGTTTGACCAAATGCCACCTCTTCTCCAGCAGAGTTGTAAACATAGATTCTCACAAAGTAAGTTGCTTTAGGCACGTCTTTCTCGATCGTCCACTCAAAGCTATGATTTCTCACAGAAGAAGCATCGTAAGGTCTCCTAACAATGGTGAATTGGCAGGTCTTGTCCTTGCTCAAATTATCCTCAGTTTTCCTCCATGCACGGTCCGCTTGGCTAACAGGTGCATAACATAAAGTCACCTTCACGTTGTCATAAAAATGATCGGCTGCCTGAATGCTCTGATTCAAACCCCAGTTCACTGTAATCTTGTCCTCCCCTGCTTTTAAGACTGCAAAAGAATATTATCAAATCAGGTAAAAGTTCATTATTCACTAATAAGCAAAGATTTGCATAACCCCAGCATAGCTGGTGAGTTGCTAAAAGATTTCCTTCGATATTTGGACTCTTACTTGGATAATAAGTCCAAGGTGTTCTAGATTTCTTCCTCGCGAAATCAAATCTTGTCAGCGAGGATCAATAATCTCTTTTACAACGTCGATTTTCTACTGAATTTAACAAAATCTAATGAAATTTAAAAAGGGTTTTTCTTATAAAATCATTGACATAGACAAATCTTTTAACAGACGAAAAGGAGGGATCGTTACCTTGTCCCCGATGGGAAGAAGAAGCAGTGATAACAAGAGCTCTTGGGAGGGAGGAGAACAGTACATCGCCATGGCAATACTCGGCTATGCATAGGAGGAGTAAGGGTATGAAGAGACGTGATTCCATCAAACTGTAACGAAACAAATGAAGAGAGAATTGTTGGTGGTTGTACTCTTTCTTCGAAGATGAAGTGCAGAGAAGTGGTGGATGCTCAAGTCCATACATAGAGAGCCACACGGTTCTTTACTTTACTGTTGTTGGGAATCGTCAGTCAAAAAGTCTAGGCAGACAAACGGCACCTTCTTAAGACCAGTAACAGATGCTGTTGGCCCATCAACATGTCCAAGAGTTGCTAGCAGACTATTTGCCCATGGCTCTTCTCTTCATAAAGGTTGACTGACTGACTCTTCTTACCGTGAGTTGAGAATCGCGTAAGAGAATCGAAACGCCGTCGTTTAAACAATTGATATTTATTAAATATTTTAATTATTATTTTTTAAAATTAAACAATTTTTAACCCATCACTAATAATTTAAAATATTTATTTAATTATAGAATTTATGGGCACGATGGACAGATATTATCAACAACTATGTCTAATATGACTTGACCAACCTATGATTAAGATTTGACCATGTTATTGTCACACCTTTCAAGTGCCAAACAATGTTTGCATGTTAAACTACACTTTTTAGAGTGGGATATTTCTACTCTCAGCACACTCGGTCCTTTTCTAACGTTGCCAAGGGAAATATCAAACGGTGGTGAATATCTGATCCGCCACACGAGTTCCTGACAAGACAGATGCCAAGAGCATCCTGACCGTTTGATGCCAAGTTAGTAGTGAAGCAAATGTAGGCCTGGAGCTTCCACATCTCTGTGATTGAGCCGTGATATCCACTCTACCTATCTGCGCGTTATATCCACGCCATCCTGCTTCCTGTTTTGCTTTTGCATATCTTAATAGACTGCTTTAACATGCTTTTCATTTCGCCGTAAAAAAGGAAGAATTATAATAATAATAATTATAATAATAATGATTTCCTTCAAAATTCCCACACAACAACCGTTGAGTCATCTTCGAATGTTCTCGGTGCGCCGGTTTCATTAACGGAGCCCCGGCTCAAGATACCACCAAATCATTTTAGTTTTCCAAATCAGATCTCTTCATTGTCCTTTCAGATCGTAAAAATGCCCAAAACATGGGGTACCATCGGCGATTGGGCCGCCGAGGCCGAGCGGGCTGAAGCGGAGGAACGTGAAGCCGCGGCCGCTGCAGCTGCCTCGGGTGGAACCAAGCCAGCCGTATCTCAGAGCTTCCCTAGCCTGAAAGAAGCCGTCAGCGCAAAGCCCAAGAAGAAGAAAATGACTCTCTCAGAATTTACCTCGGGCGCCTACTCTGCCTCTGGTGACGGGGCCGGTGCCACTGACTTTTCCTACAACCGCCTGACATCCGACGAGATGCTCCGCCTCCCCACGGCGCCCAGAGAACGCTCCGCCGAGGAAATGCAGCACGGTCGCCTCGGAGGAGGCTTCTCGTCGTATGGCCGGCCCGCGCGCGACCGTGACGACTCCTGGGGTAGCGGTAATAGACGATTGTATGGCGGATTCGACGAGGAGCAGCCACAACGCAGGGGCCCTCCTTCTAGGGTTTCGGAATTCGACCAACCATCGAGAGCCGACGAGGTCGATAACTGGGCGATGGCTAAGAAACCTATGCAAACCGTACAATCCCATGATTCCAGCCGTCAAAATCGTTTTGGTGGTTTAGGTTCAGGTGCTGGTTCTTCACGTGCAGATGAAGTGGATAGCTGGACTGCTGGGAAGACAACGAGTCAGAGCAGATCCTCTACATTTGGTTCCGGATTTCGCAGTTCGGGTCCGGAAGCTGATCGCTGGACTCGAGGTGCTGGTGGATTTCGTGATGAACGTTCCAGATTGAATTTGGATCCGCCGAAGCGGGATTTCGGGGCTAACGACACAGCAGTTGTGAAGACGAATAAACCAAATCCCTTTGGAGCAGCGAGGCCGAGAGAGGAGGTGTTGGCGGATAAGGGAGTGGATTGGAAGAAGCTGGAGGCGCAGATGGAGGCAAAGAAAATGACCACGAGTAGGCCCACGAGCTCCCATTCGAGCAGGCCATCAAGTGCCCAGTCCAGCAGGTCGGAGAGTCAGGGATTGCAGGGATTAGATAGTGCGGCAAAGCCCAGTAGACCGAAAGTGAATCCATTTGGAGATGCAAAGCCAAGGGAAGTTTTGTTGGAGGAGCGGGGTCAGGATTGGCGTAAGATTGATCTTCAATTGGAGCATCGCCGGGTTGAAAGGTTCGTGTTTTTGCACTGCATCATCCTTTATTCATTGCAATTAATGGCACTACTACATTACCTTGGGCATTAGTCTGTCAATGAATGTTGTTAGTTGAAAATGTTTCATTATACTTGGGTCTTTATTTCCTGGCTGTTTTTTATCAATGTGTTGGTGTTAGTATGATCAGAGTACATACTGTGCAGTGTGATGGTAACATTTTGGAATGTGATAATGAATTATTGTGGAGGATAACAAAACTTTAATATTTTAAAGCTGTTTTAATCCTGAGAGCTGTGACTTTATTCAGTGAAGTTTTTCCTAGTTACCCGAATCTTCTGCTGCATGCATAATGATTTGACTGATAACCTTGCTTGTTGGACCATTATTGCTTTGGTAACATAATACTTTCTAAAATTCCTTTTGCTAGACTATTTCTTGAAATGGCTGATGTTTGCCAATGAATGTGAATTGAGCTGGTCTAATTGGTTTCATCTGGAATAAGTTGTTGAAAACATTAGGTAGAAGGTAACTACACATACTTTTAGGTAGGTTCTTTGCTCTGTACATGTTAGACATGTTTTCTGGCATACATCTAATATACTGAGTAAGATTTTCTTGTGTCACTTTTTTATACTAGAAAATGAACAGACATTGTAGCCGATACTTTGTGAACTGGATTTATTTGTGCGTCTTATTTGAAATATAGGCCCCTAAAAAACATGTCATGCTTCTGGATTTTGCGACATTGAACTGATTCATGGAACATTTTACTGGTACCATACACGTGCTCTCTCTAGGTCTGTGAAGCTCTTTACCTTGAATTATATTTCTCATAAACTACACATAAGGTGTGTGGTTATTATTGTAGTTAAAATTAAAGTAATACTAATAATTATTACCCAACAGGTGCATGTAAAGCAGCACCTCCAGCTCTCTTCTTTCCTTTAAGTTGTAAGTGCTTTCAATTTCTTGCTTTTCTGAGTCAAAATTCATTTATAGTTGAAATTTGTAGCTGTTTAACATTACAAATTAAGCCTACAGTTTCAGTTTTTGTTAATGGTAATATTGAATTAAGTTGTAAGTTCAATGCATGTGTAGTGTTCACATGACTTTTCCCTTCGAAGGCTTTTGTGATTAAAGTGAATTTGGATCACATTCAATTGGATAAACAATTTGTATTTCAATGTTCCACTGGCCCAAACAAGATGGGCTTCGTGTTTCATTTTTCTTATCAACGTCATTGATTTAATATTTTTGTGATTGATCTTCTTAATGAGCCAAACCAAGCTGTTCATGAGGATTGTGCTTTCTTTAGCAGTCCTGTGCGCTTGTGTGATCAAATCTTGTTAACACATATTAGCTATTTGCTCCTCAAATATCTTTTAGGTTCTGTAGCCTCTTGTTTCAACTGGTTAGCAAGCAAACTTCCTGGATTTTAAATCTTCATGCTGATTGTCAGATTGTTGGATTTCTAATGGAAGAGAAATTTATTACGTCCAACGGATACGTCAGTATGGATAAGCATATCTTTGACTTCTTATGCTGTTGCAACAAATTGGTGGGTGTTGGCATGGTTCTGTTGTCTGTGCAACATGTTGTCTGTTCCTGCCTGTTTTCTGTGTGTAATATTAGTGGATAGTGGTGTCTCTCTGGTTGTTGATACTTGCTTCTTGATGTTATAAAAGCCTTAGTTTAAGATTCTAAGCTTATTATGTTTAATAGAATTATTTGATGCATTGATTTAAGTTTTCTGGATTATACAGTGTGAGTAAATCACTTTACTCTTTTAATTGCCAAGTTCAAAAATATCGACGTAGCTGAGGAAGTGATACTCTTGCAGTATAATTTGGTTCTCTTATGTTTTCACAATTCTTTTCAGGAGTTTATGCGGCCATGTTTTGGTCCATATTTTCGTTTTTTGCTTATCTCTCCCTTTCGGTTATTTAATTCAATGCAATATTTGCCTTTGATATCTTGGATTGTTTGTGGAGCATAGTGTTATTCTTGATGTGTCATCCTCACAATTTCTTTACTGATGTGCACCAAAATCTTCAGTTAATCTGTGCTAATACTAGCTTTCCTTGAGATCTCTTCAATGTTGGCTTTCTTATGTAAGCCTGTGCCTGTTTGGCATATATTTGGACTCTTGGTTTTATAATTCTTTTCATGAGCTTATGAGGCTATGTTACTTCCATGTTCCTAATTTTTCCTTGTGTTGTTCCCTTTTGGCTCCTTAATTCAATGCAACAGTTGTCGTTGGTTGATGTTGGATTGTTTGTGGAGCATAATGATAATCCTGACATGTCGTCCATACAATCTATTTACTGCTGTTAATAGAAATTATTGGTTTATAGGTTTCATGAGATCTCTTCTATGCTGGTTTTACCTTTATACCATTTGTGCTTTTTTGGCATACATATTATTATCTGTATTTTGCTCATATGAACTATTTTATGTCAATTCTGTTGCTGGATGCATTGCCAATATGTGGCTTGGTAATCTCCTGTGTTCTTGCTGCTTGTATATTGAACTCTAAGTTGGAAAAAATGTTTCAGGCCTGAAACAGAGGAGGAAACGATATTGAAAGAAGAAATTGACAACTTGAAGAAGGAACACAAAAAAGCATCTACAACTAAAGTAAATCAGGAATCCTTGCAAGGGTCTGGTGGAGACCAACCCAGTTTGCTTGATATTATACTCAGCAAAGAACGGGAACTGGAAATGCTGATCCTGGATTTGGATGACAAAGTACGGTTTGGGCAGAAAGCTGTTGACAGACCAGGTTCAGGAGCAGGTAGGGCAGCTGGCTTTCCTGAGAGACCACCTTCCCAGTCTGGGTCATTTGATGAGTCTAGAAGCACAGAGTCCATGGACAGGCCTCGTTCACGGGGCATGGGTGATGCATGGACTAGGTCTGGGGATGACAGAAGATCATTTCAAGGTGGCAGAGATAGAGGATTTCTGGGCAGCAGGGACTTCCACAGGTAAAAGTTGCTTTTTGTCTTCACAATTTAATTTTCTATATTAGCAAGGTATTTGGCCTGTTTCCACTTTCTCTTCTTTTCTGTCTGTTTAAATAATGGAGAATGCAAGTTCTAAGAGATATGTGTTACTATATATATATATATATATATGTATGTATATCATCTTGGATTATATTTCCTTGTTTATCATAACCTTAAAAAATGCATGAGGTTCTATGACTGAATGTTTGATATCATTGCTGGTAATTTTTGTAAGTAAAAGAAATTTAAACCTAGAATCTTTAATTAAAGGAAGATGCTGTGGAGGGAATTTTGAAATTGTTGCAATTTCATGTGTGATTATAAACTTGTTAAGTGTTCCATGTTGTACTTCAGTGGAGGTTTTTGTGAAACATTAGAAAGGTTGATTGTATGAAATTAGGATAGATGTGACAAGGACAGAAAATTTGTGCAAAAAAGTTGGTGCTCTCTAAGAAAATTTTGGAATTGCTTAGTTGTTAGCCAGTCATTTGACTTTGCTTCTGACACCGACAATTATCTAATATTTAAATGAATTAACATTAAAATGGTTTAATGAGGTTGTTTCTTTAAATCATACCCTTGTTTTCGCCTCAATACTTACCAAACTTTGTTTCCATTTTTTCCCTGCAAAATTTCTCTGGCTGTGGTCTTCCTGCGCGTAATAACAATGGTACACATTACGTAGCATTCTGTGTTCTCTGTTTCAAGTGTTATAGGGGTCTGTTCATAATATCTCAGACATGAATATGCTCATGCAATTGTGGCAGGCAAAGTTCGAGAGAGAGATGGTGAACAACTGTTGGTGTAGATTCGTTATCATCCCCTCCACATTTGACAATCGGAAGCAAATAATGTTTTGTCTCGCTTATTTAGTCTATCCCCTTAAGAAAAGGGGGCTAGGGTTGTGGAGGACCGGGCATCATCGGAAACCCTTTGCGTTGATCTGCTGCTAGTTCTTGACGTTGGAAGTTGAAACCTTGTAAAATTGCAAAAATTTCCCACCCCCACCCCTCCCTTTTTGTCTATTCTGAAGCAACGAGCCTGTAATACTCGTAGGACCCAAAATTTTATTGAACAGTATTGGACTCCAACCGAGCGCTTTTTGTTCCTTTTTTTTAGTGACAATCAGATGAGTGTTATACGGTTGATCTGGTTCTTTTTTCTGAGCGAGGATGCAAGTCAGTGTCTATGCATTTAATTTCTTTTCGCTGTGCTTCATGAAATAACACTCTCTTCTGCTGGTTCTCTCCTTGTATTTCTCTGCAGCTCTCAACGCCGATACACGATATCAAATCAATACAAAAGGCAATTCTGGTGTAGGAATTGTTAATATATATATATATATATATATTTGTTTTTTTAAATGTAAAATTTATAACATCTAATAAATGATTTATAATAATTAAGAATAATATAATATATATATATATATAAAAAAAAGGATTATTGTAGACATTGAAGCGGCCTTCCGACAATTTGAAGCATTTGATTGTATGGTTATTCGGCAGACAATCCCAGAAACATGATGCATGCCATGCCGCAGCAAAAAGTAGATGCCATATTTGGTTTAATCAGAATATAATATGTGAAAAATGAACAGCAGACTTGGCAGGTAGGAAGCAACGTAACCTATGCGAGAAAATTTCAGAGGGAAGTTTTGGATGGACTGGGCAATATTACTCAGTTACGTGAATGGTTGCTTGGACGCTGAACAAGAATTTGTAGGCTTTGATAGTTTCAGCCACTTTGGTTGTTTCAGTCTCCATTTTTATGACCTTGCAAAGACGGAAAGGCTGCTATTAGTACTTACGCCTGTCATTTTCCGGCGATTCGAATTCTGACATCGGCGGCCAATCATCAGCATTTCATCGACTTCCTTCACCTACTGGCGTCACCTGCTTCCACAAACCATCAGGGAGTTACGGCGACGGACGGGTCATTCTTGATGTTATAGGTTAGTAGTTCAATTGGTGTATTTTTCAGTCAGATTCATGGGTCTTTCTTAATTATGGCAGGACTCGTGTTCATTTTGGTTGGTGAAGAAATACATTGATCTTTAAGATCCTGATAAATAAAAAATTCAAAAAAAAAGTGTAAAATGGGTTCAAGCAGTTCCATAATTCTATCGTTTCGGTAAAATGAAAGAGTGTTCTTACTTCTTAGTACGCATTTCATTGCTAACTGTATCTACTAATCTTTATAGCCGAGAAATTGAGGCTACCATTCATGAGTGCGTATCTGGACTCGATTGGTACAAATTTCCGACATGGGGCAAACTTTGCTACTGGAGGGTCTACAATTCAGCCATTGGATACCAGAATATTTGAGGGAGGTTTTAGTCCCATCTCTCTTGATATACTGCCTTTGCAGTTTGAGCAATTCAAAGCACGCACAATTGAGTTATCCAGTGAAGGTAGAAGTGGATTGCTGTTAATTCAACGGTGATTAAAATCTTGGGAAAATAGAAAAAGTTATGCTCTGCAGTCGAAGAATTTATTTGATTATAATTCTTCTGTGCTTTCTATTTTGCAGGTGCCAGTTCATATGTCAAAAGCAATCTTCCAAGACCTGAGGACTTCTCAAAGGCACTTTACACATTTGATATAGGACAAAATGATCTTCATTCTGAGCTCAATTGGATGACGGAGCAGCAATTGAAAGAATCTTTTCCTAGAATCATCAATCAATTTGGTGGGTGGTACAGGTAGCTAAATATTAACCATGCTTCCCTTATGATAGCAATAGAACCAAATAATCTTGTGCTACCTACATGATTTTTCATCTGTTGCATTGTTGGATTGCTATCATATCATGCATACTAAGAAGACTGCTGCAGTAACAATCTAATTTCTGAAGAGAAGAAGCTAAATTAGAGTATATTTAGCCGATTAGATGTCAACATAAGTAAAAAAATCATTCCAGTAGTGCTTTGTCACATTGCATTTTTTGCATCATTTTGTCTGATTATCTATATACTTCAATATCTTATATTTCAGAGCCAATAATTTGCAGGTTTTACTGATCCCCTTGAATACTGTTGTGGTGACTACAGGGAGGAAGGCTGTTGTGAATGGGACTGAACTTTTCGGGGCTGCATGCAGCACCCCTTCAAACATCATTAGTGGGGATGGAGTTCATTATTCCGAAGCTGCAAATCAGTGGATAGCCAGCAAGATTCTCGATGGCTCTCTGTCAAACCCTCCTACGTCCATCACTGAGGCATGTCGCAAGCCTGTACATTGTTGACCAAATGCCCCAAAGCACCAATTTAGATCATGTTATTCTGCAATGAGAAAGCTTTTTCTCAAGCCACTTGAAGAAAATCAAGCATGAAGTTCTTCGACATCACACATCACTGGTGTGTACAGAACTGAAATACAGCATGAGCCCATCATTAATATTCAAAACGGATTCATGGAATACAAGACTTGGGAACAAAGAATTTGCCGTTTAAATTGAAGTGAAAGTGTTTGTGGGGTGCTTTGAGCTTATCAAAAGTTTGAAAATTGTCCATGTTTTTGTATCTATGCATTTCATATTATTTGATTGAAATAAGATTAAAGTGTTTTTTCATTAAATAAACAGGGGCCTGACTCAATATAACATGAAGTTGCAGTGAAGCAGTTCAGTAGTATCACTTTTATAAATAGTTTGAGCGTGTCATCATCAGTAGTAGTAATACACTAGTTGAGTTATCTTCTATGCATCTGGGTGCGGAAAAAGAAAATCAAGCATGCATACGACTCCACTGGGGATCGAACCCAGAATCTCTGGTTCCGTAGACCAGCGCCTTATCCATTGGGCCATGGAGTCAACTTATTGTTAGTTTTAATTATATTAAGGATATGTAAAGCAAATACCTTATGAGTGAGACATCATCTGCCAAAGCCTCCGACAATATGGTCGCCATTACCCGCAATCTGCTTCTCAAGTTGATCAGAGTTCAGAGATTCCCCAAACTACGTTCCAAAACCAACCCAAGTCATTGTCAGCGAGGCTGCCAAAGTTTTCACTACAATTACAAAAACCTGTTGCTTTTCCGAGACTAAAATGGCATCTTATCCTACCCATTTATGGATTTTACTGCCAACAATATTACAAGTTACAGCCACCCAAATCTCCAATTTCTGAGTTGTCCTCCATAACTGGAATATCCCAAAACTAGGACTGGCGTTTCTTTTAGAATTTTCTATAGATAACTCTTGGAAATTAATTCAGGATTCATCAAAACGATACTTGACTCAAATCCCTCTTTTAACTTTTCCAATTTATCCGATAAATCCCATTCCCTCAACTGCCGGAGTAATTAAATGGATGGCCAAAGATAAGATTAAGATCACGATTAAGATTACAAATCTTGATTGATCATACCTATCTCTACTGAAAATACCACACTGCCCCACTCTCATTTCTGTGTTTACAATTGTGCCCAAGTAAGAACACACTGATTCCACCATGTTTCCTTTAAGACCTCATGTAAGATAGTAATTACGCGGCTGCCTCAGCCTCTATATATATCACAGTTTCTTCCGAGTGTTTCAGTGCTTTTAGTCTTGTGGATTCTCTCTGACAGTACAGTCATGGAGCCAAGTTTCTTTTCATATGTTACCATTCTCTTTTCGCTGTTCTCAGTATATATCACTCCACCGTTGGTGTTGGCCAGAAATAGCAACTGTAAGTTTCCAGCCATTTTCAACTTCGGTGACTCGAATTCAGATACCGGTGGCTTGTCTGCAGTTTTTGGTCAGGCTCCTCCACCTCATGGCATGTCATACTTCGGCGGCCCTGCGGGACGGTACTGCGATGGCCGCGTCATCGTTGACTTCATAGGTAAACGGAAAATCCCTGCAATCTTGGCTGATCTTTTTCTGACTTCTTAACAAGCGCTTGGCTTTGCCATGGATTTATTCTGGTGGTTGCATATTCATTTTCGATGATTTCAATCATGTTTACGATATTATAATGAACAGTAACGTCTTGCTACAAGGAACTGTCTGAATCTTCTACTGGTTTTCTAAACGTTACACAGTTAATTAACCAGGGCTTGGCTGTGCCTACTTTAACATGTGAACCAATGTCATTGCTGTCTGTTTTCGTGGGATTCTGATTACAGTATCTCGAACAGTTCAAAAAATCCAGCGAAGTTAAGCCAAGCCAAGCACGCTTATGCGACTAAAGTGTCGTATCATTGTCCACTTTAATTTTGGTCCCACTGTGAAACTTCGAACGCAGTGCATGCGCTGGACCTTTCAGTGTCCGCGTGGATACGCCTCTTGTGAGTTCAATTATTGGAGGCGTGGACCGAGAATCTCTCTGCTTTTCATTTTTCCCTTTTCAGTTGACGTTTTGCTCCTGCTCATATGAATAGATGTTAATGTTTTTATCTTTTGTTTTTGACTGTGAATACGTAGCTGAGGGCTTGGGATTACCATTCTTGAGTGCATATCTTGACTCAGTGGGTAGCGATTTCTCTCACGGAGCCAACTTCGCCACCGCAGGATCAACCGTCAGACCCCAGAACACAACCCTTCAACAAAGCGGTTTCAGCCCCATTTCCCTGAACGTTCAGTGGAATGAATACTATGATTTTCATCGTAGATCCCAAATTGTTCGTAACCACAGTGGAATTTACACAATACTATTGCCTAAATTTCTTAGTGCTTATAAAAGAATGCCCAAACGTGAAGATTTCTCCGGTGCCTTGTACACATTTGACATTGGCCAAAACGATCTCACCGCCGGTTATTTCTCCAACATGACTACTGACGAAGTTAGAGCAATCGTCCCAGATGTAGTCACTCAGCTCTCAAATGTTATCCGCGTAAGTGATAACACATTGTGATCGTTGGATCAATTAACAAATTCTTCAAGTTTATCAATGATTTTTATGTTTATAATCTGTACAGTATATATACGGAAAGGGAGGCAGATACTTCTGGATACACAATACGGGTCCGGTTGGCTGTCTACCGTATGTAATTGAACGTTTGCCAGTCTTAGCCTCACAGGTAGATGAGGCTGGATGTGCAACTCCTTTCAACGAAGTGGCCCAATTTTTCAACAGTAAATTGAAGGAAGCTGTTGTGAATTTACGGAAGGTCTTACCAGAGGCCGCCCTCACGTATGTTGATATTTACTCGCTGAAATATAATCTCTTTCACCAGGGACACAAGCACGGTTAGTATTATTATTAAACCTGGAAGGCATTGATTTGGGTTAAGTTTATGTTGACAAACTAATTATAATATGCATTACTGCAGGGTTCAAGCAGACGTTGAGGACTTGTTGTGGACATGGCGGAAGGTATAATTACAACATCAACGTGGGTTGTGGAGGTACGAAAACGGTGAATGGCACACAAGTGTTGTTGGGAAAGGCATGCAAAGATCCAGCAGGATACGTTGTTTGGGATGGTGTGCACTTCACTCAGGCAGCTAACAAGTTTATTTATGATCATATTGCCGGAGGTGCATATTCGGACCCGCCCATTTCATTGCATATGGCATGCAATAGAGTGGAATAAGCAAGTTCAATTTCATGTTTCCTCTTGTCCACTTGGTGGAAGATAATAAGTTTTTGCATAGATTGAAGCAGTAGTTGTTGACAAAATGTATTTCTTTTGGTAAATAAATGCAATTGGATTATTTGTTGGATGTGACCAATTCTGACCCTGGTGGTCTCTCATTCCTATCAGTAATATCACTTTCCTCATGCGGCAATGGGACACTTCCCTTTAGAATTTATCGTTGCAGAAGAAATTCTGAGGAATATATATATTATAATGTTGAGCTTAAGTTCAAATTAGATTGGGATACAATTGCTGGTAGTCTTTTCAATTTTATAATACTAGGTCACATATCTCAAGAACATTGGTGTCCACCAACGTTTGCAGCCTGATGATCATCTGTCAACAATATGGAACAGTCCACGACACACTGTTTTATTATAACAGATTGAAAACAATCCCATTTCATTAGATGTTCATTCTGTTCAATTCTCAGATTTCCACAGAAGACCTTCTGTGTTTAGGAAACAAGGTTGTTGAATACGTCCCTTAACGAAATTTTTGCTTCATCATATATTTACTAGAGGAATAATGCAGTCAGTTTAATAGATACTTTTGTGTTGAAACTCATGGATCTCTTCCAAGACCAAGTATTCGGGAAGCAAACCCAGCCCAGAGCTCTTCTCAAGTATTTGGCAAGCAAGCAGTAGAGAGCCGTGGTGCAGGACTTCACGTAGCAGCAGAATGCAGTGCAACCCAGGCTTCACCTTTCATTTATCGTAAATATATTCATGGTTTTCTCAGAATTGTAAACAAGCTGTGTAATTACCATTCTTGGATTCTCAATACAGAATACGGAAAGCATGCTTTGCTTTGTTCTCTTCTAAATTTTAACTTTTTGGAATAGGAGGGGTCTGTGAAAATTTGCTGTGACGATTATTTCTCGAAAGCTTGGTACACATTTGATGTTGGACAAAACTAGCTCTCTTCTGGTTTCTTAATTCTTACAAAACAATAACATGGCGTTTGAACAAGTTAAGGCATATGTTCCAGATGTTCCGCGCCAATTCTCCATTGCTGTTAAGGCGAAATAATAAGCATACCCTTTTGGTTTTGTTCCCGAATAAGGTTGGATTTGGATAGAATGGTTAGCTGATGTTGTTCGGGTTCATACAGGATGTTATGTTCAGCGAGAAAGATCGTTTTGGATACACAACCCAGGCCCATTGGGCTTCTTGCCTTACCCTTTGGACCGCGACACACCACACCGTTCAATGAGCTGGCTCAATTATTCAACGGCGGACTGAAGAAAGTTGCAATAGCTTATGTCGATGTTTACTCAGTCAAGTTTCAACTCATCACTCAAGCCAAGACACTGGTAATTCTTCATTTTGGCAAATAATTCTCGTTTCTTTATTATATTTTCTTGATTTGCAGGATTTGAAAAGCCTTTTTGAGCTTCTTTTGGTCACGGTGGGAGGTATCATTACAACAATAACAGGAATGAGGAAGAAAGATTACTGTAAATGGCAAGGAAATCTTGATTGCAAAATCCTGCAATGATCCTTCTTTATGCGGATAAATTGTGAAGAGCACCAGCGCACAGAGGCAGCCAACAAGTGGGTATAGAGTCAAATTATTAATCGTTCATTTTCAGACCCACCAATTCCATTGAAAATGGCTTGTCATAGAATGGACCACTGATTCTCCTTTAGCCGTTTTCATCTTCTAAAAGCACTTTTCAAAAGCTAGGAGCTGAAGAAGAAAGTTTTTCTACACAGCATGAGCGTGGTAAGGAGGACTGAATTTTTTGGGGCTTTGTTGGCTGACAAGGATGTAAACTTTCGGGTGTCTTTATGTTACAGAACATGCATGTGGCAGGCAGGTTTTAATGGTCTAGACCCAATTTACTTTTCCCCTTTCTTGAAAGAAAAAAAAATTTCTGGCATGATTCTATATTTTACACTACCAAGTACTTTTCATCTATTTTAGCAGGATCCTAGAATAGATAAAAATATGTTTTCGATAAATAATATAAAAAGACTGATCAAGTCTTCTTCAACTATACACAGGCGCGCACACACATGTATGTATGTGTACTGGCTCCTCATTTGTTCAGTACTGAACTTGCATCTATCACCATCGATTGCATTTGCATATACTCCAAAGCAAAGTTGTCTTTGCATGATTAGACAAGTATGTTGATAACGCTGAACGTTTTTGACATCCACACACAAATTGAGAAAATGATAAGCATAGAATTCGACAGCATAAGTATACTACGAGCTCTAGATTGGTATTGAGATTGGAGAATTATTGGGCGTGGAACTCTTATGCATTCCAATCTTGTGCAGCTGTGATAAATCCAGCCATCTTGGGCCCATGTGCTGGATATCAAACATCACCTCCCAGTCTGATTGACCAACATACCATAAGCTGTAC
Source organism: Xylocarpus granatum (assembly GCA_019650275.1). Lineage (NCBI taxonomy): Eukaryota > Viridiplantae > Streptophyta > Magnoliopsida > Sapindales > Meliaceae > Xylocarpus > Xylocarpus granatum. The sequence goes on from BNST01000251.1 coordinate 80,951, forward strand.
GAGAATGATGACCATTTTCTTCTTTAATTCCTAAGAGACTGATGATATGCATTATCATATCATATATATATGATAATGGTATTGAAAATACCACTTATATATATATATATATATATATATATATATATATATATATATATAAATGTATAAACATAATTCACTCAATCTTCCAAGCATATAGAAACAAGCAAAACCTGGATGACAAACTTGCATTTTCTTCTTCTGCTAATGCATCCTGGCTGCATAATTCCGGGAACTTTGAGGATGATGATTCTGGGAATAAAGGAGCTGATTTTGATGATGGACATACAGAAGACGAGGATGAAACTGGCTTAAATATGAACAAACCATGTCTTGGACCTGAACCAAATAGCCAGTCATGGAGATCCCAATAAACTTCAACGCTAGTTTTGCTTATACTAATGAACTCATTGCCTCTAAACTTCCATTGAAGATGCTTCACACGAACAGCTAGCTTCCCATCTACCCTTATCTCCAATTCTGGATCAAACCCACCAAGATTGATGTCACAGTTGGTATTGTTGTTGCACTCAATTGAGATATCATGATATGGTCCCTTCTCTTGAAATTTAACTCTTGTAGAGAATTTCTTCTTGCCAAATATGTGTTCCTTCCTTGAAATCAACGTGGGCTCAATAAGAGATGGCCTGCAACCTGTCTTTCGAAAGGCATCTTTCTTGAGATCCCCAAGAAGTAAAACTACCTCTTCTTCACAAACAATGGCAACATAGTAATCTGACCTTGGCTCTGTCTCGCCATTGAACTTAGCAGCTTTAAGATCCCAAAAAATATCAACAGTTCTACCATCTACTATTATGTGCTTGGAGCCTTGTTTTCTCCAGAAATACCATGGCTTCAGTTCAACCTTGCACCGGTAATGGTCGTCTCCCTCAGGTCCCTCAACAGAAACAGATAAGCCATGTAGCAGCAAATTCTTGCACCATGTAACGGTGATCGAACGACACTCACCGGCAAGCTTTGTTCGATAAACAGACATAAATACACTCTGGCCCGATCTGGCTACTGCAGCTGGATCATCAGCTTGCCTGTCGCCAGATGAAAAGCAAGCAGGTATTCCTATTGAATCATGCATGATACTTGAATCTTGAGAGAGTGATAGAGAATTGATTCATTTAAATAGAAAATTAGAAATCAATCCTTTAAGTGGCAAGAATAACAGAGTAATGAAAGCAACGGATCAAAATCTCACCCACAAGATCTGCCCTCATGGATGCTGCAAGAGTTTCAGTTGGCAGCTTGTTATCAGCAAGAGGAAAATGCTCAATTTCCAAGTTAGCAGTTTTTGAAGGATGGGAGAGTGAGAATGATGGAAGAGAAACTCATTTTATATTCAAATTCATCACATGAAACTGCTACCTAAGTAAGCTTTTTCGTCGGTTTCTCAAAGTGGGCTGGCTTTCAATGACAGCATTCATCCCAAATCAAATTAGGTTTTTCATGCATGGTAAAAAGAAGCATCCCCATTTTTCATCAGATTTTAAGTCTAAGTGAAAGTGCACCTCAAAAAAGCAGTTCTTTAAGGGAGAGATAAGAGGGCCCTTTCATGCATTAGAGCATGTGGGTGGGGGCCAAAAAAGGTGGCTGGTAAAAAATAGTAAGCGCCAAAAAAGGTTACTAAATCTGGTACTATTCATGAACATATTGAAAATGGATCAATCTGCCTGGGTTTCATCTTCAGCCAATTTAATGTCAGTAGAACTACCATTGGAGAGCAGGCAAAATATTTTGGGGAACGAAATGTGAAATCCCAAAGAATCTGCAGAATATATAGCGGATTATACAAGGAGATAAGTACCTTGTAACCCTCGCTTGTCTGGATCTGAATCTAAGATCAAAGACACATGCTTCATTGTACAAAGGCTCTTCTACAACTTTCCATTAATTCATTAATGACATATGACCAATTATGATGTCTGCTTCATAATCTTTATAAAAAATTTCTTAGATCCTCTTTAAATGGGCGTCAATCACCTTTCCAAATTCACTTCATGATGATGCCATTTTTGTATACATGCAAACAGGAGAACTGCCTGTTATATAAGTATAAAGTGCAAGCAAGAGACAACTGTGAGGTTTTGAATCAAAGAAAATGCTTACATGATGATCTTCTATAAATACAATTAATCAAATGCATAAATGCTACCAGGTTGAATCTTCATTTAGAATCAATTAATTATCAGCAATTCTTCTCTGCAAGAAGAGGTAGGATTTACTGTCAAAGAAGCTAAGTAATAATAGATATCATGTATTCCATGACATAGAGCCCATCCTAGGTTAATGCATAGGTAGCAAATATACAGGAGGGAGGTATATTGGGAGACTGCCTGATCAATATGGCTAGCCTAGTTCACACAATCAGCTGTTGCATCTAAAGCGGTTTAAATCAATTATCATCACGGTGATGTCATCCAAACTACCCCTACTTACAGCAAGGTTTGTAAGCTCCTTGCAGGCAGCCATTAGTCCTGCAGAAGCAGGACTCTCCTTGTAGCCAGTGTTTTCTCGATTGCTAGAGTCGGTCTTGACATTTATTCTCTTGAGTATTGAAATTCTTCTTGACTTAGTTGGAGGAGATCCAAGGTCATAAGGAAAGTCATCTTCACTATCTTTCCAGCTATCAATGATCTTCTTACATCTGGGAGACTGACCTGTCTCTTTCAGTTGCTTGACCAGTGAAACCCTTCGTGTCTTTGATGAAGGACTTACATTTACACAGCCATAACCATCATCATTGTCTTTACAAAGATCTCTGGAAGGTCCCACTGTTTTCCCCGCTAATAACCGTTTCACATTATCAACAGCTTCTTGGTTGCCCACCTGGGAAAAAGATCAAAGTTGTAAGTCAACAATCAAGCGAAGATAACAATTATTCATAACAGAAATATAATCCATATCTCTTTTCATGCCATATGATCTTAAGTGGGGCAATGACAACAGTGCATAACATTGAAACTGACTTATTGAGCATTTCATTTATCTTTAAGGTGGCAATGACAGAACAGTGCATAAAATTACAAACCCACTTATTGAGCATTTCATTTATAGTAGATTTATGTTTCTGTTGAGAACCAAGCCACTTTCAGCTTCCAAAGATCAATGGATCACGATCTGATCTTATCTAGCAAAGAATTTCAGACACCTCTCCACCAGTTCAACATTTTCAGTCTGCCCTAGAAAGTTTATTGAAAAGAGATAAAAGTGCTCCATGGTTTGATTATCTTTCATCTTCTTTTAATCAAGTAAAGACTTTGTATTTAACTGTTCAATCATCATTGTGAATATGACATGCTTATTAGTGGAAATTAATGACTCACGTAGGCAATGAATTTAAGAAAAGACGATAAAACCATCTTAGGACAAACAACTGACATAGCAAAGATCAACTAACAGGAGTGGAGAGGATTATTTTATTTCTTACCTCGTCCCAGAATCCATCAGAAGCCAACACAAGAAACTCCATGTCTGAAGTAAAAGGAAGGATTTTGGTATCAGGCTCAGCCAGCACCCAGTTCTTCAGATGAGCATCTCCGATACTTCTAGACACAGAAAGTATCCCATGAACTCTCCAAGCTCCTCGGTGGAACTCCACATATCCTCCCTGCAACATGGTAACACTAGAAACCATTAACATGAATTTTAGCTCCTCTCTTGTAATTTTGACCACACAAAATGAGCACCTTATTCTCTATTCGTTTACGTTCATCCTCTCTTTGTGCTTTATGATCAGTTGTAAGCGGTTCAGCCACTCCTCGTCGACACAGGACAGCTCTACAATCTCCCAAGTTTGAGACCACAAGGTACCGTCCCTCAATAAAAGCTGTTACACAGCAGGCACCACTGACTAAACCCTGCATTTGTTTCACACACTAATTCAGCATATCCAGAGAATAAAGGGCAAGAAAAGATGACAGGAATGGTTAACAGAAAGACAAAGGCATCTCCAGTATAGATATATAGATCTTAGTACTTCATTGACTCCACTCTTACGCCAGTTTTAATTTTAAAAGGTTAGTCTAACATCAGCAAAAATAAATATCTTCCTAGTCGGTTGGTGTCGGTTTAACAATAGAGAAATGCCTGCAAATGTAGTGAAGTTTAACTCATGCATTTATAGCATACTATCTAGTCTATCTCTCTTACATGCTTAAAGTACGCTAATTACTAGCAATAATCTCCAAAGAGTGATAACATGATTCAATCATTAAATGATAACACAACTCAATCATCAAAGAATAAGGACAAGTATAACGGAGTTAAGGTATGGCACAAGTCCATTTTTGGATACAGCCACCAGAACCCCCTGATAGGAGGGTTATGCTTGGTAAAACAAAGGTCCAGAACTTGCTCATTAAAACTCAACAAAAACCTCTGTAACGATAATGAATTCGTTCATCAATATATTAAGTTTTACTGCTCAGCATATGGTGCTTGGTCAATGCAATAACTGGATTGTTTTAGTAAATGTAGATAACCGTTGAACAGAATTCCACATACTTCGTGTATCATGTTGAATCAGTTTCCTTAGGGATAGAAGATGTCTAAACTAGGCTAACTAATATTTAATCCAAGTTGAAACGGGTTTCTCTGGTCTCACACATTATTCTTTTCTAGTAGACCAGTGACCCATATAATTGAAATTTGAAACTGTATTTGGCCAGCAGATTTTTTGGACCAAGAATAAAGGAAACCTGAGAAGCCAAGATTTCTAGTTTCCCATTTTTCAGAGCGCGGAATTTCATGTCAACTGCATTTAAGAGGGCATTTGAATCTTAGCTAATTCTTTATTTCAGATCGATTGACATTGAATGCATAATAACTGACAGGAAATTAAAATTTCTTGTATTTCCTTTTAGAAATTAAATTTTAGGCTAAATTATCGTAAGTGATGAAAAGAGGTAATCTGAAAGAATTTACCAATACTTTACCAAAAAACTAAAATATGCAAGTGCCTGGAAAAAGTAAGAAACCCGGTTGCCATCACCTGATTCAAGAAATCCTCGTCTGTTTTCAGATACCCAGCTTTAACTGCTTCCTCCTTGCCTCCTGTCCAATTTTTCATCATTTCGAAAATATTCGTATGCAAATTCTGCGCAACAAACTCTGCAGCCTTTCTGCCTCCATGCCCATCGTAGACGCCAAAGAAACTCTAGAAATAAGCAACCAAAAACAAAAAAAGAAAAGGAAGTCTCCGTAAAACAAATAAGGGAGATCATAAAATCAGAATGGAACATAAAAATGAATTAGCGCAGGTTATTACTTTATCAGAGTTGTCGTGCAAGCAAGAAACGATCTTGTGGGTATCTTCCATAAACTTTTTCTTGCCTTTGAGGGCGGAAACAGCGACTCCGATTCCACTGAAACAGACGGCATCGTCTTGGGGCGTGAAGTCTTTGAACTTGAGCTTATCCCTCTGAATTTCCTGCAATACATTTGGGATCTCAATCTTGGGCGGTCTCTTTCGCTTCAAAGAAAC